>JAMPIV010001536.1:0-352500 GCA_024509875.1 Oreohelix idahoensis | reverse complement strand
TTTTTATTAATTTAATATCTAAAAATCGGCCCATTCGTTTGAGTTTATAATTATAAAGACTTCTCGAAGGGAAGCTAAAGATTATTTCCACATACTTTTTTTTGGTTTCATATCTTGAGAATGTGTGGTAGTCAGTGTTGTGAGTTTGGCATTACAAGAACAAGCATATTGTCACCAGATTTTATAACATTTAAATCACTGTAAACGCATTCCTGATACTCACAAATCTTAAATAAGGTTGTAAAAAAATAACTTTTTGTAAAGCACCATCTGTTTTTGCATTTTCATTCATTTATAATGATATTTAGCTACGTATATAAGCGTCAGAAAACATGTAAAGCTATAGATAGATTACTTCCACATACTTTGATCTATCTTTCAAGTCTTGTTAATCTTGTATTTATAATATGATTTTTTTTAAAAATTGTGTGTGAGATAAGGACTGTTCCATTATTGTTCTTTGGTAGACAATCCTGTGCACACGACGGCTGCCAAAGAATTCTAAGTAACTGTTTGTATATCTTCTTTCATTCAAAGATAAAGCATTCTACATCCTGGTGTTAGGCTTGATAGTCCCAAATATTCCTTTACCTTTATACATACACAAGTAAACTATACTACATAACAACGAAATGGAACATACTGTTTTGCATCATATGAATTGTGCCAGTGCACTGTGCAGAGCCTGTGGCAAGAGAGCATTAACTTCCGAAACAACACGTTCAATTCAGAAAGCACTGAACTGTTCTAATTACGTTAATGATCTGTTCTTTGTGTTTGGAATTAACGTATCAGATGATAAACCCACACAGCATTCGACTATATTTTGTAAGAAGTGTTACTTACGAATACAAAACTCAAAAAGGAGGCATAATGAGAAGTGTCTTGAAACAGCCAAGTTACTATCGGAAAACAGTCAGCACATCTGGAAAGACTATGACCATAATTTAACTATAAGTGAATGTCAACTGTGCAATTATGTTGCAAAGACATCTTTTGGTGTTTTAAAAAACAAAAAGCTGCTCTATCCCCTGTGATCTTCTTTCTGACCCCTCCATGTCTAGTCAGTCATTTAGCTGTAGTCAGTCAGTTAGTTGTAGTCAGTCAATTAGCTGTAGTCAGTCAGTTAGTTGTAGTCAGTCAGTTAGCTGTAGTCAGTCAGTTAGCTGTAGTCAGGATAGCTCTGTACAGTAGGAGGTTGATGTGCCTGCCCACATTAGTGATGATATTGTTCAACTGGAGGTTGATGTGTCAGCTCACATTAAAGGCGATACCATTATTCATTTGGAGGTGGATAACACTACTCACCCTAGCATGCCAGTTTTTGTTGCCACATCTACACCTACCAAGTCAGTTATACATACGACAAGTACATCCACCTCGCCTGTCTTCAAAAGCGACATCACAGTACAACAGTTACTTGCTAAGCCACCTTCACAACCACTAACACAAAAGGAAGAACCCCTATTCACATCCATTGTTAGAAAAAAACTAGAAACAGCAAAAAAATAATATCATAAAATGCAAATCAAGAGGACAGCCTATTGTACTATAAAAACTAATTAAACATAGAAGAGAAACATCAGTCACCAGAACGCCAACAAAACGTAAGCGATCTCAATTTCTCCACAAATTTAGGAAACATACTGTTGAAACATCAACTGACTCACTAGACCTGCAGCAGGCACATGAGAGGTGAATTTATACATTCCACTATTTCCAAAATTGAAAGACGCGCCAGCGGTATTAAAAATATAACTTCACAATTAAAATTTATAATGGAAATTCATTTGTTACAAATTTCTCCATCTGTGAATGTACAGATTCCTCTTATTAAAAAAAGGAAGTGTGAATGATAACTGAGCGAAATTTTGGGGCTAGAGCAAATTATGGCAGTTGTTGCGTGAGAGTGACAGAATTAACAGAGTGTGGTAAAGTGGGATGTTAGAAATATTTATAGGGGACTTATTGTACTGACTGAGATCAGCTGTGAAGGTATCTATATCTAATAAGAGTAGTGTATTATAGATAACCTTACTTACTGTCACATATGTATACCTCAGTCAGAATTATTCTGGAATAGTGTGATGACTACGTTATATGTCTAGGGTATGTGTATGATGAAGTGTAAGTCATAACAACAACAGACAGATAAACAATTTAATTTATTCCACCACACTTGACAATACTGTGACACTCACATACATATAACACTCTAAGAGGATATCTTAAAGGAGTCACTGATAACTTTTCAAATAACAATATGTATTCAGTGCTGTCATGAATGTATATGTGTCCTGATTCAAATACAAAGGGAACCAGGAATCACAATCAATTTTAATTACAAGTTATATGTACAGAATTTATTAATAGGATTCTTATAGTGACATATATTATTAATGGTATCCTATGTGTGTCAGTTGTGTAGTGGTAATATGAGGTAATACTGGTTTTGTTTTGTTCAAGCTCTGTTGGTATTTGTCATCATGACTTCAATAGTTTGTTTCTATTGGAACTCGTATTGGAGATGTTCTCAGTTCCTGGTATTAAAACAATTAAATTCCCCTCTTAATTTTAGTTTATAATGTCATTTTAAGATGGGGGGTACATAATGTTGAGCTCCATGGCCACGCTCTCTTATCTTGCGTGATGACTGCAGTAAAAGACTCCTCTGCTCGATTATTTAAATGAGTTCTGGAGCCACCCCACTGGTTGCTATATGGACCAAGGAGTATGCTGTCCACCTCTGGCTTCAACAAAGCTCTGACCAGGTGCTGCTCAATAACTTTAAGACCACGGTCCCTGAAACAAGAAGGTTGTACCTTCTACGTCAGAACTAATTTACACTCTATTTCTACACTGAGCACAATACATCACAAACATTGAGTTCAGAGCGTTAGGCCAACTGTCAGCTTCATCTGAAATACTTTATACCAGTATTTCCCTCCCTAATGGTTACTACGCCTCTGCAATTCCAGCATTATTTCTTTCTAGTTAATAATCTAGGTGTCAGTGTACTGTTTGGCCATTCCATGCAGTTACTTTCCTCCGACACCTTCTGTTCAGGCTGGAGCACTATAGGCTTTACATCATGTTCGCTACTGAACCACACATATATATAGACATAATTTATCAATTTACATTCAATTTTCATTAAAAGATATTGAATATTTCAAGCTTACCACAATTCATGGAAATAATAATAAACAGTTTCGTTGACTGGCAATGAATATAGCACAACTCCGATCTGCCGATGTCCCAGGCTTTATTTTATAAAAAAAATATACACTGGTGCTCAACGCACTGCTTCTTAATAGGTTTATTACAAGATGTGGCAATGAACAGACGCTCTGAATTGTGTATATTCGCAGCTCTACCCAATCACACCACGTCTACACATCTTTTCAAAAAAGTACCCCTTTCTCACGTTTCCCCTGACAACACAAGATAGTATTTATAGTCCGACCAATCGTGTTTAGTCTTTCATTTGTTGCGCTCCAATCACATAGGAGTTAACATGGTAGGCTATTTCCGTAACGTAATGTTTTTTCAAACACGTTATAAAAAAAATTTTATGAGCAGAAATGATTTCATGCTGTCAGGCACCCCCACTATTTTATTTTGGCCATAACTTGGTAATTCCTAGACTATTTGCGTAACGTTTTACATATTCTTTGTCAGCAAACCCTAAGGAACCCAAATATACGAATTAAGGGAGCTAGGTGGCTGCGTTCAAAATGTGCATTTTCTACCACCTCCTGTTCACTTCAATCCCCATGTGGTGTCTGGGTACTGTCATGTTTTCAAACGTAAACCCATCTAATGTCATCTTTCCCAATAAGCGTTTTTCAGGATTTTAAAACCTAACTCTGGTATGGGTAGTGAATTTTATCACTGTCGATTTGAAATAAAGTTAGTGCATGTGGCCTTACACGCGTGATGGCAGCAATTGTGTATCGCGCGACGCGTGTTTAGTGTTGCACGTGTCCCAACTTTCTGCCTCTCCCTTCTCTCTATCCTTTAGTCCATCTGTCTTTTAGTTACGCCGTGTATAAAATGGAATGAATGAAATATTAAATTTAGGTCATTGATCAGCTTGCGTATCTCAAGGTTTTTCCAAGAAATACAGTACACGTTTCATTGAAGAAAGCGGGTAATAATACAGTAGGCTTTTACTATCAACGTGAAAGCGTTACAATTTGCAGACGAAGTAGAAAACAAGGGGGATTTCGAGTACAGTCATTGTGACAGCACTGTTCTTTACCATTCTTCTTTCCTTTTATTAAATTTATTTGTTAGGCTTTGCATTTACGTTTTAATTTATATATGGGGATTAGAATAATTCACGACATCTCCCCTCTTAAAACAGACATTATATGTCAGTCCTTTATTCTATATACACATAGAGAAATTTATTATTATTTCTGGGGTTTACGGTGATTCTCATCACACGGATGGCGGCTTAAAAAATCCGCTCCCAAATTTGTTTTTCCAGATATATACTCAATGCTAAAATTATAGGGAGCCAAAAGCAAGGACCATCGGAGTAACCTAGAGTTCTCATGCCTAGCCTGGGCTAGAAACGATAAAGGTTTGTGATCCGTTTGCAACTTAAATGCCTTCCCATACAGATAAATATTGAATTTCTTTATTGCCCATATTACTGCAAGACATTCTTTTTCGCTAGTTGAGTAGTTGATTTCAGCTTTATTCAATTTTCTGCTAGCATATGCCACTGGGCTTAATTCCCCATCCAATGCATCTGATTTCTGTAGTAGAGTTGCACCCAACCCAATATTACTGGCATCCGTCCTTACTATGAATTCTTGACTTAAGTCAGGTAATTTCAAAATAGGTTTACTTGTGAGCTTTTCCTTCAATTCTTGGTAAGCCATTTCACATTGTGGTGTCCATGTAATGCGATCTGGATGTCCTTTTCGTGTCAAATCAGTTAACGGTGCACATATGGAATTAAAGTTTTTGATATACTTCTGGTAGAAACCACATAATGAGACAAAGGATCTCACGTCCTTCTTGGTTTGTGGTCTCGGGGCTTTCTTTAGTTTCTCTAAATTCTTTGGGTCAGGGGTCATGTTTCCCTGATAAACTGTGTGTCCCAAAAATTCCAATTCTTTACATCCAACGCAACATTTGGTTGGTCGGGCTGTTAAATTTGCTTCCCTAAGTCGATCAAACAGCATCTTCAGAGAGTCAATGTGTTCCTCAAATGTTTCTGTTGCTATAAGGATATCATCCATGAAATTTGTTATACATGGATTATTCAGAGGGTCCAATAATTTTCTCATCATTCTAGAGAAGACACTAGGCGCATTCTTCAATCCAAATGGCAATCTATTAAACTCATAGTGTCCTTCTGAGGTACTAAAAGCTAGGTATGGTCTAACCTCAGGCTTTACTGGAATCTGATAGTATCCTTTACTCAGATCCACTTTTGAGAAATATTTAGCTTTATTTAGTCTGGCAAACAGCTGATTTGTATCCGGCAATGGATCCACCTGTCCTTCTGTAATAGCATTCAGTCTCCTGTAATCTATACAGAGTCTATGTTCTCCAGAGGGCTTCCTTAAGAGTACAACACCGGAACTATATGAGGATTCACTGTGCGAAATAATTCCTTCCTTCAACAGATAGTCTATCTCTTCCTTCAAAGCTTTCTCCTTAGCAAACGGAATCGAATATGGTTTCATACAGACAGGTGTGGGGTCTATCAGTTTCATATCATATTCCAATAGGTTTGTATGCCCTGGTCGGTCTGTTAACACCTCTGCATGATTATTTAGAACCTGTTGCACTCTCTCTTTCTGAGTTTTTGTTAAATGTGTACTGATTTTCACCTGTGCTGCTGTCTCACAGGGGTGTAATGGATATTCAAATGATGAAAGTGGTTCCTTTTTCATCTCCATGGCGATGGACAAGGTCAACAAGTGTGTCTCTTCCTGATGTTCTCTTTCCAAATATTTCTTCAGGAGATTCACATGATAGATTTTTTCTTTCCCCTTCTTATCTATCTTATAATTTGTTCTAGACACCTTCTCTAAAACTGTATATGGACCTTGCCATCCAATCTGTAACTTATTCTGACTCCCGGGGAGAAGAAGCAGTACCTTCTCTCCCACAGCCAAATCTCTGTCTTTCGCCTTCCTGTTATAATAGGCAGCATGTTTCTTCCTGGCTTGTTTCAAATTTTCATTGGCAAGTTTCCAGCCAGTTTTTAAACGAGTGGTCAGCTCATTCACATATTGGTATGAAGATGTAATGTTTTCCTCTGCCTTTTCATCAGTCCACGTTCTTAACAAAGCTACATATGGACCTTTAATTTTGTGGACCTATTTGTCCATGCACCGGTATGGTCTCTTCCACTCGAAGCTCTATAGTGATGATTTTTCTTCCCAGAATTATCATGCATAAAACGACCGCTACCAATTTTTCTTTTGGGGCTTTCTCCCCACACTTAAAATTCTTGATGAGAGATTTCCTCTCTACATCCTCTTCCTCCAGTTTGTTTAAGTCCGATTGAGGGATTTTCGGCTTATCCTGGGGTAAGACATCTTTTTGCACTCTCCGCATAGTGGCCATTGTAAAACAGTTAAGTGAAGCTTGTCCGTGAAAAGGGGCTTCCCATTCCCTTTGGTCCACTTTATTCAATTTATTTCTTTTTTATTATCAGGCCTAATTCTGCCCCGTGGCGTGTCCAGGTCCTGATCAATGTTCCCACTTGTGGGTGTTCCCTCATGTGCTATGCTACACCTTTCTACAAAATTCTCAATGTCCCATCTTGCTTTGGGCCAATAATAATTGTGAGCCACCTTTTGAATGATGGTACCTATCTTCTCATGGTCCCCATCTGGTTTCACATGTAGGCTCCTTATTAAGTCTGCCCTATATCTTTTAGGAAGTACCAGCTGTCCCTGACCTTTGGATCTAGCTCCAGTCTTCCTATACATCAACTTGTTTTTCATGTAAAAATCTCCCTTGCCTGGAGTTGTATGACAAGTTGACAATTTCCTGAAACAAGGCTTGAGTGTTTTATCCCCAGCCTGTGCCTTCCTCATCTCTTCTGGAGTGGTATCCAACATAATATCCTCCTCCTGTCTTGAGGTCGACCTGACCTGAAGGGTGGCCATATACACAGGTTTCCTTCTGCAACGGTCAGTGTCATGATTGTCCATCTGACAATTTTTACACCACCTTTTTCCTTGGTTGAAAGATTTTCTTTCATCATATTTCCTTTCATCGAATTGTGGGATTTTATTTTTATTTTCATACCGTGGCCTATCAAACTGGTGCTTACCTTTGTTTTGATCCCTAGGATCAAATTTATTAAAGTTCTGTGGTGCCCTAAAGTTATCCACTTGTTTCTTTTTATTACCTGTTACCTCTGCTTGAGCTGCTTGATACCTTTCAGCAACATTTAGCAACTCACCCAGCCTCTCTGCACCTTGTTCCATGAGAAACTTTCTCAGGTCTGGAGCCATGGACTCTCTTAATTGCTCTATAAGGACCATTTCCTTAAGATCTTGGGTTTTCCCCAGAGAAGTCCATTTCTCCAAGTATGTCTCTATTCGTGCAGAGAACTGGTGATAGGTTTCACCTGACAGTAGTTTAGCATTCCTAAATTTTTTTCCTATAAAATTCTGCATTCTTTTCATATCTTAACAAAAGAGCCTGCTTTAGCATGTCATAATTTTCCTGATCACTTCTGCTCATTTTTGCAAAAACTTCATAAGCTGCCCCACGAAGTCCCTGAGATAACTTTAAGCTCCACCTTTCTCTCTCTAACCCATATGTGGTAGCTAATAGTTCATACCTATTTAGATAGCTCTCTATATCATCGTCTTTCTCAACAAAATGATCTAAATGAAAATTCATAGCTGAGGTTGAGGCTCCCTGGCTAGCAGTGGCATCAGAGGCAAAGGGACTGGCACCATTTTCAGGAGCATGGCCTTGAAACTCAAACTCCCTTAGTCGTAACTCATGTTCCCTTTGTAATCTCTTCTCCTCCTTTTCTGCTTCCCTCACTGCAGCTAATCTTCTTTCTTCGGCTTCTCTTTCTGCAGCTAATCTCTTATCTTCCCTTTCTGCAGCTAATCTTTTGTCTTCCAATTTCTTCTCTTCAGCCTCTTTGTCAGCCTCAATCTGCAACCTCTTAGCCTCAGCCTCAATCTGCAACCTCTTAATTCAATCTTGCAACTCTTTTCAGCTTCTATTCTCTTATCTTCGGCCAATCTTTCAGATTCTAATTTTCTTTCGGCCTCTTTTTCTAATCTTCTTTCTTCCCGTTCAATATATTTGTCACATTCAGCAGTGACATAAGAAATCATAATTTGCCCGTCCATTCCTAACTCTTTCGCAGTCTGTACAGCAGCAGATCGAAATTTTGCCAGGTCGGCCATTGTCTAACAGATAAATGTCTAAACAATTTTATCTATGACTAATTAACTCAAGACAACACAGGCACTGTGAGCTCAACCTTATTTATTTTCACCCAAGGATACCTTTTAATTCTTATTATTCCCTGAAGTGAATTACCCCCAATATTTGTAATAGGGAAAGATTCAAAATCCCGAGGGCGAGACCCCAATATATGTGGTAAAGTGGGATGTTATAAATATTTATAGGGGACTTAGTGTACTGACTGAGATCAGCTGTGAAGGTATCTATATCTAATAAGAGTAGTGTATTATAGATAACCTTACTTACTGCCACATATGTATACCTCAGTCAGAATTATTCTGGAATAGTGTGATGACTACGTTATATGTCTAGGGTATGTGTATGATGAAGTGTAAGTCATAACAACAACAGACAGATAAACAATTTAATTTATTCCACCACACTTGACAACACTGTGACACTCACATACATATAACACTCTAAGAGGATATCTTAAAGGAGTCACTGATAACTTTTCAAATAACAATATGTATTCAGTGCTGTCATGAATGTATATGTGTCCTGATTCAAATACAAAGGGAACCAGGAATCACAATCAATTTTAATTACAAGTTATATGTACAGAATTTATTAATATGATTCTTATAGTGACATATATTATTAATGGTATCCTATGTGTGTCAGTTGTGTAGTGGTAATATGAGGTAATACTGGTTTTGTTTTGTTCAAGCTCTGTTGGTATTTGTCATCATGACTTCAATAGTTTGTTTCTATTGGAACTAGTATTGGAGATGTTCTCAGTTCCTGGTATTAAAAACAATTAAATTCCCCTCTTAATTTTAGTTTATAATGTCATTTTAAGATGGGGGGTACATAATGTTGAGCTCCATGGCCACACTCTCTTATCTTGCGTGATGACTGCAGTAAAAGACTCCTCTGCTCGATTATTTAAATGAGTTCTGGAGCCACCCCACTGGTTGCTATATGGACCAAGGAGTATGCTGTCCACCTCTGGCTTCAACAAAGCTCTGACCAGGTGCTGCTCAATAACTTTAAGACCACGGTCCCTGAAACAAGAAGGTTGTACCTTCTACGTCAGAACTAATTTATACTCTATTTCTACACTGAGCACAATACATCACAAACATTGAGTTCAGAGCGTTAGGCCAACTGTCAGCTTCATCTGAAATACTTTATACCAGTATTTCCCTCCCTAATGGTTACTACGCCTCTGCAATTCCAGCATTATTTCTTTCTAGTTAATAATCTAGGTGTCAGTGTACTGTTTGGCCATTCCATGCAGTTTTACTTTCCTCCGACACCTTCTGTTCAGGCTGGAGCACTATAGGCTTTACATCATGTTCGCTACTGAACCACACATATATACAGACATAAATTATCAATTTACATTCAATTTTCATTAAAAGATATTGAATATTTCAAGCTTACCACAATTCATGGAAATAATAATAAACAGTTTCGTTGACTGGCAATGAATATAGCACAACTCCGATCTGCCGATGTCCCAGGCTTTATTTTATAAAAAAATATACACTGGTGCTCAACGCACTGCTTCTTAGTAGGTTTATTACAAGATGTGGCAATGAACAGACGCTCTGAATTGTGTATATTCGCAGCTCTACCCAATCACACCACGTCTACACATCTTTTCAAAAAAGTACCCCTTTCTCACGTTTCCCCTGACAACACAAGATAGTATTTATAGTCCGACCAATCGTGTTTAGTCTTTCATTTGTTGCGCTCCAATCACATAGGAGTTAACATGGTAGGCTATTTCCGTAACGTAATGTTTCTTCAAACACGTTATAAAAAAAATTTTATGAGCAGAAATGATTTCATGCTGTCAGGCACCCCCACTATTTTATTTTGGCCATAACTTGGTAATTCCTAGACTATTTGCGTAACGTTTTACATATTCTTTGTCAGCAAACCCTAAGGAACCCAAATATACGAATTTAAGGGAGCTAGGTGGCTGCGTTCAAAATGTGCATTTTCTACCACCTCCTGTTCACTTCAATCCCCATGTGGTGTCTGGGTACTGTCATGTTTTCAAACGTAAACCCATCTAATGTCATCTTTCCAATAAGCGTTTTTCAGGATTTTAAAACCTAACTCTGGTATGGGTAGTGAATTTTATCACTGTCGATTTGAAATAAAGTTAGTGCATGTGGCCTTACACGCGTGATGGCAGCAATTGTGTATCGCGCGACGCGTGTATAAAATGGAATGAATGAAATATTAAATTTAGGTCATTGATCAGCTTGCGTATCTCAAGGGTTTTCCAAGAAATACAGCACACGTTTCATTGAAGAAAGCGGATAATAATACAGTAGGCTTTTACTATCAACGTGAAAGCGTTACAATTTGCAGACGAAGTAGAAAACAAGGGGGATTTCGAGTACAGGCATTGTGACAGCACTGTTCTTTACCATTCTTCTTTCCTTTTATTAAATTTATTTGTTAGGCTTTGCATTTACGTTTTAATTTATATATGGGGATTAGAATAATTCACGACACAGAGTGTGGAAATCATTTAATAGATGTATTTATTAAATACACCTATTTATTTATTAAATTGAACATTTCGTTTTACTCATGACCATACTCGTTTTTGCCCAATGGGCTGATCACCCGTTGGCTTGTCACACCGATTACGGAAACAACGGCAGATGGATCTATTTGTTGTTGCCCTAAAGACGCCGCTAGGCGTGATGGGAAACTACAACAGAGAAAATCAATCTGCTGTTGCCCTTAAGACGCCACAAGGCGTGATGGCCTCTGACTGCTTGGTCGGTCTTTGGCTAAGAACGGAAGAAGAAGAAGAAGATACTCGTTTTTACATGACCATCGTAATGTATGATTGAGAGATAATTGTTAGCTCTCATGTTTTGGGGACAATTTGGTGTGTTATTTTAAGGTAATAAATGTGGACTTGCCATTTAATGTTTCAATAATTAATGTTTGACGCATGAAACCAAAACAAAACTTTGATATCCATTTTCTGCAGGTTTTCTACTTTTGATTTCTGTAATTTGTTCTGCATGTTGATTGTGACCGTTTTAGTCTAAATTGCATTAGAAACAAACCATAACAAAATATAAAAAAAAAGTAAATTTTACACTATTTCAGACTATTATATCTTCTGTTCTAATTGTTATAAAATGTTTCTTCTTGTTTTAAAATTTACTCTAACATTTCTAGTCTAGCTTTACGCAAAATTAAAGCCGGTATTTATAATAATAAAGTAGCATAAAAACATTAATTAAGCCCTATCAAAAGTAAAATCCGCCACCTTTTTTTCCAGTTAGGAAGTTACCACGTGACCTCTGTCACGATAGCTATAAATAGCGCGGTCAGGGAAAAAGGGGAAACAACTAAAAGATCGCTGGCAAACAGCCGTGCATAGAACGCTACGAGGTCACACCTGTCAGATTACAGTAGGCTCTCTTTCCATTATACGTCACAGTAATAAACAATGTTGTGTGTTTTAGTGCTTTGTTTGTTACACACCTAGTGTTATGAATTCAAAACGTTAAACATGGAAACACTGTTCCAAATATTAGTTGTTGACGGTTCTGATAAATCCCAAAGTTTGCATTTTAAAAAAGCGATAACATGATTGATTAGAAGTGTAAATTTGCAATCTTTAATTACAACAAATTCACATTTTTTTTAAACTATCGTAGGTCAAACACGGACTCAGGAAAAACTAAATTCGCTTGCTCTACTTTGTTTGGAAAAGGACATGCGTCGTCGTATCGATTTTGATAAATATTTTGCAATAAACAAAAAACAAAAAAATTAAGAAACCGGTTTCTCTTAACATTTCTCTATGATTTTTTTTTTTGGGGGGGGGGGGGGGGGGGGGGGGGGGGGGGGGGGGGGTATTCTCACATTTAACTATATATTAATAAAAACCTTTATCTGAAATCCATTTTTTTGTCCTAGTTTTACCATTTAGAAGATTGGAGAGGAACCCCAAAATATCTAAATAGCCTAGGGCCTCCTGAGCTCTTTATCCGGCCCTGGGCAGAAGTAGCAAAGATGATTTTAGTCAGTCATTCAGTTACGGACAGTGCAGACTATTTCTACTTTGTCGCTTTTCATTTCCCAGCCTGACATTCAAACACACTCCTAAATAAAGACAGAGAAAGCAATTTAACCGCGTCTCATCCCAGGTCAAGTTTGCGAATTTGTCATTTACCCGACTAAAAAAAAAATATTTTCCACACGATAAATCGAAAAGAAATCATTCCTAGAATGTTGTATAAATCTTTCCGCATGAGCAACACCTGTTATATATGAGAAACAAACCTGGGTGTGACAGGTATTCTGTCTGCATTTGTTATTAAACACATTATTGTCTACTTTAGATCGCGCTTCTAATAGCTGTATTTTAAAGTGTGTGACACGCTAAACATTTCCTCTTATTGTTTTCTGAGGCGTGAGTGAGCATTATAGGTTTAAGGTCGTCTTTCTTTCTTTTTTACTTTCTTCCCCTTTTTCGTTACCACATGTGGCGAGATGGATGTTGGATATAAATTTAGAAAGTAGTTCCCAGAAATGGAGAAGAGAACTGTGGTAGGTATGGCGCAAGACAAGCCAGGTAGTTAACTATACAAGTCTCGATGATAGCTGTAGAAGAGAACTAATAGGTAACTCACCTTCTCGCTAGACCCATCCTATGCTCCAGGGGTGTTATATAAATATGTGAGTGCAGCTCGTATTTATTCCCTACCAATTTTTAAATTATTAATTTTTCTTTGACCACATAAAAACATTATAACTGACAATTTAAACAATTCAGTAGCTGCAATCATCAACAAATCAATGCACTTTATTGATTAATGATGTATAGTAAACATTTAGCACATTGGTATATAAATATCGTACAAGATTATACACAAGTTACTATATATATATATATATATATATATATATATATATATATATATATATATATATATATATATATATATATATATATATATATATATATATATATAAACCTCATTAGATTTTTAAAAATTGCAAAGGAGCAATATATATATATATATATATATATATATATATATAAATATATATATATATATATATATATATATATATATATATATATATATATATATAACTTACAATAAACATTGGCAAATGTGTGACTTTTTCTGCTAGCATATTTGGAAAAAAGCGGTACAAATCCCCTACTAAAATCATTTACCCATTCCACCCTATTAATTATTGACGATTGTTGCCAAAATGAAACTAACGATAGACAAACAATCGAGTAATACGTTTTAGCATCGGACTAACTAAGACTATCGCCTTTTTCAAAAACTGCAAGCGATCGACGCAGATGCAAATGTATAAACACTAGCGTTGAAGTCACTTTCGCAAAAACACACACACACTGCAGCCCGCGTTTCCTGCCTCTAGTTTTTTTTTCTGACGAAATCCGAAAAAGCGTGCAAAACCAACCTTGTTAACGCAGTGCTTGGTCTTCAAAGGACAGAGAGCAGGGACAAGGGGGAGAAAAGAAAAAAATAATTCGCTTACTTGTAAATTTGAAATTGACACTGGGGGGCAGGGCTGCAAAAGTGAATTTTAGGAAATGGCTTTATGTATAAACTACAACTAAGATTTTTAAAGATAGAATAAATATTATTGAATATAATATCCTTCATATTCCTTTATAATAACTTAGATGAACCTTAGAAGACTTATTTCATTAATATGGTGGTACAGTACAAGAAAACCATAAATAACGAGAAAAATATAAAGATTCAAATAATGATAAAGAAGTGCATAAAAATTATCTAGAAATGTAGAGGATAATGGTCTGAGTAAGAACCCCTTTCTTTCTTTAAAATCTCTCCATAACTAACAGAGATATGATAGAAAATAAAAATTGTGACAGACTGACAGACGCATAAATAACTCAGGTTTGAAAATTTTCGGCAAAGTCAAATATTTCTGACTTGATTTGATTGGCCACCCCACTAGTTAGGAAAAGGGGAGGTAAAAGCTGCAGATTTGCCGGCCAACGCGAACATATTACTATCTAGTGAGAGTAAAAGCAGACTCGCAAACGTATTGACAAACACCCACAAAATGTTTGGGATTTTCAAAAAAGAGTCAAATATTTGACGCGTTGTTTCTTTGGCTGGCAGAATTGATAATAGCAAAAGAATACAAGGCTAGAAGGCCATTCGATAATAAAAGTTTGACACAGTAAAGATGAGAGCAGAGGTGAAGCTTCTGAAAAGAAATTCTTTGCAGTCTGGACGAAGGCAGATCTGAAGTGTGCCATTATTTGCCAGTCATCTTTTACTTGTGTAAGTAAATTCATTGAATTGCGGTAAGCGAAATGATTTATTAATATTATTATAAATGTGTAGAGGCTAACCCAGAGCGGGGCCCACACAAATTTTGTGTTGTGCGACTTAGCCATTGTGGAAGCTTATGACATCCTAGGGAGCAATACATGCCTGAAGCAGATTATAAAGACATGGAAGTAAATTGTATTTGAATAATTAACTATTGTCATAATTAAATATTATTATAATAAGACCAGGAACTACTGGCAGTCTTATGCAGGCCTCAGTGTTCAATGAACACCTGAAAACATGCCTAGGATGCTTACAAAAATAAATCATAAGAAGAAGATGGTATACTCCATCAGTGTGTGTATGGAAGCAAATTAAGGTTTAAATACCAGTGGCGTAGCAGCCATATGGAAGCAGAATGTAATCACAGTGTAAAGTGAAGTCAAATAAATTCGGGGCTGGTGCACTTGGTTGCACACGAGGCTGACCCTATATTGTTAAATGTGGTTAGTGTGGAAATTATAAGCCAGCATATAAAAGGGCGGGGATGTCCTTTTGTTGCAGGGTTTCATTGCCTGTTACAAGCTGTAACAGGAGACCTATTGAGACTTTATCTGAAGAAAAGGAAGGCCTTAGCAGAGCTGTTACTGCACGTGTTAGCCACAGAAAGACTTCTGGGCTGACTTTGTCATAATTTCCAGTATTCTACAGCTGAACTCAAAGAAAAGGTGAACGTATCTTAAGGGCATCCTGTCAACTCATCAACGTGCAAAGTTTTCCAAAAGCTTTATCCACATTTTAGCGGGATGATGTAAACAACAGCCCCGCACAAGATTGATTTTCACCAGTTAGACATTACTATACTATTATGTGAATACATCACCAAAGACAGTTCCTATTATTTGATCTGGACATAAAATTCTCTTTATTTATTTCGTATACGTGAACTCCATTTTCTTCAGTTAAATATTCCTGTCCCAAAAGAATTGAGGTACAGGAAAATAAAATTGTACATTAAGTTGATAACTAAAATATCTGTCTTACTTAAATTCATTGTATTGAATTACAGTTGTGTTCAAGTTATTATCACAACACCATACACCCATTACCCTAGACACGTAGCCATATAACATAATAAAATCAAAATAATTCGCAGAGTGAGATCGTAGGGTGTTAGCAGTTAGGTACCATGAGAACATCAACATCAACTATTAGACTCAGGGACCTTCATAGCTGACCTCACTCTGTAGACAATTAATAATTAACATAGTAACATCAAAACCCACCACAATATATATATATATATATATATATATATATATATATATATATATATATATATATATATATATATATATATATATATTGCCACTGTTTGGCCATTGTCATCATGTTATTGGCTTGGGTGTCTTGGTGTTTTGTTTTCACGTTAAGTGTTACTTTACTTGATTGACATTCGTTAAAACATCTGGAC
The DNA here is from genome assembly GCA_024509875.1 of Oreohelix idahoensis. Classification (NCBI taxonomy): domain Eukaryota; kingdom Metazoa; phylum Mollusca; class Gastropoda; order Stylommatophora; family Oreohelicidae; genus Oreohelix; species Oreohelix idahoensis. The sequence continues at coordinate 336,267 of JAMPIV010001536.1, read as the reverse complement.
ATTCAAGACGCTATGCTTATGCCTGGAAAACTGTTGGTCCACTGTAAAAAATTTTAACAATAATTAATACTGTGTCACGTTTTTCACCACTACTTGAACCATCAGAACAGTAGTATTTCAATCGCTCACAATAGCGGTCAGTTGTGGCTTCTTCTCAGTTGTTGTGTTATGGATTAAGACTTCTAATATATAAGACTCAGCCCCCTTGATTTCTTAGCTCTGTCAGATCTTGAAGTGAATTCGGAAAGAAATGAGCTGTGTATGAGACGGGCTTATATACCCAATCTAGATTTAACCCTTTGTTTCTCTGTTTCTCACTTTTCTTCTTGTAAACTTTAGTGGGATTTCAATGCTGTTGTGCGAATTTACCAACACAATCAGAATTTCCTAGTCGAATACCAAAGATAATGATTTCCTACTGCCATAATTGCATGTATTTGTAGTTGCCGTTCAAATCCCAAAATAATTATCCTGAGAGCGGGTATAGGGGCTGGTAATCATTAACTATAAAACAAAAAGTTTTGATAGCAGAATTCTTTTGTGCAATCGAAGAGAATCGTTCTTCGCCTGACTGGAATCTTCTCGCGAATCTAACTTCAAGCAACGGCTTTTTTTTTACCAACGTCTGTCGGTTTAGTCCCATGTCTCCTGTTCCTTACAGAAATAGGCAGGGGTACCTGTCAATGTCAGCAACAATATTTGGAAACCTAATGTAGTAGAAAGTAATTCATCTTACAACATTAAATGAATTTACATAAACAGATACAGCATACTAATTGGGAAATATATTGTTTCCCTTAACATAAATTTTAGGTCAATATTTGAATGGATTTCCCATTTAAAGAAAATAAAAAGGATTCAACAAAGTCAGAGTCTCAATTTTTGTGGTTCGGTATGGTGGAGGACATGATGGTGATTGACGTAGATGTGCTGGAGATGAGAGGTATGGTGGAGCACATGATTGAATAGATGTGGTCGTGAGAGGTACAATGAAGATCATGATTAGAGTAGATATGCCTGAGGTGAGATGTATAGTTGTAATTGGGTTAATCCGAGAATTTACCGTGAAGGGTAGGTACTGGTTGCTCAGATAATAATGGTGGCTCAGAAGTACCACAACCAATAGATATATTAAAAGTTCAGTTACATTTATACTTGGCAACGCCGGGTATATCTGCTAGTTTATCACAAAGACACTAGTTTACGTGGCATTTCCAGAGTGTCTTTGCCCATGTTATGACACCACATTCACGACAATGTTGTTCAACTGTGTTCCTTCGTGTGCCACTAATACAAGCACAATATATAGAAAAAAAACATCACTTGTATAAAATTCTAGTAACATGCAGTTCCTACGTGTTGCCATCTGAGTTAACAATGTTTCTCTTTGTGATAGATTTAGTCTTTCGACTTTCCTGTATTTGCCAATAAAATGAAAGTCTCGTTCCTTTCAGTATCCTCATCATCATTACCATTTTCCTCTTCGCTCTTTATGGACCATGGGCCACGACTGCACCTGGTCTATGTGCAGAAAACCTGCACCAAGCACTCACACGTTCTTACAACGGTGGGTTCTGTAGCAACCTGTTTTTTTATCATGATGAGGACTCCAACCTCATTCACAACCTCATATTGGTCGTGTACGACATGTCTTAGGTTGCAGTAGGCCTTTCTTTCTTTGTCTCCCTTTATTATATTTATTCCGATACCCCTGTCCAATATTTCAACATTGTTTATGTTGCTGCTTTACTACGATGTGTGAGTTCACGTCTTTTAGGAGTGTTTCTCAACGTGCACTTTTTTGTCTTGCCTCTAGTGTTGGCAGCGGTTCTATAGTCTGGAGGGTTATTTGTCCTATTTCTAGGGCGGGGCAAGAAAACGTAAGTCTTTCTTATGGTATTATTCATCAATTTATTCATCTATTTCGTTTCGTCCTTCGCGGAGCTTAGAACCACCCCCTGCAGTTGGCTCACTTGCATGAAGTCTGCATCAACGCCCATGGTCTCGTGGCAGTGATGTGTGTAGTAATTTGTTTGACATGATGGTTTGGTTTGGTTTGGTTTGAAGGATTATCGTCATTTCACACGGACTACTCCATCAGTGCCCCAATCTCCACCCTTAGATCACACAAGGAGGATCTCGGCACAGTGCACGACCTCCGTAGCACCTGCGAGAATCCCAGTGTGTATATATAGGAATCACAGATTCTATAAATGTTTTTGTGGTGGGTAGGTTTCTAATTTTTAACTTTTGCCAGGGCAGCGGCTTGATAGGCATTATGAGGCCCTATAAGTCGCCTTTTACGACATGCCTGAGAGAGCAGCAACCTTAGTCTGTGTTTGTCTTGCCAGAGACTTACAGGAACAATACTGGGCTCTTAAAGCAATAGCCAGACTAAAATCTGCGGTCACCATTATTTTTTTTTTTTGGCTTAATTTCGGCTTGGTTGGCTAGCTTAACTGGTTTTAGTACCAAAATGGTTAAGAATTACCGGGTTTTGGGACAGAAAGGCAAGATCCTCGGTAAAATCTACTTCGTCGAACTGTTTTGTCGGAGTCCACACCGATTTCCAGTTCTGGTGTCTGATGTTGTTTTCATAAACAAATCTGTAGCTATTAAGAAGAGAATTAACAACAAGAGTCCTCCCTGCCGCACGCCAGTTTTCGTCTCCACAAGATTATCACGTCTTCTTTTTAAAAGTACTTTTAAGATAAAATTACCGGCAAATATTTTCTACAGCAGGCAAATGATAAATAATGTGAATACATATTTATAGAAACAACTATTACAGATCACATTATTATGTCGAGTCTACTTTAAAAAAAATGTGATATAATAATAGGTCTAAGGACTGGTTCGAGCCGAGTATAGACTCATTGTTATTTCATTATAATCTTATCAAAAAATGTTGCTACCGGAGATGTTGCTCGGGAGGAGGTAGCAGTTATCAGCCAAACTCAATAGAATTCCTGTTCTCCTTTTCACTCAGTAAAATGAGCACGGAACCATCACTGCAAATGGACCCCGTGCAGAAAATTTGGAACATGCGTTCACGTGTTCTTGCAATAGTGGTTTATATAGCAGGTTTTTTTTTTTTTTTTTTACAAGATCGGGTTGCCAGTGCATTGTACAACCTTATAGTAGTCATCTCTTAACGATATGCCTGATGGAGCAGTCGTCATATTCTTTGTTCGTTTCCTTAGAAACCCACGGAATCTACACAGAGAAATTAAGACTAAAGAAACCGATATTTAAAATTTAAAAAAAAAAATTATAATACACGAGTAACCGATCTGATACAGTGCACGAAAGCCGCCTTTCAGTGATGCCGTAGTTCTTCCCCTTTCAGCACAACTTAGTTCTTGTGGATTTCGATGTCTTCTCTCATTAAATAATTGCAATAATTAATGAATTAACAAAAAGAAGGCCTAATAAACATAATGAGAATGAATTATTGTAAAAAGAATTCCTTAGATCAGTGCTTCCTAACCAGTGGTGCATGCACCCGCTGGTGGTGTGACACCCACCACCTGGGGGTGCTAGACCCAAGCTCAGGGGGTGCGAGACCCAAGCTCAGGGGGTGCGAGACCCAAGCTCAGGGGGTGCGAGACCCAAGCTCAGGGGGTGCGAGACCCAACCTCTGGAGGCGCGAAATATGTCAGATGTTTTGCAAGGAAAACCATCATAAATACTATAAAATACACAGAACTCAGAACTAAAATACATTTGTATAAAATAGAATAATGACAGAGTGAATTAGATACCGAACAAGATAGTCACACTTTTGTGTTCTCAACATTTACTTGATCTATTTTTCTCATTTCAGGCCTATTTTGCGAGAGAGTAGATAATGATGTTCGAGGCTTCTAAAGATGTTGTAAAGGGGTGCCAGGCTTCTTAAGATGTTATAAAAGGGTGTGAGGCTTCTTAAGATGTTATAAATGGGTGTAGGCTTCTTAAGATGCTCGAAAAGGGGTGCGAGGTTTTAGAAGATGCTGTAAAAGGGCGAGGGGTCTCAAAAAGGTTACGAATCACAGCCTTAGATGAAGCCATAACAGAACATTTTAATGAAAGTGAATTTCTAAAATCGTGAATTTTTAAAAGAAGAAAAATTAATTAGAAGTGTAGAAAATAAACACTACAAGAGAGAAAAAAAAAGTTAGCACAGAACTAACAAAACATCAAGCATAATGGAGAGCAAATAAATCAGAAAGGTAAAAAGCACAAAAGAGAATTAACAAAGTAAAAAAAAAAAAACTGCATTAAAACAGAAAAAGACCAACGTACATATTGGGTAGAGAGAGCGAAGTAATAAACGGCACGTGTGCAACAGAAATAAGAGATTTAATAATTAACTCAGTGAATGAAGATATTTATCTGTGTATACATATTACTTACCTCATTCAAAATGACAGTCACTAGTTAATCAAATCGGCTGACTTATATTCCCGGATAGTAATCCTTTCTCTTTCCACTTGTAAAAACGATCCTACAGTAGAAATCACCGTATTCCCGAAATCCTTTTTCTCATGGATTCAACACAGAATGTCTTCCAATTAATGTGGATGTCTTAACTGGTCTGGGCTAACACTTCAAAAGTAACTTTTCTTTCCTTTTTTTTTTTTAAAATTGAGAGCTCATTGACGATTTAAAAATCAGCCAACCACTTTCTCCCACAGCGAATTGGAGATTCGAAATTTTACTGTAATAATTTGTCGTAACAGGAAACACGAATTTAAACACAAGTGAGACAAAAGTAATCCAAGTGCCCTGTGACGTTTAGAATTTAAAAGTTAAGTTGTTTTTATTTTGCAGTCAGACGTCGATAACCTGTTGCAGCAAGATGTCGTGTTGATTTATTCCCCCAAGCGATGAATCTGGAATTTGTCGACTTCAGTCAGGAACCTGATGGTATGAAAGAATTGTTGATAATGACAAAATAAAATGTGGGACTAACTGACGCATGTCATTTATACTAATTGTTATCTTTCTTTCTTTGGTCTTACTTTCTGTATTCTTTTCTTTGTTTTTATTTCCCTTCTTCTCTGCCAACTGCTGATAGTACAGCAAGTTTTTCATATGTTGTTGATTATCGCTCTTTATGTCAATGCCAGATTTAAGACTTGACTTGCTCTCATAATGTTTCTTCTTAAGTTGGCCGGCAATCTATTCGACCATCTCTTTTAAGTCTGTGTCTGTTTTATTTATTTATTTATTTTTTTTTTAAATGTAGTTTACTACATTAATGCATTGGTACTTAACGTCGTCTGTTTAAAAACTAATAAAATTACCTTGAATGAACATTACAGAGCAAAATGGTAAATGAAATTTATAATCTACATGACCAGGTAAGATAAAATAGCATGAAACATCTTGTCCTGTTTTAAGACAGGTAATTAAATATGGAGTAGTAGTGCTATATGTTTGTCACGGAAGTTAGGGACTTTTTAAAACTGAATTTCTGTGCGACCCCTGATCTACTATGACTGCTACCAGCAAGAGAAAAACAAAGACATATAAAGATGATAGAGAAAGGATAATCACTTGTTTTCCCCCAACTCAAGGAAAACTTGTCAGAAGTATTGCTTCTGAATCATTCTTAACACCGAAGTGTTTTTCCTGGTTAAATAGCTAAAGCATATGGTATTTACACGCCCACACTTAGAAAGAACTCTGCCAACAATGAAGTTCCATCTGTCAATTCATGACGATTTGGTTTGTGTCATGGAAAATAATATGGTCTTGATAAACGTATAACTGGCAATTTACTGCTTAGGTGTCAGGACGAAGATTCCCCAGGCACCGACATGGGTGTACTGGCTTATACCACATCTGGCATATAAAGTAAATCAGTCTTCGATAAAGATGGTCTGTGTCAGTCAATCAGTGATATCATGCTTAAGTGCTTTTCATAATTTGAAAGCAAAGGTTGCATTAGTTTTGGAAATCCTTTCAAATTTATAACAACATGATCTTCATTCTAGATTGATCCTACTCCTCCTTCTTGTTAAAAGGAGGTTAGCATTTAATTAGTGTCAAGGCAGGAAACTAACTGGAGGTTAATGCCGTATTGGCTCTCTTGACTAGCGCTATGCTGTATCTATTGACTGCTGCACACATTACGTGAATAACAAAATCCCTCTAACTCCAGGGTTGCAGTCTCCAAATAATATGTATTTGACTAAACAATTTTGCTCTTGGTAGCACAATGAAATATACACCTCTACCATAAACAAACAGCCTCCTACTTTAATATGAATTTGTTACCGCAGTGACATTATACGTGAATCAAATATCAGCAATACATTTTCTAACATTTGGCCTACTCACAACTGCACCAAAAGACTCCGGAAATCTCAGCAAGAAATAATAATCAAATGCTGGACAAACTCTTACATTCACAAACCATTTTAGCAAAATATATGCATCGCCACAACAGACACGGCATACACCCTTGTGTAGCTAACAGCTAAATATCTCGTGTTTATCTTAAAGACTTCTTAATCAAAATCTGAATACTTCGGAAACCACGCGTAATTACTAAGTAGTATTCACTCAAAACAAACGTGGACAACGTCCTGATATAATCAACAGTTCCATGTACATGGTAAATGGGTGAAAGATCGTGCTACCAAGGCACGTAGCAAACACGTAATTAAAAACAAAAAAACACCGACTCACCACATAACTCAAATACAACTAAGGTACTCGTTAGGTAACAAAAATAAAAAAATTATAAATTCACTCAGTGATCACTATTCACAACAATCAAACAGTACAACATAGTTCGTACAGTGTTCAGGTTTTTAGAAACAAAAGCAGTCCCCCCCCCTCTCTCTCTCTCTCTCTCTCTCTCTCTCTCTCTCTCTCTTTCTCTATCCCTATAGTTTCTACGCTTGGACAAGAGCGCACTATAGGCTATTGTTCTCGATGTACGTCTCACTCATGTCTGTGTCCGCCATCTTACATTCAAAGTTTTATTTGACATCGTCCAAATGATTCTCGTTCTTGACTCTCCTGCCACCTTTTTTTTATTCGGGCCATTGTCCGTCTCTTGCACCATGCACGCCTTCCATGTCGTCGTGCTGTTCATACTTATCAGGGATGACTTTCGGCAAAACATGTTCTCTTCTCCTGCAATATCATCATGTAAAACAAATTGTTACATAAACCACTAATGACATTGATTCCCACTCTTGACTCTTCTGCAAACTTTCGTTATACGGGCTGCTTTTCGTCTCTTGCACCATGCACACCTTAATGCTATCATGTTAATAGCTTTTCACATTTTTCAGAATGACTTTCGGCAAAACAGGTTCTCTTCTCCTGCAATCTCGTCATTTAGAAAAACTTGCTACTGACACCACTGATGAACCATCATCAATACCTTTTAGCTCCCCAAGGAGCATAAAACCTTAAACAAACAAATACCCATCAGCTCTAAATTCTTTCCTTGTCGCACTCATCATCTTCAAATCTGTCTTCAATTCTCTTCACAGTGGTTTTATTTTTTATTTTTGTGCCTACTTACCAGGGGATCCCAGAACAAGAGCTGCCTTGTCTGATGAAAGTTGACATACATGCTTCCTGCGAGTGGACCGGCTGCAGTGCTTGCACCATATTCCGTAAATATGCTAGAGCTGAAGTTACTGTTAAAGAATATAACTACAGAAGCACAAGGGTACTATGTAGTTTCTGCAATGCTCTTTTGTGGCCAAATAAAATCAACAGTTCAAAAATAAAATAAGCCTCAAGCAGTTACAACTGATACGTTTTACCCCAAGATCTATCAGAAATAGCTGAAATACTACGAGGCTACAAAAGTTATGAAGTTAAAATTAATAGTGAACATATTTACAAACTACAATGCTGTATTCACTTTCACGTCAGTCTGAGCAACAACCAAAGTACCATGAGGAAAAGGATCTTTCTAATTAGGTAATCATGAACGAGTTGGTCACTAGGTTTAAGAAGGAAAAGAACAAACTCGGATAAAAAGTAGATTTTCCGGACATTAGAAAGTGTACGACAAGGGAGTCAGTCCAAAATAGGAGGAGGAGAAATTGTGATCTTAGAAGCGGAATTTATGCCTTTTGGTGAGCTCTCCGTTCGGCAGTTGAAGAACCTAAGGAAATGATCATTGAGAAATACAAGTATAGAATGTTAACGCTCATCTTCTGAACGATCTTACAGAACCACCTTATTGGCGAGACCAAGCACGATTCATTCGTCTCTAATAATTATCAAATAGTTCAATAACGACACTCTGCATTATTATTCCAATATTACTATTGTTATATATTAATATATCTATGAAACGTGTGCAACTAACAAAGAAACAATCCGAATACCATTAAGAGAAAATACGGAAACGGTGGGTATTGCCCTACAAAAACTAAAGTGAACACACATTACCAAATAACAAGCATGTCTTGGACCTCGTTCGTCGTGTATGTTTAGGAAAATACGGAAACGGCGCGCATTGCAACATTAAAGCTAAGTTGAACACCAATTAAAAGAACAAGCAGGTCTTTCAATTTTTTTCATAACGCATTGCGTATTGACTATAAGTTATGATAAGTCTTACAACTAAGATCCGATAAAAATTGAATATGTAATGGAAGGAAACAAAAAGTAGCAGAAAGAGCACTTCGTAATCCATTACCATTTGGCGGGTCACACATATATATATATATATATATATATATATATATATATATATATATATTGTCACGTAGACAGTTATGATCTATAAATTGCCTATTTCCTCTTCTTCTTCATTTCACCCGTATCCTCTATTTTATTATCGCAGTTTACTTTTTCCCGTATTTTTTTCGCATTCGTTCGTTGCGAAAAATATATTTCTTTCCCATCATCGTTTTTCTTTCTCATACTGAAGAGTAACTTGATTACGTAGATGTCAGTCTCTGCCGGTCGAACCATAGCTGTGAACATACGGTTCTCGCCAGACATACGTCTGCAGTTTCCCCGGTCAGAGTGCTGCCCGACCAGATTTCTGGGCCTGGGGTGTGAGAAATTCGCTCCGATGGACATGACAGGCAGACGAATTGTCTACCTTTTGCAGCAACTGCGTGAGTTTTCGTCAGGATAGTCCGGCGAAGTGTGAAATTGCGCTCCGCGCTGCAGACGGTTGTCTGAGAGTTGCAACGGACACGCGTACATCTCGGTCAGTAGGTGGCAGTTACGACACGCGTTAAGCTGACGTAAGTGTTGGGAGTAGGGGAGATAATTTCGCTTGGCGAAATAAGTTGGGGCCCTTTGTCTAATTTTAAGATATTGGCCCGAGTTTGAAACTTTATTTTCATTCTCACTCTTAAATTCGCAGTAGACAGGTCGCTCGGAACAGTATAAGCTGTATAGTGAAGTTCTCAGTTTGTTTCGACAATTTGTCGAACTTCTAGACTTCCATATATATAAGCATATAATTCTTAAGTGGTGCGACTACCTGTAGTTCTGTGTGAGGTAAAATATTATATACTATATTCTAGTATTTTGTGGTGTTTAAAGTGTTAAGTCGCTTATTTCATTTTAAACTAGTTCTGTGTGCAGAGTGATTATTTTAATAGTTTGTTATATTCTTTAGTCGACGAGTTACAGTGGAAAGCAGGATAAATTATATTTCTAGCTTAACAAACATGTAGCCATAATGAATTGAATTTAACTGCTAACTACTCAGTCGAGATATATTTTCTAAACTAACTTATAACTGCTAAATGTCTCATGAGTATTGACGAAATATATTTATATGTATTTCAAATTCATGATAATTGATTTTATAATATAACTTATCCCGCGGGAAGTGTTAAATGATAAGCTCTACGCTTGCAGTTTAAAGTATAAGTTATATCCTTATACATAGTATGTATAATTATTTTATATGTGCTTTTTCCATTTTATGTAGTGAATACTGGGGTGACCCTGAACTTGCCGGCGTTTAGTAGTAAAGAGACATACTTGTGAGAAGAATAGACATTTCCTATCTTTAACCACGTGGGTTTTTTTCAAGTAACACTGGTCTGACAGTGCACGTGCCATCAGAGATAGACAGTAATACCAATCCCACTAACGGTTTTTCTAAAGACAAAAATGTTTATACTGGGCCTTTGAGCCAGACTTTATTTCTTCACAATAAACTCAAATATACATGCTGCCTAGCGGCGAGAATCATTACAAGAAGTAACATTAATATTCCCGACAAGTATTGATAGAGTGTATAGTGAACCAAGACTGTCTTTCCAAATTAAGGGAACCCTCGTGTTTTGTTTGACTCTGTGTGCCCGTTTAAACTTGCTTATCCAAAACTGATTCAAGTGACACCAACGTAAAATCTGAATAAAACTTATCGCCTGAAGAGAACGCTCCCCGGACAAATTGGATAAACCAAGATCTGCAGAGCTGGGTATTCGCTTCACCAAACGATAAAACAGATTGTGTTATAGCGTGCGCCAGACGGTGAACAACGGCAAGTTATAGGGTAAGAAAGTGAGAAACGCACGACAGGGCCCTGATGAAAGAACTGAGTGAAAGTAGACTGAGGGATGTTCGTTGTTGATTCACTCACAATTGTAACATTTCGTTATGCAATTTATTGCTAACTATATATCTATATATTCCCTTATACTAGATCAGAGTATCCAGTCTGTTCATACCTAAAAGGGGGAAGAAATATTATACCCTAACCATATGTATTTGTGACTCTTTGGGCCATCATCTGTCTCATAACGGGGCTGTGGGCTAAACCTAGAGTTAATATCATAACGGGGCTATCATCCTTGTAGCATTCTCTTGATATTTTATGACTATTTGTATATGTTTTTTGATGTAATTTCTATGTGTTGTGAAGAAATTTTAAATGATAATTAAAGTTTTTCTCTTGGAATTAATCAGCGTGTTGGTCAGCTCGTTCTAATATATATATATATATATATATATATATATATATATATATATATATATATATATATATATATATATCTATATATATATATCTATATATATATATATATATATATTCAGTGTTATAGATTCCCACGTCTGTGTGTTTAACTGTCGTCACGTGTATGTGCGTGCCCGTGAGTAGATAGAAATATAGGAAAAAAATATATATGTGTTTAGACTGTCTGACGCTGTACAGCTTTCGTATAAGATAGGTGAGAGAGAGAAAAATTTTTTCGCTTTCAGAGACAGCCTCTATATCACGTTCTATCATCTCACTCGTGGAATCTATTTCTTTTACTAACTCTCACCGTGTCTATCACCTATTCTAATCTATTTCAGAAGGGACCAACCCAAGTCTTAATTCTCCTATCTAAAATCTACGACAAATGTGGTCTCGTCCGACGGATTTTTGAACCTAGAATAGGAAGACGAGTACGACAAATGTGGTTTCGTCCGTAGGATTTTTGAACTTAGAATAGGAAGACGAGTACGACAAATGTGGACTCGTCTATCTGGATTTTGCACTTAAGATTCTTTATTCTGAAATAGAGTAAGAGTGTGATGTCTTGTGAGTTGTTATATCTTTAAATAATTTATCCCCTAGACTAACGATCTGTTTACGGGCGTGCTGACCACACAAACTGATAAGTTTTTTTCCACAGCATTAAGAAGCATTATACATTTGGTTTACAGGTTGATTTTGTCGGAATACATGTTAATTAATGATTTTGTAATACTAAACGCTGGTAAAGTTTTGTGAGTGTATAACATTCACAAGGGTTCTGAAGCAGGAAGGTGTTTGAACTAAAGTAAGGAGTGCGTTTCGGACTATTTGTCCAGATTAATTGCTTCCCTCACCCTAACTGTCTTCAGGAATAAACTTGATAGTGGATTTTAAAATTAAGGGATTATTTTTCTCTTTAATTTTTACAATAATTATTTTGTTTCCACTGTAGCAACTTATTTTTCAGAAGTAATCTTAACTACCATTTAGTTGGCGTAGTCGTGTTTTGCATTAGGTGCTTTATTGCCGATTAATAGCAGCGATAGTTAGATTTTTATTTTGGAGGAGGTATCCCAGGGTTAAGTATATCATCTTTTATTTGGTATTTTCTCGTAAGTGGTAGGAACCAGAGTATCCTTTTTCCTATTTTCTTTCACCACTAGTCTCAGTTACTGACATAATATGGCCGAGAGGGCAAAGCTTAGACAACTCCTCAGGGACGAAGCGAGAGAGGAGGGACTGGAAGGAGAGGAAGCGAAAGCATTTGTCAGAGACGAACTTGAGAGATATGATGCGGAGAGGAAAGCAGCTGAAGCCAAAGAGCAGAAGAAGATGGACGAGGAAATGGAAATCCGCAGGAAGAGAGAAAGAGAGAAGGAGAGACAGCATGAGAAGGAGAGGGAGGACAGAGAGGAAAGAGAGAAGGAGAGACAGCATGAGGAAAGAGAGAAGGAGAAGCAGCGACAGCATGAGGAAAGAGAAAATGAGCAACGACGACAGCATGAGCTGGCGCTTAAGACTCTAGAGTTCCAAAGCCGTGGTGCTGCCTCTACCTCCAGCAATGGAGAGTCTTCTCCTCATTCTTCCTTAACTGATCCTTCTAACACTCAATCTACTCATCTCTCTGCTATGTCCTTTCCGCTAGAATCTTTCCCTTGTCCTAATGAGAAGATTGACACTTGGCTAGAAAAAGTTGAGAAAATTGCAACTCTGTACGGTTTAGAGAGGTCGCGTTGGAACATGAAGCTTTCTCGGGCGCTGAAAAGAAGTGCGTATGATGTTTACGCCAAACTGGAAAGCAGCCAACAAGACAACTATGATCTGTTGAAGAAAGCGTTACTGGAGCGCTTTGAAATGAACGCTCGCAAATTTTTGCAACTGTTTCGCAACAGCCGAAAAGAGAATTCTGAAACTTTTCAGCAGTTCTCGTCTCGTTTGAAGGGTTATCTGACAAAGTGCCTAGAGCTCTCGCAGCTCCCCTCTACCTACGAAGGTCTTGATGAATTTGTTTTAACAGAACAAATAAAGAACACATTGTCTGCAGATACCCGGAGATTTCTAGCTGAGGAGGGGGCAGAAAAACTTGAAGACATCTTAGAGAAGTCTGAGCGTTATCAAAATGCGCTGGCTGAACTACCGGCCACAAAACGGAAACCGACAGAGGAGCATTTTCGAAAAAATAGTCTAGATCAACCTTCTCATGCTTCGAATCAGAATAACCACAGAGAAACTGGACCTCAAAATCCCCCTCCTGAAAAATCCAAGTTCTACAAGAACAAGTACCCCAACCACCCCAAACAGTCTGATCAACCCGACCGCCCTACATGGCAGCGCAGCCAGAAAGGACAAGGTGGCAAAGGGAGAACCCCTGAGCACGGGACTAATGATCAGAGTGAGCACACCGAGCCTAAACGCATCGGATGCTTATTAACTGTCTCGCAAGGTGGAATTATTGACAGTGATTCCCAACCTGTTGAGGATATACCCTCAACGCAAGGTACTGTTACATTGAACGGTTCTCAAACTTCTTGTTTATTTGACACGGTGCTTTCTTATGATTGCATTGTTGCCAGAAACCTGGTCAAACCCGGTCAAGAGACAGCAGAGACCGTCCAACTTTGTGGAGTTCGTAAGAGTGATGCACATACAGCGCTTCCCATCGCATTGGTGGAGATCCACTCTGATTTCGTCAGAGGTGTGATCAAAGCGGCTGTTATGGATGATCCCATCTACCGAGTCATACTTGGCGGGAGATACGTGTGTATTGGGAAACCGGAAGAGCCGATTGTGGCAGCAGTAACTACAAGAGGGCAAACCAAGAAGGAACGGGAGCCTGCGCCTAATTTGTTACCTATGGAACTTAAAGAAGCGCAATACAAGGACCCTACTTTGGCACCCTGCTTTAGGAAACTGCCCATGGCTAAGGAACCCAAACAGCACGGGGACATTTTTTCTAAGGATGGCGTACTTTATCGGAGAACGGGCAAGCCTGACCAAGGTTACAACCAGCTCCTAGTACCGAAACAGTACAGAAGCCAAATCCTAGAAATGGGGCACTCTCTTCCCTTCAGCGGACATATGGGACAGAACGCCACAAACCAAAGGATAACCACTCATTATTGGTGGCCAGGAGTAAATACTGATATTATCAGATATGTCAAATCCTGTGCCCAGTGCCAACGTGTACAACCCAAGCAACGGACAGCCCCAGTCTTTTTGGGTGAAATGCCATAGTGGGAACACCATTCAAACGGGTTGTGATCGACATTTTAGGGCCTTTCGAAAGGACTAAAAGAAGGAACAGGTTTATCCTGACCTTAGTCAATACATGCACTTTATGGGCAGAAGCTATACCGCTAACATGCGCAGATGCCAAGCATGTCGCAGAAGCCCTCGTGCAGATTTTCACTCGGTTGGGATTCCCTCAGCAAGTGTTGACGGATAACGGATCCCCATACCGAAACCTGTTGATGGATGAGATCGTTAAGATCTTGAGGACCCACCACATCCACACTAAGCCTTATACTCCGGCCGGAAATGGGCTCGTGGAACGTGCTAATGGAAACCTTAACATGATGCTAAGTAGACTTGCACAAGTGAAACCTGAAGATTGGGATTGTTGCATTCCGGCAGCTTTATTTGGCTACAGAGAATCTCCTCATACTTCCACAGGATTTCCGCCAGCTACGCTTTTATTCGGCAGACCCATTAAGGGGCCACTTGAAGCCTTACTTTGGTCGCTGACAGACCAGAAGGCTGATAAGACAGTTGTCTCAGCTAGTAAATACGTATCGGATTTAAAGGAAAGGTTGAAACTAGGATGGGACCTAGCAACGACCAACTTTAAGCGAGCATGCACAAAGCACGCTAACCGATACAGGAAAGTCGCGAAAGAGAGAGAATTGGAAGCAGGAGAGAAAGTTTTGGTGTTACTCCCTACCGAGAACAACCCACTGAAGATCGGATGGCAAGGGCCATTTACCGTCCTGAAAAAGATTTCTAAGGCTAACTACCAGATCTCTATTCAAGGAAAGGGGAAGGTTTTCCATTTAAATCTGTTAAAGAGATACTTGGAAAGACCAGTGCCAACCTCCGACCATCTCCTGACGATCGCCAAAACTGACGAAGATGACGATAGTGGCAGGGAAACTCCACTGCAATCACAGGAAATCTTTCAAAAATGTCAGAAGCGGCAACGCTCTTTCAAGCGCGCATGGGAGACATTCCAGAGAAAGGAAATTTTGGGAGTAGACTTCATGAGTAGGACTTGCACAGAAATGGAGGGGGGAGATGAGATGTAAGAAGACAGACACCCTGAAGCTACGAATATAGTAAATTTATTTCCATAACGTAGACATGGAGTGCTTCCATATCTTAAAGGGGGGACGTTCTGTCACGTAGACAGTTATGATCTATAAATTGCCTATTTCCTCTTCTTCTTCATTTCACCCGTATCCTCTATTTTATTATCGCAGTTTACTTTTTCCCGTATTTTTTTCGCATTCGTTCGTTACGAAAAATATGTTTCTTTCCCATCATCGTTTTTCTTTCTCATACTGAAGAGTAACTTGATTACGTTGATGTCAGTCTCTGCCGGTCGAACCATAGCTGTGAACATACGGTTCTCGCCAGACATACGTCTGCAGTTTCCCCGGTCAGAGCGCTGCCCGACCAGATTTCTGGGCCTGGGGTGTGAGAAATTCGCTCCGTTGGACATGACAGGCAGACGAATTGTCTACCTTTTGCAGCAACTGCCTGAGTTTTCGTCAGGATAGTCCGGCGAAGTGTGAAATTGCGCTCCGCGCTGCAGACGGTTGTCTGAGAGTTGCAACTGACACGCGTACATCTCAGTCAGTAGGTGGCAGTTACGACACGCGTTAAGCTGACGTAAGTGTTGAGAGTAGGGGAGATAATTTCGCTTGGCGAAATAAGTTGGGGCCCTTAATCTAATTTTAAGATATTGGCCCGAGTTTGAAACTTTATTTTCATTCTCACTCTTAAATTCGCAGTAGACAGGTCGCTCGGAACAGTATTAGCTGTATAGCGAAGTTCTCAGTTTGTTTCGACAATTTGTCGAACTTCTAGACTTCCATATATATAAGCATTTAATTCTTAAGTGGTGCGACTACCTGTAGTTCTGTGTGAGGTAAAATATTATATACTATATTCTAGTATTTTGTGGTGTTTAAAGTGTTAAGTCGCTTATTTCATTTTAAACTAGTTCTGTGTGCAGAGTGATTATTTTAATAGTTTGTTATATTCTTTAGTCGACGAGTTACAGTGGAAAGCAGGATAAATTATATTTCTAGCTTAACAAACATGTAGCCATAATGAATTGAATTTAACTGCTAACTACTCAGTCGAGATATATTTTCTAAACTAACTTATAACTGCTAGATGTCTCATGAGTATTGACGAAATATATTTATATGTATTTCAAATTCATGATAATTGATTTTATAATATAACTTATCTCACGGGAAGTGTTAAATGATAAGCTCTACGCTTGCAGTTTAAAATATAAGTTATATCCTTATACATAGTATGTATAATTATTTTATATGTGCTTTTTCCATTTTATGTAGTGAATACTGGGATGACCCAGAACTTGCCGGCGTTTAGTAGTAAAGAGACATACTTGTGAGAAGAATAGACATTTCCTATCTTTAACCACGTGGGTTTTTTTCAAGTAACACTGGTCTGACAGTGCACGTGCCATCAGAGATAGACAGTAATACCAATCCCTCTAACGGTTTTTCTAAAGACAAAAATGTTTATACTGGGCCTTTGAGCCAGACTTTATTTCTTCACAATAAACTCAAATATACATGCTGCCTAGCGGCGAAAATCATTACAAGAAGTAACATTAATATTCCCGACAAGTATTGAGAGAGTGTATAGTGAACCAAGACTGTCTTTCCAAATTAAGGGAACCCTCGTGTTTTGTTTGACTCTGTGTGCCCGTTTAAACTTGCTTATCCAAAACTGATTCAAGTGACACTAACTTAAAATCTGAATAAAACTTATCGCCTGAAGAGAACGCTCCCCGGACAAATTGGATAAACCAAGATCTGCAGAGCTGGGTATTCGCTTCACCAAACGATAAAACAGATTGTGCCATAGCGTACGCCAGACGGTGAACAACGGCAAGTTATAGGGTAAGAAAGTGAGAAACGCACGACAGGGCCCTGATGAAAGAACTGAGTGAAAGTAGACTGAGGGATGTTCGTTGTTGATTCACTCACAATTGTAACATTTCGTTATGCAATTTATTGCTAACTATATATCCTTATATTCCCTTATACTAGATCAGAGTATCCAGTCTGTTCATACCTAAAAGGGGGAAGAAATATTATACCTAACCATATGTATTTGTGACTCTTTGGGCCATCATCTGTCTCATAACGGGGCTGTGGGCTAAACCTAGAGTTAATATCATAACGGGGCTATCATCCTTGTAGCATTCTCTTGATATTTTATGACTATTTGTATATGTTTTGATGTAATTTCTATGTGTTGTGAAGAAATTTTAAATGATAATTAAAGTTTTTCTCTTGGAATTAATCAGCGTGTTGGTCAGCTCGTTCTCATATATATATATATATATATATATATATATATATATATATATATATATATATATATATATATATATATATATATATATATATATATTCAGTGTTATAGATTCCCACGTCTGTGTGTTTAACTGTCGTCACCTGTATGTGCGTGCCCGTGAGTAGATAGAAATATAGGAAAAATATATATATGTGTTTAGACTGTCTGACGCTGTACAGCTGTCGTAGAAGATAGGTGAGAGAGAGAAAAATTTTTTCGCTTTCAGAGACAGCCTCTATATCACGTTCTATCATCTCACTCGTGGAATCTATTTCTTTTACTAACTCTCACCGTGTCTATCACCTATTCTAATCTATTTCAGAAGGGACCAACCCAAGTCTTAATTCTCCTATCTAAAATCTACGACATATATATATATATATATATATATATATATATATATATATATATATATATATATATATATATATATATATATATATATATATATATATATATATATATATATATATTTCATTCATTCATTCATTCATAACCCTCCACTCCCAAAGGAGCATAGGCCTTCAACAAACACATGCCAAGTCCTCCTGTCACGTGCCATCATCTCAAGTTCTTTCCATGTTCTCCTCATCATTTTCACCTCTGTTTCCAACTCTCTTCTCCACGTACTTCTTGGTCTTCCTCTGCCTCTCTTGCCCTGGGGGTTCCAGAACAAGGACTGCCTTGTAATGCATATATATATATATATATATATATATATATATATATATATATATATATATATATATATATATATATATATATATATATATATATATATATATATATATATATATATATATATATATATATATATACAGTTGACATTCAAAAATCCGGCCATCGATAATCCGGTTCCATCAGATTTCCGGCATGGATTTCGGAGCGCATTTTTAAATTTACCGCGTTGTCGCGCCACTGTTTTCTGGAGCAGTTTATGTTTTGATGCAGCTGTTGGGTCCTGCTTGCACGTGCTAACAGGCATTCCTGCTCATTCCTTCTCATTTTGTCATTTATTTGCTGCTGTTTAGCCCCGTTATGGATTCAGCAAATAAAAGAAGTGTGTAAAACGTAAACATCGTTCATTGTCGATCGCAGATAAAGTGTACAGGTAGTCATTTTCTGTTAAATATATACAGAATATATAACCATAAAAAATCCGGCATTTTCAAAAATCCGGCACTCCTCAGGTCCGGAGGTTGCCGGATTTTTGGAGCTGGATGCCGAACCAACATTAGAGGAACTCAGCAAGGCCATTGATAGCTTGGCCTCTGGCAAAGCACCAGGTAGTGATGTGATTCCTCCTGATTTAATCAAATGCTGTAAGAGCACGCTATTACATCCCCTGCATAGGATGCTGTGCCAGTGCTGGGAAGAGACAACTATTCCTCAAGACATGCGAGATGCCAAGATTGTAACACTTTACAAAAATAAAGGAGACAGAAGTGATTGCAATAACTACAGAGGCATCTCTCTTCTTAGTATTGTTGGTAAGGTTTTTGCCAAAGTCGTCTTAATGCGACTACACAAGTTAGCTGAGCGCATATATCCAGAGTCACAGTGTGGATTCCAAGCTGGTAGATCAACAACAGACATGATCTTCTCTGTCCGCCAGCTTCGGGAAAACTCAAGAGAGCAGAAAAGTACTTTATATATCGCCTTTATAGACCTCACAAAAGCATTTGACCTGGTTAGTAGGGATGGACTCTTCAAAATCCTCCTGAAAATAGGCTGCCCTTCTAAAATGCTGGAAATGATAAAGTCATTCCATGACGACATGAAGGGAACAGTCCAATATGCTGGAAGCACATCACAGCCCTTTGACATACGAAGTGGCGTTAAACAAGGCTTTGTTCTGGCTCCAACCCTCTTCGGGATCTTCTTTGCCTTACTCTTGAAACATGCATTCAGAGATGCAACTGAAGGAATATGCCTTCACACTAGGTCAGATGGCCGTCTGTTTAATCTTTCAAGGCTGAAGGCAAAAACAAAAATCAGAAGGGTCACTATAAGAGACTTGTTGTTCGCTGATGATGCTGCAGTCGTCACTCAAAGCCAACAGGAGCTTCAGAACTTGATGAATCGCTTCACTAAAGCATGCAAGGACTTTGGCCTCACAATAAGTCTAAAGAAAACGAATGTGCTGAGTCAGGATGCGGGTGCTGCACCAGTTATCACTATCGATAACTATGAATTGGCAGTGGTGCACCACTTTACATACCTAGGGTCTACCATCAATGACAAACTCTCACTGGACACAGAAATCGACAGCCGCATTGGCAAAGCTGCAGCTACCTTTGCCCGCCTCACATCGCGTGTTTGGGGAAACTCCAAACTCACAATGAAGACCAAAGCTGCGGTATATAATCCCTGCGTCACCAGCACACTCCTATATGGCAGCGAGACCTGGACGACCTATGCTAAGCAAGAAAGAAGGCTCAATACCTTCCATTTACGGTGTCTACGCCGCATCCTCGGCATTTCGTGGAAAGATAAAGTGACAAATGTCGAGGTGTTGTCACGTGCTGGCCTTCAAATTATGTATACACTGCTTAGACAGCGCAGACTTCGCTGGCTTGGCCATGTTCGCCGCATGGAAGATGGTCGCATCCCAAAAGATATCTTCTACGGACAATTAGCAGATGGCAAGAGAACAGTTGGGCGACCACAGCTGAGGTTCAAAGATGTGTGCAAGAGAGATATGAGGGCACTGGACATGGATCCAGCAACATGGGAGGATTAAGCTGCCGATCGCACTAAGTGGCGATGCTATTTACGGCGCCACCTCAGATTGGGTGAAGAGAGGCTCACACAACAAGCAGAGGAGGGGAGAAAACGTCGAAAGGAGCACCAGGAAAATAAGCAGCTGAGGGCTGTCAC
Source organism: Oreohelix idahoensis (assembly GCA_024509875.1). Classification (NCBI taxonomy): domain Eukaryota; kingdom Metazoa; phylum Mollusca; class Gastropoda; order Stylommatophora; family Oreohelicidae; genus Oreohelix; species Oreohelix idahoensis. The sequence continues at coordinate 315,806 of JAMPIV010001536.1, read as the reverse complement.
CTCAGGGGCGCATTCCCATAGTCAGTTATGACTGAAAGGGCTATTATTATAATATATATATATATATACTGTACAGTACTTTGCAAAAAAATGGCAGTCATATTTTCGCAACGCAGAACACTCATAGAAGCAAATAATAATAAAAACTGTATGTCCAGAGGAAGATTGGTATCTCCCCTATCTATTAACAGTGGTTTCAGTACAATATAATGTTGCCTTCTCCAGCAAGGCAAGCCTGGATGCGGCGAGGCATACTTCCCACAAGTGTTTGTAGGTAATTGAGAGTCAGACTGTCCCAGTATTTTTCAGCTACCTTCTTCAATTGTTCAACGTCTCTGAGTCCACTCTTTTTTAAATGATTCTTGAGTAGTGCCCAAACGTTTTCAATTGGGTTTTGATCGGGACTGTTGCTGGGCCACTTCAGAACTATCACATTCTTCTCTTGCAGCCATGCTTTGGGGGTATGAGCTGTATGATTTGGGTCATTGTCATGTTGAAATGTGCACCCATCGGGGTACATGACCTGCATAAATGGCAGAAGGTGTCCCTCTAGTATGTCGATGTACCTTTCTTTCGTGAGAATTCCTGTAAAAACACACAGTGGGGTGGCACCTCTTGCTGACACCCCTCCCCAAAGATGGAATTTCTAGGTATGTTTCGGTCGCTGGTACACAGGCGTTACTGAGCCTTTCGTCCAAATATTTATTTGAGCAGGATAAGACCAAAGAGAACATTCATCTGAAAAAAATCACCTTGTCCCATGACCAATTTTGGTGTTCGTGGCACCAGTTCAAGCGCATCTGTTTGTGAGTCTCTGTGAGCAATGGTGACGAAATTACTCGCTTTTTTGTGTAATTCATCCTGTGTAGCTCCCGGTTGACAATAGCATTAGATACCTCTGGGCTTCCCAACTCGATCATGCGCTGCCGTATGTTTTCTACATTCTTCATTGGCCCAGCCCGAACGATTTGAGCGAGACACCGATGGTCCTTTGTGACCAAAATTCTTGGCCTCCCACTACCTTCTTTTCGCTCGATTCCATTACCTGCTTTTAATTTACTCACAACTCTGTAGACAGTCCGCTCAGGAATGTTCAAGGTTTTAGAAATGTTGGAACATGTTTGATTTCCTTCATTCCAAAGCTGTGAAATTAACATACACTTTGACTTTGTATCCATTTTCTGCCACTAGCATTAGAAATTGTCGTCTGCTCTATTATCAAGGGACGTTACTCTACGCTATTTTTTTTTTACCTTTTGTAGTGTTTGCTCACTTAAGTGGAGTTCAAATTTGGGGCAGAACATGCATATTTAGGTAGATTTCAGCTTATTTAGCTGAGCAATATGACTGCCATTTTTTTTGCAAAGTACTGTATATATATATATATATATATATATATATATATATATATATATATATATATATATATATATAAAACAGCTGGCCCCTTATTTGTTCACTTACACTATACTGTAATCATTGCTGCTATCCTGTTTTCGTTTCGTGAATACTGATTTGAACAGTTGATTTCTTCTCTAACCTGTCTATATTTCTTGTCCTTGTTGCCTATTCGTAACTGTGGCTAACGAAGGGTGAAACACGAAACGTCCCGTGATTCATGTGTACCGTTAATTTGTAAAACTGATTCACGACAGTTTTATTTGTTCCTTACTTGTTTTACAGCAGCCCCCTTATTTATTCACTTACACTATATATACTCGTATATATGTTTGGCACAAATCCGCTTGCCAGTAACGATTAACAACAAAGATAAGAACCTAAACAACGAAAGCATTAGTTGATCGGAGGTTGTAATCTAGATTATCAGAAAGTTGCTACATAATGGGGATTTATTGAACCGAAACTGGACTCAAATACTTCTCAAATTTCAGTCACTTTTTTAAGAAAATAATTGCAGCAATATGGCTTAAATTTGCAGTTATCGTGATAAACTTTGCTTGCCGATTGAAATAAACCCTTTAAAAAATACACCAATTTATGTCGCACTTTAAGAGCTTGAATACAAACCTATCGGACAAATCTGATGTATTAAAAGAGTTGTAAACAATATTGTGCTGAACATACCAAACTATACAACAAGGATTTAGCTTTCGCTTCAGTAGAAATCGAAGTTAAAGCACCTCCAAAAAAGTGTTCTCTCATTCGTGGACACACGTTACGTCAGATTTCTCCACATTATAGTTACGAACAGAACGCAGGTAAACAGGATGATGCCCTGATATATGACGGAAGAGGACTTTTAATGAGAAGAAGAAGAATGTCCACAGTAGGAGGAGGAGAAAATTCATAGCCAGATGGGCGATTTTGCGAGGCGACGAAAATTAATACGCGGAGAAAGCAAAGAGTACTAGAACGGCACGAGTTGAGATTTCATTATGCGGAAAGGTTGAAAATTAGTGGTGAGTTCATGAAGCAAGAGTTATAGATTCCGTTGTTGTTGTTGATTTACTATGGTTGTTGGGCGTGTCGCTCTATCGCAGCCAATGCCAAGTTGAAGAATTTGCATGTGTTCTGTAGCTATTCGGTGTGTTTATGATTGTTGAGGAGCCCGACAACAGCTTTCTTCTTCCTATGAGGAATCCGGGGCAGGTCAGCAGCACATGCTGAACTGTTTCATATGGATAGGTACAGTTACAGCAATTAGGCTCACGTGTGGGGTTTAATTTGTTTAAGAGCTTGTTGAGTCTAATATGTTCTGTTCTATGCTTGAAGATTGTGCTCTGCTCCACACGTCGTAGGTTCCTCATGTTGTCCTTTTTGTTGGGTTGGGTAATTTCTTTATTCTAAGCACGGCCAGTAGATCCTTTTGCCCATCGGTGCAGTCATTCCTCTTTGAAATTGGTTTGGAGCATTCGTTTGGCTGTCTGCTTGTTGGCTACAGTGTTGGTTTGAACCATGCCTGCTCCTAGTTTTACTAGTCTGTCTTATTTTTCATTGCCTGATATGTCAGTGTGTCCTGGTATCCACTGGAGAGTGACTCTGATGTTGTTAGTATGCTGTCAGTTGTTTCAGCCAGCTGTATTATTTCATTTTCAGTTTGGAAGTATTCTTCCAAAGTCTAAAGTGTTGATTTTGAATCAGTGAAGATTATGATATCTGAGAGCAGCTTATAGACTTCTTGTTTGAACTGGCTGAGTATTGCTGTGAGGGTGGTGTTCATTGTTATAATTTCTGCTAGGTAATTAGTACAAAATTCTCTACATGGTTCATATATTTTTAGTGTGTTGCCATCTGGGTACTTCACGTAAGCTCCAAGTCCAGCATTTATAGTGGCCTTTAAAGCTGAGCCATCTGTGTATGCATGTATTTGTGACAAAACGTCTGAGCATGCTCTTTTGTGTGATCTCACACCTTCAGCCCTCCGGCAGTATCCTTTCTTTTTCTTCATTTTTCTCAATCATCGCTTTTATTTGGCATAAATCATGCCTTTTCATTTGTATTTTCACTTTTTGGCTCTATGATGGACATAGCATAGTGAACTCTCTAACACGCCACTCCCTTATGGCAATAATTGCTACGGGAACAATGCATATCTTATTGTTTACCACTCCTCAGACGTATTTACGCTTCGCCAGGTTTGGTGACCCGGCCGGCGATAATATTTTATCGCATAGTCTGTATGACCATCTTTTCAAGCGAAGGTGTTTTGTTTATTCAAGCAACGTTGGTAAGGAGTGTTAAATAAATCCAGATTTGTTTGTCTGGCTAAACATGATAACCCGTACACGAGATGGAACATATGATATAATCGCTTCCGGTCCTTGGTTAAAAAGTAATCATGGATTTATTACATTTTAGATAATATGAGTCTACAAATGGGTTGATGAGAGTGTATGCACGACATCATATTACCATATATGGGAGACGTGACCTTTTGCAAAATTTTCCGTGTAGGAAATATTTGGAAAGTTCCACACCCGACCTGTTTGAAATGATTGGACCTTTCTGATTAGATTCATAACAACATTGGAGGGAATATAGCCTGACCAATTTCACAGTTTTATTTCTTTGTGATTTGCACGCTCGCCAAGACAACACCAGACCCTCGCCACAGTGAAAACTAGATTCATAATTCCTAAATGTTATCCGGACCTTTTATTGGAGAACCAGATTAGACTTGTAAAGCACAGGAAATCGCTTTCAAATTTTAATAAGGACCACATGTACTAGGAAACTGAAAAAACAACGGAGTCAGAAGGGGCAATCAATTGTAACATTAGAAGAAATCCCAGACACGTGTTGTAAGTGAACGATTCGTCTCTTCTATTCATCTGTGAGACAAGTCTGTAGTCAGGATTGGCGTAAGTAGTGATTAACATTTCATATGTTATTACTAACATGTGAACTAACATATATATGTATATATTACCATGTGAATTTTATTGTGGGAAACTCACTATTGGATGTCAAAGTCATTTGAGGCTGGCAACCTCAGCGTATAGAATGATGATTCATGAACCAACACTGCACGGGCTCGTGATTGCTTTATTGATAGTTTCGTAAAGAGAACTAAAAGCATAAAGTAGTTCCAGGTTCCCTATAGAGCAGGGAGGGAAAGATGAAAAGAAATGATGTACATTCTAAGAAAAATACTTACAGTTTCAAAGCAGTGTAGATGTCCCTATAAACATATTCACTTTAAAATTAAAGTAAGGTTTCACGATTTAAACCAGTGTAAATGTCCATGTGAAAATATTCATTTTAATTAATAGAAGTTCAAACTTTTCCACAAGTTTAAATGTAAATGACACATGAATGAATTTATATTGTGAACACTTTTCAAACAGTGGAGATGTAAATGTAAAACATATTATATCTGTACGTTTAGCCTTTTCATTTAAATGTAATGTAAAGCTAAAGCTATTCAGTTTAAATGTAAAGGAAGTTTTATCCCGAGGGATTAAATTTAATTCTCATCGAGGGTAAACTCTGAGTTAAATGGGATGGTGAAATAGAAGAGGGGGACACATAACTGTGTGTCGTAGAACGCCATACTCAGAAGAGCGTTCTTTTCTATTCTTCTATCACAGTTATTGGTGGTACCAGCAGAACGTACTATTTCTGGAACAAGACAGGATCAGTGGCCTACGCTTTAAGACAAAGGACGCACTGTGTAGACTTTTCTTGAAGTTTCTTGGAGACAAGCTACACCCGACAACCTTGACCAGAGACGAGTGATCAGTGTGAAAAGACAGAACCGTCATTGGCAGCTAAGTTCAAACATATGCTGCCACTTGAACTTCTTTACCATTTTCGCAACCCCCAAATACGAGGATGATAGCTTTTCTTTAGCCATAACTATTCAAATTATTTTCAAACTGTTAAACATAAAGTGATTATTAAATTTTGTTATTTGTGATGTTACAAATTTACTTCGATTTAATCTTCTAAATGTACTACATGTTTGTCTCAGTCAAAGTTACTAAACACACACTCTAAACAGAGCTATATATTTTAATAATAATTCCACTGAGTAAATCAGGGGCGGGGGCTTAAACGAACTGATTAATAAGTGCTTAAATTCTTCACAAAAGTGGTCTGCAGGTTACAGAATTAACGTGCTCAGCGACAGCCAGCATTGTTTTCTTAATTACCTACTTAGTCGTTCCCCTTATACCGTGAGGTGTAGAGGTTTGGAAAAGAGAGCGCCAGACTATCCTATCGGCTTCATGCTGGCCTGGTTCCATTCTAGTCCTCGGTACGTCAAAGATTGGTCTAATGTTGTCCTCCCAGCGGACACTGGATCGTCTTGGGGGTCTGGATCCCAGACTCTTTGTTTCCCATGCTTGTCGCGGTGGCTAATCATCTCCCATTCTGCAGACATGGCCAAACCATCTTAGTTGGGACTGTTCTACCTGGGTCTGCAGGGGGTGGGATTTTAGGCCTTGACGTATCGTCTGGTTGCGGACCATGTCTCTTCTTGTTACTTCAACCACCTTCCTCAGATACCTCATTTCTGAGGTTTGGATCTGGCTTCTGTGGGTTGTAGTCATTGCCCATGACTCGCATCCATATGTCAAGACTGGGACATAGGTGGAGCGGTATACAGCCATCTTCGTTTTCTTATCAACCTCTCTCTTGCTGGGGAATCTTCGATTTATGGCCTGAAAAAGTCTCCCAGCTGCTGCTTTTCGAGTGGCCAACTCTTCTTTGATGCCTCCCTTTCGGTCTATAACAGCTCCGAGGTATTTAAAGTGGTTGACCTGCTCCAGGACCTGTTCTCCCAGCTTAATCTGATGTCTTCTTTCTTCTCGTGATATCACCATGGATTTTGTTTTAGAGCTGCTTATGACCATCCCTCCCTTCTCCAGCTCTTCCTTCCAGACTTGCAGGTTGGATTGGAGATGTGCCTCTGATTTAGCAATCATGGCAACATCACCAAAATATACCAGCTATGAAATACAGAACTGTCTCATCTTCCAATACCGCACTGAATACTTTCTTGTTCTCTCCTTACGTGCCTTGATGAGATGGTCCATGAAGAGTATGAAAAGATAATGTGACAGGATATCACCTTATCTTGCACCATTGGTGGTCCTGAACTCTTCTGACTTATGGTTTGTTGTCCTCACCAAATTTCTGCAAGACTTGTAGAAGCTCTGTATAGCGTGAATCAGAGGTGCTGGAATGTTCTTCCTTGCCAAACAGTCCCAAAGTTTGCACCAGGGTACCCTGTCAAACGCCTTTTCCAGATCTATGAAACAAAGATGGATCTCATACTCAAGAGCCTTTTCACTCAGTTGTCTGAGTGTGAAGATTAGGTCTTGAGTACTTCGGTTTGCTCGGAATCCGCACTGGACCTCATCCAATTGTGGCTCAGCTAGGCGTCGGATTCTCTGCTCTAGGATTCTAGAGTAGATTTTACCAGGGACACTGAGAAGGGATATGCCTCTATGGTTTCCACATTGTCGATTGTCACCCTTTTTGAAAATTGGTGTTATGATGGCAATCTCCCAGTCCTTTGGTATGGTCTTGTTGCACAACGCCGCCTGTAGGACCCTTAAGAGTAATAGGTTGCCTGATGCTCCAATGTACTTAACCATTTCTGGTGTTATACCATCATGCCCTGCTGCTTTGCCCATCTTGATTTTCTCCAGTGCTGCCTTCAGTTCTACCATCTTTATGTCATCTTCACCATCATTGGTTTTCTCTTCTGTGCTAGTGGTTATCATTTCTGTTGCTTCACCATGCTCACCATCCAGGAGTTTTGAGAAATATTCTTTCCATCTTTCCATTACTTCCTTCGGGGCAGTAAGTAATTTGCCTTGCTTGTCCTTTATAAAGTCCTCGTGTTCTTTAGGGTCTTATAGAATAATTTCTGGTTTTCTTGCGCATCTTTTACTAGCTTTTCTCCAAATTCTTCCCAGGACTTCTGTTTTGCTGCCAGCACCTTATTCTTTGCTTCTGTTCTGAGAATCATATATTCTCTATATTTCTCTGTTTTTTTCAACTATGTTTCATGCTTTTTTCTTGTCTCTTATTTCCTCTTTAACCTCATCTGTCCACCAAGGTGTATTCTTTCTCGTGTTCACAAGTCGGGCTTCACCTCATGCTTCTGCTGCAGCTGTCTTTATCAATCAATCAATAAATACCCTTTGGCTCCCAGTGGAGCATAGGCCTTCAACAAATACATGCCAAGTCTTCCTGTCCTGTGCCATCTGCTCAAGTTCTTTTATTGATTCAGCATTGTTTTCGCTTACCTGAATTTCTTGTGAAGACTCCGATGTGATAGAATCTTTACTACTCTTCTATCTACATTTCTGCCAAGAGTAATCTTGTGTACAAATAGACTCCTGTCGTACATTTTTAGATAGGTATAGAGATTTATTTGGTCCCGTCTGAGTAGAGTAGAAGGTGGGGATATATATATATATATATATATATATATATATATATATATATATATATATATATATATATATATATAGATATATATATATATATATATATATATATATATATATATACAGTAGAACTCCATTTATCCGAACCCCATGGGACCGAGCATCGTTCGGATAATCAAATGTTCGGATAATTGGATTACATAATGTATCGAGTACATGTACACATATTTCTAAAAATAATTAACCATCACAAGGAAAATACACTATAAAACATATTTACTTGTACTGTAATAATAATACCCACACTGTATTAGATTACTGTATCACCAAAATCTGTCATTACACTGCAGTGCATGTACTACTTGTATTAATTTTTTTTTTTAAGAAAGAGAAATGTTTTCAAAATAACATTACAAACGATTCAAAACCAGTCGCAACTTACGTATACATGTACTTGCACAGATGTAGCCCACTATTTAAAATAATGAGGAATCCTCTTTTGCACCAAACTGGATAGTCTCCTTTTGGTTCCTAAGTCCCGCATTCTCTTCAACAGCAGAAGCTGTGTAGGACAGCTGTCATCTTCTTGCTCGTACCAAGCCATCGCTGATTCTAGTGCTATAAAGGCCTCTTCAGGACTTGGTCGACGTTTTAGGTTTTCTTCATAATCTACAATTACATCATGTACTTCTGAGGAGTCTTCGTCATCGGTCACTACATGTATTTGGTTTTCTTTTTGCACAAAAGACAAAATTTCTTCATCATTCAAAAACTGAAAACCAGAATCATTATCATCTTCTAGCCACATGTGGGCATCATCTTTGTCACAGTCCGAAAATCCGGGCATTGAAACAGTTCCACAACTTCATTTATACAATCATCATTTGTGTCCACTGCAGTAGTTTCATTTCCTCCTTTTTTCCCAAGCAATCTATTCCAAGCCTTGTTGAGATTATCTGGTGACAGGGTGGTCCAAGCATCAGCTAACATATAGCAGCAGTCTTTGAGATTAAGCTTTTTGGAAAACGCCACCACACTTTCTTCATCTTCAGCCAACAATAAACGACGCAGGACTTCCTTCTTGTACATCTTTTTAAGCTTTGCTATAACACCCTGCTCCACTGGTTGAATCAGTGCTGTTACATTGGGAGGCAGAAAAATTACTTTACAATTTGCATCAACTGCATTCAATGTATCCGTCTCTGGATGAGATGGTGTATTGTCCAGTAGAAGAATTACTTTTCCAGTTTTCTTTTCTTGTTCTCTCAACCTCTTCACATTTGGGATGAACTGATTTGTATACCAATCAAGAAATATTTCACTATTCATCCAAGCACTCTTCTGTGCTTTGTAGCACAATGGGAGACATGTCACATTCTGTAAACAACATGGTTTTTTGGCTTTGCCGATCATTAGCACCGGTAAACGATGACTTCCATTGGCATTCGCGGCTACTAAAATTGTTACTCTCTCTTTGCACTTTTTAAACCCTGGGGCAGCTGCTTCGCGCTGAGATGCAAGTGATTTTTGAGGCAATGATTTCCAGTATAAGCCAGTCTCATCGGCATTATACACATCATCGAGTGAATAACCTTCTTCTTCCAAAAAAGCCAAGAATGTTTCTTTAAAATTTTCAGCGGCAGTTGCATCGCTAGATAAAGATTACCCTTGAATCTCCAGTTCTCGTATGCCACGACGAGATTTAAAGTCAGGAGGACCGTCAAGTTGATTGTTGAACTGAAGTGCCTTTTCACACTATAGAGAGCCAGAGATAGGTTCCGATTTGCTTCTTCTTTGCAGACACCATATATACAAAGCCTCTTCCAATTTCAAATATTTCGCATTTCTCATGGTTTTACGTTTCTTCGACCCATTTTCACTCTCCAATTTCGATGCAAAACTCATAATTTTATCCTTTTTACTTTTGATGTCAGAGACGGTAGCTTTCCCAACATTGAAAATCCTCGCAAGTGAAGACACAGTTTCACCTTTTCCTAGTCTCTTGATAATTTCTGTTTTCGTTTCAATTGACAAAACATTGCGGTTCCTTTTATATGCTTTAGGCCTACTGGAAGATGCCATATCGCACAGAGAAATACCTGTACACCAAAATTATGCTGCTGTAGTAGCAGACACAATTATTTTAAGTTGAACTGTCTGTTTAGCCAGTGTTCTGCCTAGAACGCACACATACACTGGATTGGTAAACCAGATATTAACTGACTTTATGATCTAACTGACTTCCTGTACGTAAGCGACCGACCATTAGCCCATCCCATCCTCTACAAATTGTTCGCACCCATTTGAAGCTTGCCGCATGAAAAGATTCAGAAATGTAGTCTAACGTGACTGGTGGCGATTGATTTTTTTTTTTTTCTGGAAAAAGTGTTCGGATAATTGGATGTTCGGATAATTGGGGTTCGGATAAATGGAGTTCTACTGTATATATATATATATATATATATATATATATATATATGTAGATATATATATATATATATATATATATATATATATATATATATATATATGAGAAAGAAAGGTGTTACAATAGATTCCACGAGTGAATAGATTAAGGCGAAGATCCGTCTCTGGAATGAGTGGTTTCTCTAATCCAGCCTATCTATACGACTATCTTTAGTATATGACGATCTATCAAACCTCCCTATAAGTATAATTATAAGTTAACTAATCACCCACACACACAATTATGTGACAACAAGACACATAAACGTGAAAACTATGGTAAATGGATATGGGTCTGACCAACACGCTAAATTAAGTTTTGTTTAGTTTATTATCACTTAAACTTTACAACATCAAACATATAGAACTCAATATATTCATGTTTACGGACATGAAAATAACCCAATAAGTGCCCTCCTCCCTGTTGAGAAAAGATCCCAAAAGAAGTTAATAACCCAAAAGGTCAAAGATTAACACTAGGGTATAGAATAGACAATAAAGAAAAGAACAAAGTTCATACTTAAGCTATCGAGTAAAGTAATCAGGTTAGCGAAATAAAAAAGAAGTTAATACAATGATTGTAACAAAGGAAAATATTTACTCTCTCTCTCTGTCTCTCACTCTGTCATCTGTGGCCACAAACACTCTCGCTTACTTAATAAATGGCGTAGGTATCCCTTGAAAAATTACAATAGTATGAACCTATAGTGTCAGGTGGGTTGCTCAAATCTGGCCCCAGACCAGCCTTGGTATCTAATAATAATTTCAAGGTGGTCGCCAAAGTTGGTAGTTTAATTTTTCCTGGATGAGTCCTGTGTCACCGCATATAGTTATTGAAGCAAGACGTTCTCGGAACGTTCACAGTTATAAAAAGAGAAAAATAGTTCCTGTATTGTCTAGCCTCTGCGTGCTATTACAATTGTTACGGTATGACAAAAACTGATGATGATAAATCCTATCGGCTTTCTCTGGGGTGAGTGCCGATTATGAAACAGGGTAATCTCCTGGATAAGATCCACTTGGGAAAACGACTGTCAGAAGTCGGAAAAAATGTTATGTATACTACTGGACAAAAGTTAAGGGCCGCCATTCAGTATAGACAAGGTTTATATAATTCTTCGTGAGCAGGGTCGATTTTCCAAATGTCCGGTAGCTTAAAATCTCTCAAGAAGTCTCCGAATGGTAGAGTGGGACACTGCTAAACGTCTTGCAACATGACGAACAGATTGAACATACTGAATCTATGCCATGGCTCCACCACGGTCTACAGTGCTGAGACTTTTCCTTGGTGGCATGGCTAATGCAGTGATCATTTCGACCACTTGTCATACTGATTTATTGCATACCAACGGTGAACACTCTTTACCGATGATCATTTTCCACGTACATTCAAATTCAACTCACTTTTTCACTTTTTGAACTAGTGGGGCGTGTTGCAAAAACCACGAGTTTTTGCAGCAACAATGGCAATATTCACGTGCGGGTTAAAGTGTCCCAGTTTTTGGACATTTAAAAAAAAAATTAACCTAGTACACACAGAAATGTATCAACATTTCTCTGAGCTCAGTTTTAATGACATTTTCACTTGTCTTTACAGTTTTCCAATCAATTATATAAACCTTGTCTAAACTGAATGGCGGCCCTTAACTTTTGTCCAGTAGTATATATTGCCACAGCGGGTCTGATAAATTTAATAAAACAATCTGGTATTTGTAAGTCCAGTTACTGAAATTTACAGTTAATAGCTTAACTTGTCGCCTTTGGCAGTTCCTGATCACACCTGTATTGGGGTGGACGCAAGGAAAAACGACAACTATTACTCCTTCAGTAACTGAGAAAAGGACCACAATAGAGAAAACACACTGGCCGCTGGTTTTGACCAAGCACTATATTGGAAAGAAAACAAAACATTTAACCAAAATGACAATATCCTATGCTATCAAGCGTAAGGTATGATCTCTTATCCTCTCCGTCACCTAATTAAATTAAAAGACACACGGTGTCTTAGCCTATCTTATCGCGCTTCGCTTAGCGGGTACGGGTTTGGTTTTAGGCATGCAGACTTCCCCCTTCCGACCGGGTAAACACTCAGCGCACAATGTCAGTTCTACGCGCCCTTAACAAATATCGCTGTCATTACTAGCTAGTTGATTGTCGGCGTCTATCGTTTTGATACATGATATTAACACTAGTCACTTAAAAAATTTACACACAAAGAAATATAATGCGCATTCCAATCTGTCACTTTATCCGTCCCTCATAGCATTATACTTAAGTCAGCTAAACCGTATCTTCTGGTGTAAAAAAAGGGTTGATGGATTTTACATTACTGAACCACTGGTAAGAGAATATCTACGCGTTTGCTGTTGTGCTAGTCTTAACGCTAGGGAATAGCAGTGAATAAAATGTTAAAACTTTTAACACATTTAATACTTAAGCACAACTTATATTATTACCAGAAAAACAGAATAGTCCCCACGAAGGCTATTAATGCACTATTTCACATAGGTTCTAGCGTACGCGTTTAGACTATCCAAAATTTCCTGAGAGACTTGATAACTGACTTGGAGAGAAGGCAGTATATATACAGATTTGGTGCAATATCTCTAACATATGTTACAATTCACACCTTCGGCGTAGCCGGGAAACTCAACGAGCTTGGCTTCCGAGATAAAGGATTCTACGGTTCGATCTACCCGCGATGCCGAACGACATCAGAAGATAACGCCGTGCGGACGGCCTTCTTAGATTTCCTCCCTTTGCCGTAGATCAAATACTTAAGTCCCCCGAAAATGTAGGACATCAAAGGTGGTCGGGAAGTATTATTATCGCCCTCTATCTTCAAACAAACAAACCGTTAATTCTACGCGCGTCTGTCTAATTGCGGATAATTGGCAAATCAGCTCGCGTGAGAACTCAGGTAAACGAATCATGGTTCGCTGACTGGTATCTGGCATGTTGCGAAAATAGGTAAACAACTCAAGAACACAGGCAAAATAGGCGTGGCTTCAAAATATGAGTCAAACAGACAGCGAAATTTGTGGTTTTTTCGTAGCAAAATTACAGCACTGAATGGGGAAGCAAGATGGTCGGATTTCTGAGGCTATATTTACATTTCCACGTCACAACTCCATTGAAGCCTATATTAAATACTCTTGAGGTTTGGCCATTGTTGGATCACTACTGCAAAGCAGGGGAGGCAATACCGTCACAGTGTTAGGCTAGCTGTCTATAGTCTCTAAAGTAGCTGTCGTAAGTACTGTTGGGTTAGCGTCTCTTGTAAATGTGCTATCGATGAGTGTGGTTTTTATTATCGGTTGTTTTAACTCCTGTTCTGGGGAAAGAACTGGGTATTTTTCAATTATTTCTCGTGTCTATGGAAGGTGGTGTTGTTTTGCTATAATTGTTGCTACTTGTAGTGGTGATTTCTGTTTTAATCTGCTAATGAGCTTCCAGTTTTCAACCAGTTGTCTGTTTGGGTGTTCTTTTCTCATTCTTCTTTAGCGCTCTGTTGCTTCCAGAACAGCACGTTTAAGTCTTAGTCCATAGGCTTTCTGTTTGCATGAATGTCACAGGCAGCTGTTTGAGTGGTTCTTTAGCCTCCACATATGAACCTTAGGGCTTGGTTTTAGACTTTGTCAAATTCTGCTTGGGTGGATTCGCTCATTGCTGACTGCAGTGGTAGATTATTATTCATGACTGATTGGACATATCCCCGGTAAAGCTGTCTCAGATTTCCTTTTCCTGCATCCTTGCTGGTGCTTGCAAGATGTTTAACTAGGTTCCGACGTCTACTGGACTTGTCGTTCATTTTGGACATGAAGGTATATGTGTCTCCGACTACTACATCAGCAAATCAAACGATCACTATATTCATGAAATAAAGAAACAATAAAGCAAAAACGTAGATACCAATCAATAAAAATTCTCTCCATCCGAAAAGTTAGCTTTCAGTCAAGTTTGTTGGTTCTAGGCATCCTTTCTGCTCAAAAACAAAATTATTAAAACTGGTTATTTTTACTCAAGTATAAGTCTAGCTTAAGTACTTTTACTATAGTCAATCGGTGGTAGCACTACTTGGTGCTAAGGGGGACGTAGTAGGCCATACGGTCACATACTTCTATACCAATTACCTGAATTACCTGAATCCCTGAATTTTTTGTTTTTGTTTTTTTTGGGGTGTGAAATACTGAGCTATTTGATGAGGTTATCTCAGATTTATTTTGTGACACCATTCTTCGTGGTAGACATAGATCTATTGTTTTCTCCTTAATCTAAAGCCAAAGCATGAGCTCCACACAGGATAACATAACGGAAGCAACATAAAGTGTATTTTTAAAAAATAATTACAGCCACTCAACAGTTCAGACGAAATAACAATACAATTATAACACGGCATAATATTGAATACCCGGAACGTAAACCTGAACTTACTGAGAGGGCAAATATAATTTCAGTATCGATATTTCGCTCAAGGTTAAGAATTAAACGATGCTGTCAAAAAGGTTAAGTATTCGATGTTGGTGAAGGTCATGATAATTATGCTGAACGACTATGCCACGTTCTGACATCCACGTTGGTATAGTCAACGCTTACAGAGTTAAAGTAATTAATTTGAAAGTTCACAGAATTCTCTCTCGGTAGTTAAAATTGGGTTGTTGTTGTTGTTGTTTTTTCCTCCTTCAAAAGATAACTTTTGATCAACAGAAAAAGATAAGCGTGTTCAACAAATGTCAAATCTGTCCTATAAATGTTTGTTTGCGTGGAATAGAAGGATTACAAATGGTACAAGAAGGCCACCAATGTGGAACTGATGAGAAAAAAATCTGGAGATGGAAAGGACACACACACTGAGGAAACTTACTGATAGCATTACAAGACAGTCCTCGTTCTGGAATCCCTACGGTAAAAGAAGCAGAAGTGGACCGAATAAGACATGGAGAAGAGAACTGCAGATAAACGAAAATGAAAAGGAAGACAAGGAACGACCTTGACCTGATGGTGCATGACTGGAGGACTTTGCATATTTTTGTTGAAGGCATGTGCTCCTTTGGAGTTGAAGGGTATTGTATGAATCAGTCAATCAATTGACATCATAAAGGACATTCTTCTCAGCAAAGTTAAAAGTTTCAACACTGAATGCACTTAATGACTATTTTTCAACAATAATTAAACATGGCGTGCAGGGAATAAAAGAAATCTAGAGGTCACAAGCACGATTCGATTAAAAACTAAGTAATAGCAGAATCAACGAAACTATGAGGGAGAATAATTATGGCGTCTGTGTGTGTGTGTGTGACTAAACTCGAGAGAGCGATGATGGTACATAATACATTTGGGTTTCCGAAATTCGCATGTTTGCAAACTAATGCCTAATGTTCATGTTCACTTACTTACTTAGTCGTTCTTCTTCTACTTTTGGGTGTAGAGATTTGCCAGACAGAGAGCGGAATTTTATCATGTCGGCTGTCTTCCTCCAGGCCTGGTTCCTATCTAGTACTCGGTCCGTCAGATTGTCTAATGTTTTCCTCCAAGAGAACTCTGGGTCGTTATCCCTGGCTCCTGGTTTAGCATAGTAGTTGTGGTAGTCGATCTTCTCCCATTCTGCAGAAATGGTCAAACCATCGTAACTTGGACTGTTCTACTCGGGTCTGCTGGGGCTTGGTTTTGGGGCCATGACATATCGTCTGGTTGCGGACCATGTCTTTTCTTAATATCTCAACCACCTTCCTCAAATACCTCATTTGTAAGGTTTGGAGCTGGCTTTTGTAGTTCAAGTACACACATTGACATAAATCGGCACACAGTACACTTACACACTAACATGAGGATACACTCGTTTTCCCTAAGCACACGTCGATTAGGTCAAGTAAATAGTGAACAGACAGCTTCTGTCTTCTTCTATGTTCCTTGGCCACTGACTGACAAAACAATCAGTGACTATCACGTCTGGTGGCGTCTTGCTGTGTAGCAACATTCTGTCACCACCTTGCTCGGTCCGCAGCAATCTTTTGTGTGGTGCTCCAGTTCTGGTCCATGCTTTACATCGCTGCCTCCACAGTTCTCCGTTATGTAGCTTTAACAGACATCAACGTTACTTAAATGCGAAGCTAAGAATATTAACAAAATGTTTGTTTTTTTGCAATATACAAAAACGAATGGTAAACCCAAAATTTTGTTTCGTATTTCGAATCTCTATCTCCTGCCAAACTTTTTTGTGAAAATCTGGAGGGAAATAGTGTCTCAAGATAAGCGCCCTTTTCAAACATGGAAATCCGAGACACTTCTTATAATAGAGCGCCTTCATTTACTTTGGGCGCCAAGCTCTGAAACTTATTTCCTGGAGTGAATTATCGTGTTCTCGCGCTTTCTCACAGCTGACCAGGGATTAAGAACAAGAAGCGCTACACGGCATTTCTCTGGCGAGATTAAGAATACACACACAGGGGTGATTCAAACCGTGTTAAGGGCAAGGAAATTACCTCTGAATCGATCAATGGTTGTTGCATAATTAATGCTGTATTTAATTCAATAAAATCTGCTCCCTTTTACAAATTCTGCATTCTTCTGAATTTTTTCTTAGCCGAATAAATTGGAACCTTTATTAATTTCTTTCTTTTTAAGATTTAATTTGTCTTAAGAGATGATTATCTAATCCATTTCCTGTATCCTTGCTTCCTCCACACTTTCCTTCCTCAGGACTTAAAGCTTTTGACCCAGCTTTTATGCCACTTTTACATTCAGATCTTTTCTAACATCTGCCCATATGAGCAAGGGATGTTTTAAGAAACCCAGGAAATAATTGTTCACATCCCATGATATCTTATCTATGAAAACCGTGCAGGTGATTTTTTAAGCTTTCCTCACTGTCGTAGATTTTTGATAGGGGAATTAAGACATAGATTGGTCCCTTCTGAATAGAAATAGAACAGGTGATAGCTGAGTGGGAGATGATAATAGAAATAGCTTTTCACGAGTGAGATGGTAGAAATTAATAGAGTCTGTCCCTGAAATCGAGAACCTTCTCTCTTTCAGCCTATCTTCTACAACAGATCTAGATGAGTCAGACAGTCTATTAGAATATATATATATATATATATATATATATATATATATATATATATATATATATATATATATATATATATATATATATATATATATATATACCATTCACATACACATACACACACACATAAGTGACGACAGTTAGACGCATAGACGGGAAAACTGTAACAATGGAATATAGATATTTGGGACGAGCTGACTGACACACTAGTATAAGTTTATGTAAATTTTATTAACATAAAGAAAATTGTCCACAACAATTAAGGTTGCTTATCAAGCACATATAATTACACATAGGTTAATGAATTACTAGAAGAACAATAGATCCATAGGTGTAATCCGTTCCCCCTCTGTTTAGCTCACGATCCCGTTAGAAGAGAAGTTATAGCCCCAAAGAGTCACATATTTATACGCTATGGTCTAAGATTTCTCCTCTATAATTTAAGAACAGAGTTGATATATTAATCTATCCTAAGAGGAAATCAGCATTTGCAACACAAATTGCATAAAGAAATTTCAAAGTGGGTGCATGAATATAAAATGAAAGAATCACTCGTTCTGCTTTCTCTCTGTTCATTCAGCAGGGGCCCCTGACATACATTCTTACCTACACACGTGCTGTTTTTCGCCTTCTGGCGCAAACTTCAGGACACTTCTCTACGGTGAATCTGTATTCTTTTGATAAAGCGAATCCCAGCTCTGCAGATACAGGTTTCTTCCGATGTTCCGGGGAGCATTCGCTTCATAACTATATTCTCAGATTACTAGTAAGGTCACTTGAATCAGCTTAGGTAAGAAGTGTTAAACGGCTCACAAGGTCAGAATCTCGGGGTTTCCCGTACTTAGGAAAAAGGCAGGTTGGTAACTTCGATCAAAGGTAAAATTCTTGGTCACACCACAATTAGTTAAAAAAAAAACGTCGGAACTGTTATTGTTTGTAATTTCTCTCGCCACAGGGCTGAATGTACAATCAGATTGTTGGGAAGGATTATAATCTGGCTCGATAGGCCCAGTTATTGCATTTAGTTTTAAAGTTGGTGAGATGGGTACTCTGTGTCTTTCTGGATGCAAACACCATACCAGACAGATGGTAACTTGGAAACTCACTTATTTAAATTACAAAATGTTTCTTCTATGTTTTTCCCATATACTGAAACAAAACCGCTGGTAGAGGTTGGGCTGACCCAAAACTGTATAAGGAAGAGAACAGTACAAAATACTTAACCACAATATTATACACACATCCTATTCTACCCTCGCGAAAAATATAATATTCACTTCGGTTATTAACTTTAAGTAACAACAAGCTTAGCGCTTGTCTCATCGTTTAAACTTCCGTGAAATATATTCTAGTCATTGAAAAAAATCAATCATCATGAATTAGAAATATATATAAATATATTTCGTTATGGATGCGAGTCATGGGCAATGACTACAACCCACAAAAGCCAGATCCAAACCTCAGAAATGAGGTATCTGAGGAAGGTGGTTGAAGTAACAAGAAGAGACATGGTACGCAACCAGACGATACTTCAAGGCCTTAAATCCCACCCCCTGCAGACCTAAGTAGATCAGTCCCAACTAAGATGGTTTGGCCATGTCTGCAAAATGGGAGAACATCGGCTACCACGACAAGCATGGGAAACAAAGAGCCAGGGATCCAGACCACCAGGGCGACCCAGAGTCCGCTGGGAGGACAACATTAGACAATCTTTGAAGGACCGAGGACGAGAATGAAATCAGGCCAGGAGGAAAACAGCCGATAGGATGGTCTGGCGCTCTCTCTACCAAACCTCTACACCTCACGGTAGAAGGGGAACGACTAAGTAAGTATATTTCGTCAATACTCAATGATGAATCAGTGCATTTACTAGTTAGTTAAAAATATTCTCGGACTTTTTACTAGCAATTTAATTAAATTTATTTATAGCTGTATGCGTTTTAGCTGGAAATAGTAATTTATTGTGCTATCCACTGTAACTCCGTAAACTTAAAGAATATTAACTGACTTATCATTTAATCACTCGACAATAGTAGTCAATATATAGACGATAAACTAGTGAAATCTATTTACTTCAACACAGGACTGCTTAAGACTATTCTCCAACGAAAACTGAGATTTTACTTAATAAAGCAATCTAGGAACGAAGCTAGAATGTGTCTAGAGAAACTGCGGAGTCTGAATGAATGAAGTCTAAAACTGCTCTGGTATAAATATATCTCTGATGAAAGAAAAATCATTAGATTATCGAAACTCCAGACTCTCTCTTCCACATGTTCGCACCTGGAGGAAAATTTACATAATTCTATCTCATTCTGCGAATTTCTCACGCTGAAACCGAAACAGACTCGCAAGTCGAGCGGACAGTCCTTCTTTGATCTTGCGTAATATGATTTACCAGACCGTGCAAGAGATTTTCTGCTCTCGAAAATTCACACTATTACTGCCTTCAGACTCTGGTCATAAATGAAATACACTCACGCTTGTCTTTCATCTCACATCTTACATCGTGAATAATTAACTTATAGGCGAGCAGATTAGAGAAAAGTGATAGACGAACGTCTTACTTCTTATCCCTGTCGAGAACGAATTAACACGATTCGGTCTCATCAAAGAACATAGCTTAACAGCAATAAAATGCGTTGCTAAATATTAGAATGGAAAATGGGAAAGGTACGAATTGCTAACAATCTAGCGTATGCAAAAAGAAAGGTAAAAGAGCGGAATTAAAGGAAAAGACAAGTGTAGAATAAAGAATAGATATCTGAAATTTATTAATCATAAATCTCTCTGCCACTCACCTGCACTGTGTTCGAAAGAGAGGCCGACCAAAAACAACTTAGCGGAGAACTGTGGAACCCGAGATGCAAAGAATGGGGCACTGTACGAAGGATGGCCGCCGACCGAGCAAAGTGGAATCAATTTGTTGCTGCCCTACAAGACGCCACCATGCGTGATGGCCACTGACTGCTTTGACGGTTGACGGCTATGGATCAAAGAAGAAGAAGTGCAGGTGAGAAGAAATTTATTCGGCAGATCACTGTATAATCATCATCATCATTTTCCAATTAGATTCCAATGCAGCCACCATGGCAGCTGGCCCCCTAGTTAAAAGTCTTCACAAAGCTTACACATGCTCCTGCAGCAGTGATCTTTAAAGCAATTTATTATACATGAATATGTTGCCAGACCTATGCACAATTTTATGTTAGATGCCTTGTAGGACATGCCTGAGGGTCAGTAGGTCTATTCTTTTTATATCTCTTAAGAGACCACCAGGAACTACTCGGGGTCAAGTCACTTGACTTGACATGACTTTGATCCACTGTCACTGAGCGTCAGCTCTTGGTGACAGGATCAGGTCACTGTACCATTACTATAAAAATGTTGCAAAGAAATCGTATTTGTGAACGAAGTATCTTACTTTGTCCGAAACAAAGCGAAGTTTTTAAAAAAAATATCGTTTAATATTATTAATACGAAAAGACATTCTATCATTATATTCTTCTTCTAGAATCCTTAGTTCCTGGCTGACAAAGTAGTCATTGGCCTTCACGCCATGTAGCGTGCTGTAGGGCAGCAACAATCTGTAACCATTTTGCTCGGTCAGTGGCCATCCTTCCTGCCGTGCCCCAACTCTGGTTCGTGCTTTGCATCTCAGCCTCCACAGTTCTCTGCCAGGTTGTCTTTGGTCTGCCTCTCTTTGCCGTCCTTCTGGGATCCATTGCAGAGCAATTCTGGTGATGGTGTCAGGGTCCGTTCTGAGGACAGGGCCAAACCAGTTCCAGCGTGTTAAAGTGATAATTTGGGGTTCAAGAAGAAGATAAATGTTATTATTAACTTTCGCTGATGAAGGCAATCAGCACGTGTCGGGCTTACGGGTGGCCGACAGATGTGTACATATATATACGCGAATGTATATAGGTTCTTGGCTACATGTCTACTGCACTCATGCACTACAGCAACCCGCAGGAGTCAGGAAGTGGTGGAACTAGATTACCATTTTCAACGTTTATTAACGATAGACTCACGCAGACATCATGGGACGACATTTCACATCAACAGTTCAATAGATACGTATGCAGCATAAACCGTATATAGCAAGCCGTTATCCAAGGCTTTAAATAACAGGTACAAAATCTCTCAAGCTTCACCAGCATCTACAGTACATAAGTAAGTAAGCCGCAATGTCCCTGGCTTAGAATCAATATGAATATATACTCTCTCTCTCTATCTTCAGGTAAATGCTCAGTACATAATAGGTAAGCCGTAATATCCCTGGCTTAGAATCAATATGAATATATACTATCTCTCTATCTTCAGGTAAATGCACAGTACATAATAGGTAGGCCGTAATATACCTGGCTTAGAATCAACATGAATATATTCTCTCTATATCTACAATTACGTGCATTCTCCAATTATCAAATATTCCTTTTCCAAAAGGATATATGCTGGAACACACTAGCAAAAATGGTAAAACGTCCATTTTCAAGCTCTGCCAGCAAAGTACTGTCACGAAAAATCAGCTGCTCAAAACAGCTCAGTACAATTCATTCAAGTGCGAACTCGCAGCTTGAGATGTGAGCAGAATTCATCCGCCTTGCCCCCCAAAACTATTCCATAGAACATTCGACCAGATTCCTATCATATTTTTAAAAAAACAATCTAACAGCTAGTCAGTAGAGCTGTGTTCAAAAATTACTGAGCATACAGCTCCCCGACTAAGAAAAATCTCTCAACACACAGAGCGTGTTTACTAGCGTGTACAAAAAACCGACCCGTACATTCCAGTCTTTAACACTTAACTCCCCTTAATTAAAATATGACTTAACAAGCGTCTGCCCACAATGATGGTATGCATGTCTTTATGACTGCACCGTGTAAGCAGTTCCTGGTTGGAGTTATATTCGGCTATAAAATTCGAAGAAAATGCCATCAATGGGGTTATCCCGTGTAGCGGTATATCGGCATGCGTACCCTGACAATCCCCAGAGCTATGCCAGCGGGAAGATGTATACCTGACAGGTTCTACCAAGCTGGACAGGTCTGCGCGAGTAGGGGTCAGACTGAAGCAGACACCTGTCCCTCCATGTTGGGTTTTTTAGCACAGGGCCTACACCCCTGTCTATGTTAAAAAAAAATCAAGTTATGGAAACGGCAACAAATGAACAAAGTTTGCTGCGGGATGAAATTCCAGAGTCTGTAGCTCATATGACTGCCAGGGATCTATCATTATGTTATTCTCAAATTACTCGCTGATCTTAATATTTGACCTCACGCATGATAAGCTTCGGAGTATGGCTTAGACTGGGTCTAAGATATCTCTTAGATTACAAATTGAGGTCTTTCTCAGTGTGACGTATAATGGAAATATAGCCTACAGTGTCTGACAGTTTTTCGTGACCTCGCAGCGTCAATGATTCGCTAGCACAGCCATGCAACTTACAGCCTGCGTTTACTCATGTTTTAATCCACGCCTCTTTTCCTTGAGACGTAAACAAACGGAAAGTGTAACAACTTCCGCGACCTGCCAGTCATAACAGGGAGCGAAATCTGGTTTGTTTACCTGAGTTTCTCACGCGAGCTGATATGTCAATTATCAGATATCAGACAGACGCACGTGGAAACACCGGACCTCTTTGAAGTAGACGCCCGGGCAGAAATATTTTCCAGAGGGATCCTTTGATGTTCGTACATACAGGGAGAGATAACTCTGTAATCTCCAGAAGCGGATAAAATCTAAAGAAAACCGTTTCCCGGTTTAAGTCTCTGTTCTCGATTAATACGCTGAAACAGAGCGACCGTAAAACCTTCTATCTTGGGAACTCTGTTCTGACTTTTTCTGCTATGCACTATAGTGTGAAAATTAGCATCCTCTAGAAAGCAGATAACAATAATGTATATAAACTGTTGCTCCTCAAATCAGTTATCAGTTGTCGCTCAGAATTTTTCGGATAGTCTAAACACGTAACATAGAACCATTGTAGAAGGTGTGTTAATAGCCTTCGTGGGAATTTCTTTTGGATTTTCTGGTAATAGAAATTTGTGCTTAAGTGTTAAAATGTGTTAAGTTTTACCATTATAATTCCCTGTGATTTCCTAGCGTTAAAACTAGTGAAATAAAATAACGCGTAGATATTTCTTGCCAGTTGTTCAGTTTAATGTAATTTCCATCACCCGCATTCTTACACAAGAAGATACGGTTTAGCTGACTTAATTAATATGATAGGCGCGACTGATAGTGGACCATAGAATTTTCGTTTTATTTCATTCTGTGTAATTATATAAGTGACTAGTGTTAAATATCATACGACTAAACAAACAGTCGCCGACAATCTAATAACTATTAGTGACAGGCGATATTTGTTAAGTGCGCGTAGGGATAATTAAATATTATTGACATTGTGCTCTGATCATTGACCTGAGCAGGAGGGGAAAGGCTGCATGCCTCAACCAAACCTGTACCCGCTAAGCGACGCGCGATAGGATAGGCTAAAGACACCGTGTGCCTTTTAACTTTAATCAGGACTGACGGAGAGGATAAGAGATCGTCTCGTCCCCTTCCGTGTATTTATTTGTAGAGACATAATAGCAGCATTGTTTTCATAATGTTTCTCTATTTTTAAGCAGACCTGATCAAACGGCGACAAGCGGTCTATTTTGGTCCTTTTTCTTCATTTACTGAGTGATTAATGTGGTCTTCTTCTTGGCTTACACGTCCCCAAGTTCATTTGTGAATAGGATTTGCCGTAGAGACAGATAAACATTTTAAATAGTAAATTTAACTGGACTTACAAATACCTAGATACCTATTTTTCAATTTTATGAGCCCACTGTGGCGCAACACGGATAAAAATTACTATCTGACTTTTGACTATTAGTGGATTTATCCAGCAAGTTACGCTGTTTCAAAATCGGCCCTCACTACAGAGACAGCCGATAGGATTTACCACCATCATCAATTAACAATACTTAACAGTTTTTTGCAACCAGATGTTTTCCCTATTACTGTGAACACCAGATCTCGGATTTCTCTACATTAACTATTCGAGGTGACATTTGTATATCCAAGAATCAATCACCAAATTAGGCGTCCCCCTTATAAAATTTAATTATTAGTGGAGGGACCGGGGCCAATTCGGAAGATAAAACCACTGGAAATTATATACCTATTCAGTTATTATATGTCCAAGAGATTGTTTCATCAAGAGTAGTTAAGAAGCGAGTGAGTGGTCACGTATGTCAGAGAGAGAGAGAGAGAATATTTTCTTTGTTACAGGAAAGTGTATCATCTGTATTCTGTTTAAATATTGTTTATTTTACTGGATAGCATTTAGTTGGAACTTCGTTCTTTTCTTTACTGTCTAGGCTGTAACATAGTGCAAACCTTTAACTTTTGGGGTTATTAACTTGTTGGGGCTTTTTTCTTCTCAATGAGGGGAGGGCACATGTATTCTGTTATTTTTCTGTGTATGAATTCTGATTTTATTAGATTTCTCTTTAGATATTCGATGTTGTAAAGTTTAAATGATAATAAACAACAAAAGGAACTTAACTTTGTATGTTGGTCAGACCCATACCCAATTTACCATAGTTTTTCACGTTTGTATGTCTTGTTGTCACATAATTGTGTGCGTTTGTGTAGTAAAACATATATTTACACATATAGGGAGGTGCAAGATTGTCTTATACTAAAAGATAGTCGAATAGATAGGCTGGATTAGAGAAACTACTCATTCCAGAGATAGAACTTCCCCCTACACTATTCACTCGTGAAATCTATTCTCACACCTTTATTTCTCACGTACTATTACCATCCACTCTACTCAGGCGGGACCATAAATATCTTTCAAACCTATCTAAATTTACGACACTTAGATCTTAATATGAAATATAAACCATAAAACTCAGAACCAGTTTTGGAACTTAGAATCAGTACCCGCCTCAGATCTCGTTAGCAGATCTTAATCATGTGTAAATGTCGAAATTACAAGGAATCATAGTTGTAAAAGTTCCGCGCAAAGGAGGTAATTGTGGATTTCCATAATAATATTTGTGTTAATTCCATCGTGCTACTCTTGCTAGTATATTTCTTGTCTGCATCCGTTATGTTATCGTGACCTGATGGTAATTTATGGTAATGTGGGGTACAGAGTAACGTTAGGAAAGTTGCTACTGCCTAAGAAATACAGTATTAATGTATTCATAATTACCAATATACGAGTAAAAAAAAAAAGGTAAAGGAACCCGTTACACGCCCATTTAGGCATATTGGGAATATGGTGTTAGGCCCATATTATCTTGACCGTCGGCACACGAGGGGTGATGTGGTCGGCATCACGCCGGCCGCCTTAACCTTCCCAGAGTAGCTCTGGTACCCATTTGGGGCTGGGTCGACCCAGGAGCCGTTTGTGGCCTAAAAATTTTTCCGCCTCATCTGGGGATCGAACCATAGACCACTGCGCTAAGAAGCCAGTGCACTAACCACTATGCTACCGCGGCTCCTAATATACGAGTACAATGCATTTATTATGTTGCTTTTAATATTTGAAGAGATTAGTATTGTGTTTTTATTTATTAATTCTACAGTGTATTCAAAAATTATTTACCGTATAATTAAGTTCAATAACTTTGAGCAGATGCGAGTGCTACAGATAAATCATACTGTATTTGCAGTCTTAAGACAACAATTGTTAGTAGTTACATATTCACTGAAAATCACATTCAAAATGATAAGCTCTAGATACTGTTTTTCTGAATGCGTAGAAAATATTTGTACCAGGTACTTCTTCTTTGTGCACTCACACACGTCAACTTGAATATACAGGGTGTCCATAAAAGATTGTACCCTTTTCAAAAATTTATTCTCGGCCCCATGACGTGGTACGAGGATGCTTTCTATCACAAAAGTAAGATAATCTCTGCAAGTTTTTAAGCATACCTTACAAAGACTAAAAAAAAAGTGCGCATGCGCGCAGCGGGTATTTCAAGTGAAACTTTCGCAGTTGAGTTGCAACCGGTAATTGTTACATGTCTCTCAACACAAGCATAGGGGTTAGTGCACTGGCTTCCTAGCTCAGTGGTCAATGGTTCGATCCCCAGATGAGGTGGGATTTTTTAAGGCCGCAAACGGCTCCTGGGTCGATCCAGCCCCAAATGGGTACCAGAGCAACTCTAGGAAGGTTAAGGCGGCCGGCGTGACGCTTACCACATCACCCCTAGTGTGCCGACGGTCAAGAAAATATGGGCTTAACACCATATTCCCAATATGCCTCAATGGGCGTGTAACGGGATCCTGTACCTCTTTTTTTTCTCAACACACTGGTCAAGTAGGTGAGAAAAAAAAAGAAATAGGTACATTCTTTTTGAGTCTTTGTAAGGTATGCTTAAAAACATGCAGAGATTATCTTACTTTTGTGATAGAAAGCATCCTCGTACTGCATCATGAGGCCAAGAATAAATGTTTTGAAAAACGTATAATCTTTTATGGATTCAAAGAAAGCAATTCCCAGCTTGAGGCTATTAGTATCTCTACTGAAATCTTCCAGGAATGCTGCTTGTGACGGCTGCATATGTTTTCGTTGTTCCTCATATGGTGGGCATCTTCGGATGAGATGTTCAGCAGTGATTTCATGGGGGCCACAGTTACGCACATCATTAAGTCCTATCTTTGGTGTGTTGAATAGGTGGTATTCAAGTCTGTTGTGGCCAGTGCGGAGTCTGAAGACTTCCACTTGTTCTGTTCTGCTGAGCTGGTAATATGCATCATTTTTGGTGGCCTGGAGGCCTTAAGAATTGGATACCAGGCAAATCTGGGAAGGTTAAGGCGGCCGGCGTGATGCTGACTACATCACACCAAGTGTGCTGATGGTCAAGAAAATATGGCCCTAACACCATATTCCCAATATGCCCCCATGGGCGTGTAACGAATCCTATATCCTTTACCTTATGGAAGCTACGTTTAAAATTTGTTTTTATACCTGCTTCTGATAAAACTATTTACAAGGTACCTCTTTTAAAGTTTTACTTGTATCTGTCCGAGGTAGCTTTCCACATTCCTTTGCCAATGTGTCAGCCTGTTCATTGCCGGAGATGTTGCAAAGAGATGGGATCCACCGTGCAACAACTCTTTTGAATCGCTAACACAGTTTGCATAATGATGACGTAACAAGTGCAAAGTCCAGCTGATGCTCCAGTTCTCGCCTCATGCTTTGCAGCTGCACAGGTACAATCTATTTCAATGACTCAGTCAATCCATCAATCAATCAATGCCCTTTATATCCCTAAAGGAGAATAGACCTTCAACAAACACATGCCAAGCCCTCCTGTAACGTGCCATCAGCTCAAGCTATTTCCACATCTTCCTCATCATTTTCACTTCTGTCTCCAATTTTCTTCTCCATGTGTTTCTTAGTCTACCTCTGCCTCTCTTACCCTGGGGGCTCCAGAACAAGGACTGCTTTGTAATGTTATCCAAATTGTGTGCCCATTCCATCGCCAGCGTCTTCTTCTCGTCTCTTGTTCCACTGGCATTTGTCTGGTTCGTTATTAATTCCACATTGGTAACATTGTCATACCATTTAATCCTTCCATTCTATGCAAACACTCATTTATGAAATTCTGTAGTTTCTCGGTTGTAGCTTTTGCTGTTCTTTATGTTTTAGCGCCACACTGTAGGACTGACTTTACATTTGAGCTGAAGATTCTTATTTTAGTGTTGGACTTGATTTCTCTTGATCTCTATATACTTCCCAGTGCAATGAAAGCCCCTGCCCCTCTGAGTTTTTTTCTATGTGCTCTTAGTTTGATATCAGTATCAGTCCCTCCAACTTTGTCTATGTTGCTGCCAAGACATATGTATGATTGCACATCTTGTAGTGGTGTTTCTTCAAGTTCAACCAATTTCATCTTCTTCTTCTTCGTACACTCTCAGACTTCAACTTGATTATGTTCAAAGAAAGCAGTGATAAGCTAGAGGCTTTTAACCAATTTTATTGGACCATTCATTGAAAAACCAATGTCAGTGACTTTGTCCAATAAAATGTCTTGGTTTAATGCTGCAAATTTAGTATCACTTACCCGTAACAGAACTCAAGGTTAATGAGTTTCAGCATCCCGTGAATAATTCTTAGACACCCTGTTTATGAAATTGTTTTTTCGCCTATACTATTGATGTAATTTGCATTACTGGAATGTTACACTGGAGCATCATTGGGATGAAGGGACAAGCTGTTACCTTGATGAATGTTATGAAGTATGGGAATTTATACGACGTGCAGCATTAAAAAACAACATAAATTAAAATAAAGGATTTAAATATTGCCAAGAGTTAATATTTAATCAATACAGCTAAATTTTAAATGTTGCATATTTGTCGTACAGATAGGTTGTGAGTTATTTTTGTCCCGTCTGAGTAGAGTGGATGTTGATAAGTACGTGAGAAAAAGGTGTGAGAAATAGATTTCACAGGTGATAGTTTAAGGAACAAAATATGTCTGTGGAATGAGTAAGTTTCTCTATTCCAGCCTATCTATACGACTATAATTTAGTACAAGACAACCTTGCCCTCCTCATGCATATAAATATAAGTTTAACTATACACACACACAGCTATGTGACAACAAGACACGCAAACGTAAAAAAAAAACTAAGTTACGTTTTCTTTGTTGTTTATTATCATTTAAACTTGACATCAAATATCTATAGAAAGATCAAATAAAATCAGATTTACATACATATGAAATAGCAAAATAAATGTGCCCCCCCCCCCCCCGGCCCTATGGATAAAAGAACCCAAAATGTTAATAACCCAAAGGTCAAAGGTTATCACTCTGTTACAGAGTAGACAGTAAAGAAAACAAGTTCCTTCTATATGCTACCCAGTAAAGTTAACAAAGTTTAAGCAAATCCAGTTTTGGTAAAGTCCCTGTAACAAAGAAAAATATTCACTCTCTCTTTCATACAGTGGCCACTCGATCACTCTCACCTACTTTTGGTGATATCCCGTGGAATTACAATGTTTCCTGACTATATAAAATGTCAGGTGTATTTCCCAAATAGGCCCCAGTCCATCCTCTGTCAAATGAAGACTAGTGAGGTGAACGCCGAATCTGGTGTGGATTTTTCCTGGATGAAAAAATGTCACTGCCAATAGTTGATGTAGAAAACGGGATCTTGGGGTTCAGAGTTAAAAGAGGAAAATACTTCCAGTATTGGGAAACATCTGGTTGCTAAAAATTTTACAATTGATAAATGATGATAATCCTATCGGCTGGCTCTATGGTAGAGTGCCGATTCTGAAACAGCGTAAATTCTGGATGCTACTCTTGAATACGATTGTCAGAAGTCAGGAATGAATGTTATTTCTTTCACCACCCCAGTGGGCTGATGAAATTGAAAAAAATATATTTCTGGGTTTGGAAAGTCCAGTTAAGTTTTACCCGTTAAAATGTTTCTCATGTATCGTTGGCAAATATTTGCTCACCAATGAAATTGGTGAAGCATAAGCCAAGAAAAGATAACATTAACCAATCAGTAAAAAGAAAAGACCAAAAGACCGCTGGACGCTCTTAATCAGGGCTGCTAGGAATATGTAAGAAACATTTATGGAAAAATGCTACTATTCTATATAGCTACATATGTGCACACAGACGGGGACACGACGATCTCTTATCCACTCCGTCGGTCCTGATTAGATTTAAAAGGCACTCGATGTCTTTAGCCTACGCTATCGCCCGTCGTTAGCGCTGAGTTTTCAGGTCGGATGAGTTATGCAACTCTCCCAGCCCCTTGCTCGCCCCGGCAGTCAGCGTACAAAGTTAACTATCATTTAATTATCCATATGCTCACTTACACAAAGTATTGCTTGCCGTTAATAGCTATTAAATTGTACGGCGTCTGATAGTTTAGTCGTATGATATTAAATAATAGGCACTTATAATAAATACGCACAATGAAATAAAACGTGAATTCTCTTCTGTCACTATAAGTCGCCTGCCATCAATGGTACCTATACCTTGTAGCGGTATGGCGGCTTGTGTACCCTGACAATCCCCAGAGCTATGCCAGTGGGAGATTTACTCCTGGTAGGTTCAACCAAGCTGGACTGGTCTGCGTGGGTAGGGGTCAGACAAAAGCTGGTACTCTGGTCCTCCAGGTTGGGGGTTTTAGCACAGGGCTGACACCCCTGTCTATGTAAAAAAAATCACACGTTACGGAAACAACAATAAATGGAAAAACTTTGCTGCGGGACTGACATCCGGAGTCTCAGGCTCGTATGACTGACAGTGGTGAAAGCCGAAAGGAAGCCACTGGCATGAAAACGGATCCCCCGACCGCAAAACACGAAACCAGAATTGGTTTTTGGAACGTCAGAACTATGAATGAGGCAGGAAAGCTGCGACAAATCACAGCAGAGATGAGGAACTACAAGATACATATCCTGGGAATAAGCGAGAGCAGATTGACAGGTAAGGGGAGAATAAAATTAGCTACAGGGGAAACAGTACTTTATTCTGGCAAAGAGGATGGTCAGCACAACGAAGGTGTAGCCATTATCCTGAAGAAAGGAATGGAAAGGTCTTTACTGGAATGGAAACCCATCAACAACAGAATAATAAGAGCAAGACTGAGAGGGAGATTCACCAACACCACAATTATACAATGCTATGCACCAACAAATGACAGCGATGAAGAGATCACGGACGAGTTCTATCAACAGGTACAAAAAGAAATGGAAACTACACCCAGGTACGAACTCATTATAGTAATGGGAGACCTAAATGCGAAAGTGGGAGCACACAATAATTATAACGAAAGAGTAATGGGGAAATGCGGCAGTGGAACAGCAAATGAGAATGGGGACAAATTAATAAGCTTCTGCAGTATTAACAACCTGGTCATTGGAGGAACACTTTTTCCACACAAGGAAGTGCACAAGTTAACATGGGAATCACCAAGCGGACGAGACAGAAACCAGATAGATCACATAATGATCAATGGCAGATGGAGACATGCACTACAAGACGTGAAAGTAAGAAGAGGCACAGATGTATGAAGTGATCATCACCTAGTAGTAGCAAGACTGAAAGTGAAACTCGAAGCTGCTGGACCAGTTGCAGTCAAACAGAAAAGATACAATATCACGAAACTGAAGGATCCACTCACCAGAAAAGCTTTCATGGTCGACGTAAAGAGAAGATATGAGATTATCAAAAGCCAGGAAAGAACAGAGACCGATGATGTTGACCAGAGATTCAACACCATCTCAACAATATACAAGGAAAGCAGCAAGTCATGCTTGGGATTCCAGGAAAGAAAGAGCCAAGACTGGATAACACCAGATACGCTAAACACCATAGCGAAGAGAAAAGAAATGAAAAGAAAGAAAACAGAAGCTAAGTCTCCCAGGTTAAAGGCAATATATAGTGGACAGTAGTCAGCTGGACAAGGAAGTTAAACGTCAAACCCGTGCTAAGAAAAGGACTTTTCTGGATGACCTTGGAAGACAGGCAGAAGAGGCAGCACTGAGAAATGAACAAAGCACAGTATACAAAATAACTAAAATCATCAGTGGAAAACGAGGTGCAAACAATATTACATTAGTAATAGATAAGCACGGAAATCTCATCACGACAGTAGAGGGAAAAGAAACAAGATGGGCAGAGCATTTCAGAGAAACTCCGAATAAGGAACCACCAGAGACACAATTAAATGTTCCTGAGGCTGAAAATGATCTAGATGTTAATACAGACATCCCACGAAAAGAAGAAATCATCACAGCAATCAAAGGGTTAAAGAATGGAAAAGCTGCTGGTCATGATAACTTAAATGCAGAGCTATTTAAGACAGACCCAGAGCTAGCAGCAGAACTATTAGAACCACTATTTGCACAAGTCTGGAAAACAGGGACAACACCAACAGAATGGAGAAAAGGAATAATTGTCAAATTGCCCAAGAAGGGAGATCTTACAGACTGCAATAATTGGGAGAGGAGTAACTCTTCTCTCAGTTCCCAGCAAAATACTAGGCAGGATAATTATACGGAGAATCTCAAAAGCAGTAGACCACAAACTGAGGAAAGTATAAGCAGGATTTAGAAAGAACAGAAGATGTGTAGATCATATATTTACCCTCATGAACATTATAGAGCAGTGCTCGGAATGGCAAAGACAGCTGTACATTAATTTCGTTGATTTTGAAAAGGCTTTTGACAGTATACACAGGGACAGTTTATGGAAAATACTGAGGGCTTATGGAATTCCAAGCTGCATAGTGTCAGTCATAAAAAGCCTATATGCCAACTTTACGTGTAGCATTGGGCAGAGCAACCTAACCTTTGAAGTGAAGACAGGAGTAAGACAGGGATGCCCCTATTCAACCACTCTATTTTTAACAGTCATAGACTGGGTGATGCGCAGGACAACAGAGGGCAATCCAAAAGGAATAAGATGGACTACATTTTCTACATTGGAAGATCTGGAATATGCAGATGACATTGCACTGCTAGCACATTCACATCAACACATCCAGGAAAAAACGGATAGACTTAATAAGCATAGCCAGCAGGTGGGCTTGAACATCTACCTAAAGAAGAAAGAGGTCATGACGCTCAATTTGAGCAACCCTGAGCCCATATCAGTAAGGAATCAGCAACTGGAACAGACAGATGACTTCACATACCTAGGATGCATAGTAACACCAGACGGCGGAGCAAGCAGAGACATCAACAACAGAATGAACAAAGCAAGAACAGCCTTTTTTAGTCTAAACAACATCTGGAAGTCCTCTCAGTACAGCACAAGCACAAAATTAGGATTATATCAGAGCTGTGCTTTCTGTGCTTCTCTATGGCGCGGAGAGCTGGAGAGTTACAGAGAAGGAAATGTCGAAATTGTCCTCTTTTCACACAACATGCCTAAGACAAATTCTCCGAATCTTTTGGCCAAATACCATCACCAACCAAGATCTGCTTACTCGGAGCAAGCAAGAGGACATGCACACCATCATAGCTGGCAGACGCTGGAGCTGGGTTGGCAATGTCCTCAGAAGAGACCCCGATGCCATCACAAGAACAGCTATGCTATGGACCCCTGAAGGAAAACGAAAGAAAGGTCGACCAAAAACTACTTGGCGGAGGACTGTGGAGGCTGAGATGCAAAGAATGAACCAGAGTTGGGGCACTGTACGAAGGATGGCCGCCGACCGAGCAAAGTGGAATCAATTTGTTGTTGCCCTACAAGACGCCGCCAGGCGTAATGGCCACTGACTACTTTGACGGTCGGTGGCTAAGGATCAAAGAAGAAGAAGACTATAAGTCGCGCCTAGCATTTAAACCAGTCAGCTAACCGTCTCTTCTTGTGTGAGAAAGCGTGTGGTGAAATTTAACATTATAACTGAACATCTGGTACGAAATAGCTACGCTATTTTTTTTTCACTAGTTTTAACGTTAGAAAATCTAAGTGAATTATATTTGGTAAAAGCTTAACATTTTAAACACGTAAGCACTAATTTCTATTACCAGAAAATCAGAATGAAAATCCCCACGAATGCTATGAACACATTTTCTACAATGGTTCTAGAACTACGTGCTTAGACTATCCAAAAAATTCTGATAGCAGGTTTAAGAAAACACAGTTTATATATCATTATGTTTCTCTGATCTATAGATGATGTTTTATGTCGCACTATTGTGTGAGTAACGGAGAATCAGAAACACGAGTTCCCAAGATAAACGTTTACGGTCGGCCTTTCTCGGGCGTTCGACCGCCATCAAAGACTTATATCCGTGTAACGGGGTTCTCGAAGATTTTTGCCCGTGAATCGACATCAAAGCGCACTCGGGAAAATCCTGGATCTCTCCTCGTGGACTTCAAAGGCTCTGTGTTTTTCACGTGCAGTCCGTCAGGTATCGTATGATTGACAGATAAGCTCGCGTGAGAAAACTAGGTAAACAAACCTCATTCGCTACCGGCTATGACTGACAGGTCATGCAGTTTGTAAACATTGCGTTAGCTCGTGTTAACAGAAAAAGAGGTGGGACGAAAAGTACGCTTGTGTAAGTAAAACACAGGTAGAAAAAATGCGTGGCTTTGCTAGCAAATCATAGAACGCTACGAGGTTACGAGCTTGTCAGATTACTGTAGGCTCTCTTTCCATTATACGTCACAATATTAAGCATCACAGCAGTAAGGAATTTTAACTATAATGTTATGATAATTATAACACCGACTATGTGCAAATATTCACAAGTATTTACAAAATCATTACCTTTCGTAACGGGGCTTATTTAAAAATAATATTGTTATTTAAGATACAAAAAGTTAATATACATAAACTGTATCCTACTCAATAAGTACCAATCAATCAATCAATACCCTTTAGCTCACCAAGGAGCATAGGCCTTCAACAAACACATACCAAGTCTCTATGTCACGTGCCATCAGCTCAGGATTTTTCCACGTCTTTCTCGTCATTTTCAATTCTGTCTCCAGTTGTTAATAAATAAGTAAACTGTGTTATCATTTTCACAGATGTAAATATCTTTCAAAGATGTAAATATCTTTCACAAATGTAAATATCTTGCACAGATGTAAATATCTTGCACAGATGTAAATATCTTTCACAGATGTAAATATCTTTCACAGATGTAAATATCTTTCACAGATGTAAATATCTTTCACAGATGTAAATATCTTTCACAGATGTAAATATCTTTCACAGATGTAAATATCTTTCACAGATGTAAATATCTTTCACTGATGTAAATATCTTTCACAGATGTAAATATCTTTCACAGATGTAAATATCTTTCACAGATGTAAATATCTTTCACAGATGTAAATATCTTTCACAGATGTAAATATCTTTCACAGATGTAAATATCTTTCACAGATGTAAATATCTTTCACAGATGTAAATATCTTTCACAGATGTAAATATCTTTCACAGATGTAAATATCTTTCACTGATGTAAATATCTTTCACTGATGTAAATATCTTTCACAGATGTAAATATCTTTCACAGATGTAAATATCTTTCACAGATGTAAATATCTTTCACAGATGTAAATATCTTTCACTGATGTAAATATCTTTCACTGATGTAAATATCTTTCACAGATGTAAATATCTTTCACTGATGTAAATATCTTTCAAAGATGTGAATATATACATGTGATATTGGAATAAGAAATGAAGAATAGATGTTCGAGTACTAAGTAAACAATCAAAACATGCCAGGACGCCACTAGGATGTGGTTTTAGACTCAAAATAATGTCAAGACCACCATGGGAAACCAAGAAGAGTTATGTGGATGTCTTGAATGACGCAACAGGAAGAGGAAGCGTAATTCCCATATTAGAAGTAATCAGTCCTCTTTCTTTATTTAAGTCACGACAAGACGAAAGCTGGACGATAATGTTAACGACCGGAAATATTAAAGGAAGATAATACAGAGAACGACAGAGAGAACAGATACTTGACAGTCTGACGTTCTGGCATGGAAAAGAGTCAACGACATAATTGATAAACAGTACTCAAGACGGGGAGTTTTGGAGAGACATGATCATCTACACCACACGGCAGGGTACGTGAAGAAAAAGATGCTTCATGGTATTATACTATACTAAATACGAACCCCCTCAATCTGATTAACAATAAATACAATTCTACTGACAAAGAGTCATACTACATTAATAATATCTCCATCATTGTCCTTTGCTCTCATTACGGAGCAGGAGGCCATTACTCCAGCTGGTCCCCTTGTAGGAAGCCTGCACCAAGCAGTCACGTGCTCTTGCAGTGGTGTTTCTGAGGGAATTTGTTTTAAATGATGAAATTGCATACATCTTCATAAAAGGCGGCGGAATAGATACTAAGTTAACATTGCTCTGCCCCATGCACCATTGTTCTTGACTTCTGGAATATATTATGAATACTACCCCAAGCACAACGTCATGTTAGTCACCTTGTAAGACATGCCTGAGGGTAAAGTAGCCCATTATTTCTTTGTCTCTTCATAAGACTCCCGGGAACTACACGGCGTGAAATAACGAAAACTGTATAAAGTGCCGTGTGTATGTATTTATAATAATGAAATAATGCAGGCATATCACAAGAACTCTAAAGTACGTCATTTTTCCTAAGTGTCCAATCAACAGAGAGACCTGTAAACAGACGGAGATCAAAACAGACATAAAATCCTGCGGTCATAACCGCCACCAACGTTCTCAAGCACTTCTTCACCATTTTGGCGCGAGGTGTCTGGTCCGATATGGATCATTGACACGCTGGACAAACACTAGCCCCTGTCCGGTTTGGACAACAGACACGTTGTCCAAACACTAACCCTAGTATGACGTGGGCCACAGACACGATGAACTAACACTTGTCCAAGATTGCCAAGACATCGATTTTCAGTCTCTAAGGTTCTTATGGTCATTTCTTAAGTCCACGTAAAACTAGAGGAGAAAGCCCTTTCCTTCCCCTACGCCCAAGAAAGCGAATGAGACAAAACAATTCCCTGGATGTTCGGAAACATCTTGTCTTGACAGAAAGCTATAAAACAGAATGATCAAATGTTTCTCGATATCTCAGCAGTGTCGTCGTATTTCAATAATGGTCCAGTAACATCCACAGGTCTTTTTCTTAAAGTTATCCCAGCCTGAGTCTGCTTCATTGCCGTTAATTTGTTTTCACATAGACCAAAACAAAGTCTGGACCGATCAGACCTAATGGTCTTTTACGTTTGGACAGGCGCCTTAATATAACCGACTAGGTTGAACGGGACGCGCCTCGCCATTACGAGGCAAAATGTTATTTAAAATTAAAAAAGGACTGATAAACTGATTAGCTGTACTATGTAGCCGACTTGAACATGTTGCGAATGCTTAAAAATGTTTTACACGTTCGGTGCAAGTAGAGAGCTAAAGTTAATCCCATAGCACACAAAAAGATGCATTTTACCAGCTCAGCAGAATAGAACAAGTGATTTCTCACGGGCCACAACAGATTGGGATATCATCTATTCGACAAGCTAAAAATAGGAACTACAGATGGCTGTAAATGTGGCTTTGATAAAGCGACTGCTGAGCACCTGCTTTCAAAGATGTCCAACATATGTGGAACATAGAAACCACATATGACCGTTACCAGTACCACTTTCGGACAAAAAAACTCTATGGAGATGCAAATAACCGGAACCTGACCACTACTTTCTTTGAAAATATTCAGACAGACGTCTGGGAGTGCATGAAGAAGTAATAGTCCCGTAGCAGATATCGCCGTAGGGTGACGAAGTGTTAGAAACGTCACTATAGGAGGTCCAGCTTTATGAGTGGGAGATGACCACTTCCACGCTGTCATTGCCTTTCCTAAACTCAATAGCAGACTCAGGTTCCCATTTACAGCTGGATAAACTGGAGCGTGTCACAAGCAGATATTGAACCTTAGTAGCTTTGCCGAGAGAGGCAAGCGCACTGACAACTCGGCCAGTCGGACGTTCTGTATTATAAACGAACTCTCAAAGGTGCATTAAATGTATTGCCTAAGTAGTTCATTAAATATAGATATGAACAGTGTATAAATCTAACGTACTTTACACCACCAACAAATAATCAGTCAGGAGAACATTATTGAAAAGTCAACTCCATATTATAAACATATATAATATGTTTATTGACAGAATATCACTCTTCAGTAAGTGACCCTGTAAAAACTAATCTTCAACAACTTTAGTTAAGATCAGCACCATTGATATAATTCTGCAGTATAATAGCTCTGTAACAAGTATTAATATATTTATATATGTTTGCATGTATGTGTTTGTGCATGCATAAATGCTTCAGCCAGTTTGTCGAGCTGAAATAAACCTTCATTCTGTAACTACATTACTCATTGGCAACGTACTGTATATTCTAACCGTCTTTCGTAAGATTGTTCTTTCTTCGCTCCTAATATTAAGTAAAAACGTATACACCCAGATAATTTATACAACTTTCCAGGACCACACGGTCCAATATAATCCAGACCTTCGGCGCCACTAGGAAACACTACAACCATAATTTAGGAAAAGAACCGAGCTAACCTTGTCAAACACCAATTTATTACGTCACGTACTGGGAGGTTTCCAGGGAAGAAAAGTTATTTAAACATGGACGCGTTAAAATGTGTTGATTTAATCAAGATAGATTAGCGATCTTATTCGCAAGTAGTAAAACAAGAAAGAAAATGAAAACACAGTCAGGAAAAATGAGCTCTTTATGCGAAGAAACAATTAAAAATCAGAGTGGATGATTCTCGCTTTATTTGTTCATTGAACAGTAACGGGTTCTTTCGTCAGAGCAAGTACGTCTGAGGGAGTTAAAAAATCATTAAGATCGATTTTAGTGGTACGTGTATAAGACAGAGGAAAACAGATAGGTAATTTATAGCCAACAGACTTAAGACTTTATCTCGTCTTTCATCGTTATTTTCAACTACCCTTACTTATCGAACTTGAGACAGAAGGCTACTTCGATTACACTAGTCAACAACCAAAATGTACCAGAAATGAAAATAGCTGATCTTAACTAATTTTGGTGTGCTGAAAACGAAAATGACATTAAAAAATGTTGATTGGCTCTAGTTTTCAAGATATAGTCTACTAGTTTATTTAATTACGGTCAATTTATATATTTGACGCAACTGTTGTGGGCGATTGCATAATTTTTTCTAATGACCAATAAAAATGTAATTAGAAGTTGATGATGCAATCCTACCTATGATTACATCACCTTTGTGTATAAATATCTTATCTCTGATAAAATTGTGCCATTAGTTAGTGCATGGTCCCTCCAATTGGGAAAGGCATATCAAAGAAGAAAAAATGGACTCTGGAATATCCAACCATCCCCTCTGCAATACGTCCGGTACCACATGGCGATGACCTACCAGTTCCCAAAGTTCCAGAATCATTTTCAGCTGCTTCCACTGATGAAGAAGAGGACATTGGTGGTCCTGAACCATCAACCTCAAGCGACCCAGATTTTGAGCAAACTACATCCACTAAACACAGTGGGCTGATCACCTGCTTGCCAACCAATCTGATTACGGAAACAATGATAGATTGTTTGGTCTGTTTTTGTTCCACAAAGACGCCACTAGGCGTGGTCGAAACAGCAATAGATTGATCAATTTGTTGTTGCCCTAAGACGCCACTAGGCGTACTGGCCACACACTGCTTTGCCGGTTGGTGGCTAAGGATGGAAGAAGAAGAAGAAGACATCCACTAAACCACAAGGTGAACTGAATGATCTTGTAAGAGATCTGAATTTACTGAACAAGGCGGAGCTTTTGGGTTCCAGATTGCAACAGTGGAATCTCCTGGCAGAAGATGTTACAATTTCTGTGTATAGGAACCGCCAGAAGCTGCTTATTACATTCTTTTTCAAAGAGGGTGACCTTTCTACATGCCACAACATTTCTGGTTTAATGGCAGCCCTCAAAATCAATTTCATACCGGAAGAGTGGAGGCTTTTCATTGATTCATCCAAGACGAATCTTAAAGCTGTTTTGTTGAATAATGGTAATGTGTTAGCGTCAATTCCAGTTGGTCACGCAGTTCATATGAAAGAAACTTATGAAAACATTAAGCAGCTTTTGAAGTGTATAAACTACGATCATCATCATTGGTCACTTTGCTGTGACTTAAAAGTGGTCATTCTTTTGCTTGGACTACAGGGTGGATACACCAAGTACTGTTGCTTTCTCTGTGAGTGGGATAGCCGTGCACGAAGTGACCATTACATCGGAAGATATTGGCCAATCAGGCAGTCATTGCAGCCTGGCAGTAAGAACGTTGAGAACCCAGCACTTGTCGACACCAGCAAGATTTTGTTGCCACCCTTGCACATTAAGCTGGGTCTCATGAAAAACTTTGTCAAAGTAATGGAGAAAACAGATGAGGCTTTCAAATACCTCATCAGAAAATTTCCAAGACTGAGTGAAGCTAAAATAAGAGGGAGTATTTGTTGGTCCGCAAATTCGAAAACTTTTTCATGATGACGAGTTTCTTTGCGTGTTGCATGGCAAGGAAAAAGCAGCGTGGATAGCATTTAAGTCAGTGGTGGACAATTTTCTTGGAAACAACAGATCTGATAATTACAATAAAATTGTAGAAAATCTCCTTCTGAAGTATAAGAGTCTTGGCTGCAACATGTCTTTGAAAATTCATTTTCTGGATTCTCATCTGGATTTCTTTACGTCAAACTGTGGAGCAGTCAGTGATGAGCATGGTGAACGATTTCATCAGGACATTGCTGCTATGGAGACATGGTATCAAGGCAATTGGAGCCCTTCAATGCTTGCTGATTACTGTTGGACTGTGACAAGAGACACCTTCGATTGACTACAAGAAGCAAGCAAAGAGAGCTCGAACAGCGACTGAATAATGATGGAATGGGTTCAATTGTGCCTTTTTAAAACATGATATGTGAACTTTAATTAATGTTTTTATTTTTTCTATCATTTTATGTTGAAATATAAATTAATTGAGTATGTAACCACAATTTTTATAATGCTAAAGTAGAAAGACAAGCTGTTCACCCCAGAGAATTAAATAAGCATACATTATTTGTATTACTGTAATGTAA
The DNA here is from genome assembly GCA_024509875.1 of Oreohelix idahoensis. Lineage (NCBI taxonomy): Eukaryota > Metazoa > Mollusca > Gastropoda > Stylommatophora > Oreohelicidae > Oreohelix > Oreohelix idahoensis. Next base: position 274,772 of record JAMPIV010001536.1, on the reverse strand, counting down.
ATTCATCATTTTTTTAAAAACCAGAGCCAATTGGGGAATTTCATTATGATATTTGAAATCAGCATGTCAAAATCAATAAGAAATGATATATTTAATTTCTGGTACAAATAACTTTTGAAAATTTGTTGACTAGTGTTATCTACTTCTGGATTATGTTAACAGTCATGGCATGGAGGTAAATATCCTGAGGGGAACAGACGTTTGTGGGGAAATGAAACCAGATACGCAGTGAGGCTACAGCACCAGATAACTGTAGAAATGGTGATGAGCAAAGCATATATGCGCATATTAGATGGGAAACGATATTTAAAAAGGTGATGAGGATCCGTAATGTTGACGTGAAGGAGAGAAAATACGAAAAAGAAATAGTAATAATGAGATAAATGCATGCTACCAATCTGCAACGATAAAGGTAGTCCCATAGCAAATACTGCTGTTGGGGAGTAAAGTGTTTTAGTCCAGGGGTTCTCAACCTTTCTCTTTGCACGTGGCCCACTTCTGGGCCTCATTTACCTCTGTGGCCCCCGCCCCCTCCCATTATCGCTGTTAGCTGAAAAAAGGTACTTTACCATCCTACTGTGCCCCAGCCCCTAAAAATATGGCATGGCACCCTGGCGGGGAGGAGAGGGGGGAAGGGGGGATAAGTCCCACGTTGAGAACCACTGTTATAGCCTTCACTATACTTTGTCCATCTTCGAGAGATGAGGTGACCAGTTCGCTTCCTCACTACTCTTTCTTCCCTAACTCAAGATCAGAGTCAGGTACCCGTTTACACCTGGGTAGACTGGAACTTGACGCTCTAACCACTCTGTCAGTCAGACGTTTTATTAGTCTGTAGAATAACGGAAACAGGCTGTAACGGATTAAAACAACTGAGTCTAGGATGCTCCATTGGGGTTGAAATAAAGCCCACAAATCATCTCCCATAATTGGCTCAAGGGTTTGAGTGAATAACTCGCACCCTGGAGGCATAAGAGTGAATAACTCGCGCCCTGGGATTCTTAATCAATCAATCAACCCTTTGTCCACGTTTACCTTTACCTGGACTGACAGGGCGTTTATATTTGGATATGCGCTATAATAAAACCGACCACTTTTTTAATCTGGGTTGAAAAAGTACGTAAAATTAAAAAAATATAAAAAAAGAGGATTCGAGCAGTGTTCTTTACACGATAGGCTGTGGAGATTCTGATTAAAGTGCTTGGAATACATTTAGTTTTTAAATCTAGTTTTTAACTGAACATTTAAGCGAATGTGTTGAAGGCTGTTCAGATTCCTGAACGAACTGAAGTTTAATGATTGTGGTGACAACAAATTTTATAATGTTTTATAGGGATATTAGTTTTTAATAAGTTCTACAATTGTAGATCGAAAGTCGTCGAAATCATGCTATCAGAGAAGTATAGTTTTCGTAGCCATAACTAGGGAAAGTTTTAATTCAGCAGCGGCAGTAGCATCATCATCACTATCATCATCGCCACCTTAATTATTGTGATAAACGAGCGCAAAGCCTTATCGCCATATCTTTTCCTACATCTTTCTTATTTTATGTTCTCCCACATTTGTGCTCTTTTGAGCCCACATTTGCTATTTCATCGTTTTTGATTACTCGCGACCGGTATTTAGAGAACCATATTTGTTCTTTCATCGGTGGTAAAATAAATTCTTTTGATTGAGTTCCTATACCTGGCATCATCTTTTGAAGTCCACATTGCCTCGTGATAAATTTGGTGAAACACATCTGGTTTCATCAAAATCAGACATCTGGGCATGGTACAATTTCTGTGGACTATTGTTAACTTTGAATCGAGCGCGACTGACACAACAGCTTATTCTCTTTGTTGCTCGGCCGCTATCCATACAAGCGACGGGTCACCACATTGGGACAATGGCGCGGGGAGACGCCCAGCTTTGCCAGGTGAAGAAGTCTTCTCATGCTGTTTAAACCAACCGCCATGTAATACAATAGGCGGCGCCACAAAGGGACTTGTTAGCGTGATGGCGACAATGGACCAAAGTAACAAAGGCCGCCGCCAACACGCGGAGCGATAGACAAACAGAGAGTGATATGATAATTGGAAGGCAGGGGACACTTTTGCATTAGCCAGCCAATTATCTCAACACCTGTTTGTCAGGCAAGCCCGGCAACGAAAGTTGATCACGAATTGCCCCACCCACTTTTGGACTGACAGGGGACAAGAGCGATCCTGGGAATGAGTGAGCAGAGGGTCTCTTAGCTATTGATTGTATGGGCGGAGTTGTACGTCACCAGTTCAAGGGACCCACATTTGACTTTTAAAGATATAATGTACCGCGCAGCTCGCTAGAGAGATGAGTCCAGCTTTTACATAGTGGTGTAGATAATAAATCCCTAAACGCCTAGCCTAAATACACGTGTTCATTCAGAGTGGATAATATAATTCATATCTGTGGTGAATTGTGTTCTTAAAGGATTTTGCAAAGGGAAAAGGAGGTTAGTAGATCTTATACAGATTATTAATACTTTTTCTTATTCTTTATTTATTTTAACCTCACAGGTAAACGTGCGAAAGATTGAGTTTCAATTAATTCTTTTCATAAATCATTAATAAAATCAGAAGATTTTCCTCTAAGATGATAGGATGATAGGAAGTAATTAATAGTTCATACTTCACCTTCATCATCATCACAGTCTTCCATGCGCACACACTCAAGCACAAGATATTTAACATCATTAGAATTGAACTCAGAGAGATCAATAGTGAGCAGTAGTATAAATGAAAGTCAACCAGTAATGTTAAGTGTGAAAACTTACGAAGACTTTTGTGTGTCTTCAGTTCATCAGAAGGTCTGAGTCTACACGCTACGTGTTGGAAGTCTATCCAGAAATAAGCTATCGAAGCGGACATTTTGATTGCAGAATTCGCAATAGGACATCCTTCATTCCTCAATTAACAAGGAATATTTCTCGCCCACAATTCAGAAGGTGGACGCGGCATTTTTCGTCACCTTATATTGCGTGCTCACAAGTTCAATACATATTTAAATCAAGTTCAAATCACTCGAAAGCTTACTACATGAGTCAATCTAAAGCTCACAGTTGATTACACCCAAATATCAAGTTCAGCCTATCGGAAGCTTACCATCTGAAGTCACGCTAAAGAGCTCAAACGGTGAATCTCATATTTATACCAAGTGCAACACACTCTTAAGCGCACTCTATGCAGCAGACTGCAAAGTATATTTTACGAATCACGATTACATACTCGGGACCCAAGACGCATCAAAGGTGAGGAATGCAGTAAGCGACCCATAGCTTGACTGCCTGCGTCAGGGTCAGCGAACCAGAGCTGACCAAGACCCTTCTCCACCTCCACGTGGTGGTCCTGGAAACCGGCTGGATCACTGCAGTTTGGCTAAGGAGTAGGGATCGAAGAGAGAAGGCAAACCCTGTCCCAAAAGATGCCGCGCGGAAATCGGATGTGTCGGCCGAAAGACACAAATACCGCAGCTTCGCTATAAACGGACACAACGCAACCAACGTCCTTTCAGGACGAATGAGGAAGAAGAAGAAGAAGATTACATACTCAAGATAATGAGTCTACATATCAAGAACATTTTGTGAAGATATCCAGTCTGGCCAGTACCCTCCGGAGAATAGACAACAGACATATTCATACGACAACTATTAACTGTTGATCAACGCTACAGTGATATACTCAAACAGTGAAGGACTATATTTATTATCAACGTTCTCAGAAGTTTTCATCAGAACGTTCTCGACGTAGAGATAACTCACTCGAAATAACTTATAACAACTTGGGACATTCTATGCATACATGTGAATCATCCTATCCGGGTAAAGCATTTAGTGACATATAGACTGTAGATTACTCACCATTTTGGTAACATGTATCATATTAAATCATCATCATTTCGCTTTACACAAGCTCATTCTTAATTAACTACTACTTAATTAACTACAATATTAATATCTCATCTGTGTGTTTGTGTGAATCGTCTTTTACCCCATCATCACGTACTAACCACTACTAACCCTATATGTGTAGATATTTAATTAATAAACCCCATATTCATTTGATCATTATCTAGTTTGTTAATGCATCACTCGTGCTGTCGGTATTAAATATTTACATATAGGTAAATTTCGACACTCAGATGAGGTTGGGGACTTTTTCTGTTACGGGATCGAAGGGCAGAAGCTAAGGTCGTGGGAAAACAGAACTCTTTCCATAATTAACTACAAAACACTGTCCAGTGGAAAGCATTCGCGTTCCCTTCTTCTTGCCCCTGTCTCGAATAGGTCTTTATTCTTTCTTAACGAGCCAATTTCTAGAGACCTTCTACCTAATATATCATAGGCTATTTCTGGCGAAAACTACTGTCGCAGTTGCCCCAATGCTCACCACACGACAATCATCATTATCATTATCATTACCACAACCATCATCACCATTACCATAACCATTACCATCACCGTCCTCATCACCATTATCAGCATCATCATCATCATCATAATCACCATCATCACTACCATCACCAGCATCTCCATCATCATGCCCACCATCATAATCACCATCATAATCACCATCATCATCATTGCCTTTCAGCTCCCAATGGAGTATAGACCTTCAACAAACATTGACCTTCAACAAACATAGACCTTCAACAAACATAGACCTTTAACAAACATAGACCTTCAACAAACATAGACCTTCAACAAACATAGACCTTCAACAAACATAGACCTTCAACGAACATAGACCTTCAACAAACATAGACCTTTAACAAACATAGACCTTCAACAAACATAGACCTTCAACAAACATAGACCTTCAACAAACATAAACCTTCAACAAACATAGACCTTCAACAAACCCCTTGCAAGCCCTCTTGTCCTGTGCTGTCCATTCACATTTTTGCATGTCTTCCTCTTCACTGTCATTTCTGCCTCCACTTAACTTTCTCATGCGCTTTATGGTCTCCCTCTGCAACTCTTACCTTGAATGTTAAAGAACCAATACTGCCAGGTAATGTCATCAGCAAGTTTCCTCAATATCCATTCTTTTCATCACCAGAGTCTTTTCTTATCTCCTCATCCACTGGTTCGTGTTATCATACTGTATTAAAAAGGTAAAGGATCCCGTTACACGCCCATTGAGGCATATTGAGAATATGGTGTTAGGCCCATATTTTCTTGACCATCGGCACGCTAGGGGTAATGTGGTCAGCATCACGCCAGCCGCCTTAACCTTCCCAGAGTTGCTCTGGTGCCCCGTGCATGAGGCTGGGTCGACCCCGGAGCTGTTTGCGGTTTTTAAAAAATCCCACTTCAACTGGGGATCGAACCATGGACCTCCGAGCTAGGAAGCCGGTGCACTAACGACTGTATCATACTGTATTATATGAATGAAATTCCCCATCTCTGCCAGTAATTGTGACAGGTGTCTGTTATAATCATTGTAGTCATGTTTTATAATGAGAATAATGAAAGTAAGTCCTCACCAAAACACAGCAGGAAATAATTACTGTGCTTTCTCTGTTGCATGTCTTCATGTTTGGCCTACTTCTCATGTGGTCATTTACTTGGATGCATTGATTGTGAAGCTATGGAGCAACGCGCCAAAAGTGACACGGAGAGAAGTAGGGGAAAAGCATATGGGCTTAAATTTGACTAATTATTTAACAGCTTTTTAATCATAACATATTTTGTAAATATAGGAATCTATTTTAAAATATTGCTTCGGTATGTATTAAAAAACACAATAAAAAAAAAAAAAAAAAAAATCAAAATAGAATGTGTATTGCTCTGAATCATTATTTAACTGAGTATTAATTCCATTGACTAAATCGACCGAGTTACTGCAAATATAATGAACTTCATTCATAATCTTCTGATAAATGTAAATATAAGATACTAATTCTTGCCCACGCGAAATGTGAATGGGACAAATTCAAGAAATTATGTCCACAATGAGACACCCGTCATTAAGGATAGGACCAAATTGCGCATTCGTTCAATTGGCAAGCAATTTACTTTCCAGACCGTAACTGCGCCGTGAAATGATCGCACGTTTGGTGGGAAACTGTGTTAAGGAAACAGGACGTTACGGATAAAACAATTAATATATACAAGGTCTGTCCGGAAAGTAATGAGACTGATTCCATAAAATTGGTTTATTTCAAGACATGCTTACATACAATTAAAATTCTTCGAAATAACATCCTTGAGTATCAATACACCGTTGCCAGCGGTTCTGCCACGCGTCGTAGCTCGCCTGTAAGTCTTGAACGGGGATCTCTTTCAAAGCACTCGTCACGGCAGCTTGCACGTTTGTAACAGTCCCAAAATGGTGTCCTTTCAAGCTGGATTTGAGCCGTAAAAACAAAAAGAAGTCAGCGGGGGCCAAGTCCGGGCTGTAGGGAGGTTGAGGCAGCGTTGCCACTGTTTGTTTCGCCAGAAACTCTCTCACTAACAGGGACGCATGAGCCGGCGCATTTTCGTGGTGAATAATCCAGGTGTTGGCCATCTCCGGGCGGACGCGCGCGACTCTGTTCTTCAGCCGTTTAAGCACTTCCACGTAAAATGCAGCGTTGACCGTTTGTCCAGGTGGTACAAACTCCTTATGGACAACACCTTTAGAGTCAAAAAAGACAATGAGCATCGATTTCATTTTCGATTTGCTCATTCGAACCTTTTTTGGTCGAGGAGACTCGGTAGTGTGCCACTCAGAGCTCTGCCTTTTCGTCTCCGGATCGTACTCAAAGACCCACGTTTTATCACCGGTTATCACTTTTTCCAAAAAATCAGGTTCACTCCTCACACGGTCCAAAAGCTCACGAGAAATCGACAAACGGTTTTTCTTCTGTTCGTCGGTCAAAACCTTAGGAACCAATTTGGCACAAACTTTCCGCATCTGCATTTCTTTCGTGACGATTTCATGCACAATGGATTTTGGAAGTTCCACTTGGTCTGCTATCAATCTAAGACTCAGACGTCGGTCAGAGTCCAAAACCGCTTTCACCTTATCCGCATTGTCCGAAGTGTGAGACGTTGATAGGCGCCCTGTGCGTTGTTCATCCTCGACGCTCTCTCTTCCTTCTTTGAACGTTTTGTGCCACCGAAACACTTGTGCTTTCGATAAAGCATCCTACCCGTAGGCTTTCTGTATCATAGCAAGCGTCTCGGTAGCGGATTTTTCAAGTTTTACACAAAACTTTATCGCGTATCGCTGCTCGACATTCCTCTGCATTTTGACCGCTACGCGAAGTTCAAACAGCTGTCCACTTCGCAAGCGATCCGCACTCTGTAAAAGCTCAGAGCCAACTGACGAGAAATCTATCGTTTACCTAACATCCAACCATCACGCCTGGAGACTCCGCCACCCGGCCCTTCTGATTGGCCCAAGAAAATCAGTCTCATTACTTTTCGGACAGACCTTATATATATATATATATATATATATATATATATATATATATATATATATATATATATATATATATATATATATATATATATATATATATATATATATATATATATATATATATATATATATATATATATATATATATATATATATATATATGGGAAATGACGTAGAAGTCCAAAAGAAAAAGAAGAATGAAAATGTGTTTAGTATTGTCATAGTAAAGCGTAGATGACTTATCTCTACTTTACAGTAGGCTAAGATTCTGTGAATCTAGCCATAGGCATAGATGACTTATCTCTACTTTACAGTAGGCTAAGATTCTGTGAATCTAGCCATAGGTGTAGATGACTTATCTCTACTTTACAGTAGGCTAAGATTCTGTGAATCTAGCCATAGGCATAGATGATTTATCTCTACTTTACAGTAGGCTAAGATTCTGTGAATCTAGCCATAGGTGTAGATGACTTATCTCTACTTTACAGTAGGCTAAGATTCTGTGAATCTAGCCATAGGCGTAGATGACTTATCTCTACTTTACAGTAGGCTAAGATTCTGTGAATCTAGCCATAGGTGTAGATGACTTATCTCTACTTTACAGTAGGCTAAGATTCTGTGAATCTAGCCATAGGCATAGATGACTTATCTCTACTTTACAGTAGGCTAAAATTCTGTGAATCTAGCCATAGGTGTAGATGACTTATCTCTACTTTACAGTAGGCTGTATGATTAGGTGAATCTAGCCATATGCGCAGATGACTTATCTCTACTTTACAGTAGGCTAAGATTCTGTGAATCTAGCCATAGGCGTAGATGACTTATCTCTACTTTACAGTAGGCTAAGATTCTGTGAATCTAGCCATAGGTGTAGATGACTTATCTCTACTTTACAGTAGGCTAAGATTCTGTGAATCTAGCCATAGGCATAGATGACTTATCTCTACTTTACAGTAGGCTATATGATTCGGTGAATCTAGCCATAGGCGTAGATGACTTATCTCTACTTTACAGTAGGCTACGATTCTGTGAATCTAGCCATAGGCGTAGATGACTTATCTCTACTTTACAGTAGGCTAAGATTCTGTGAATCTAGCCATAGGCGTAGATGACTTATCTCTACTTTACAGTAGGCTAAGATTCTGTGAATCTAGCCATAGGCGTAGATGACTTATCTCTACTTTACAGTAGGCTATATGATTCTGTGAATCTAGCCATAGGCGTAGATGACTTATCTCTACTTTACAGTAGGCTGTATGATTCGGTGAATCTAGCCATATGCGCAGATGACTTATCTCTACTTTACAGTAGGCTAAGATTCGGTGAATCTAGCCATAGGCGTAGATGACATATCTCTACTTTATAGTAGGCTAAGATTCTGTGAATCTAGCCATAGGCGTAGATGACTTATCTCTACTTTACAGTAGGCTATATGATTCGGTGAATCTAGCCATATGCGTAGATGACTTATCTCTACTCTACAGTAGGCTAAGATTCAGTGAATCTAGCCATAGGCGTAGATGACTTATCTCTACTTTACAGTAGGCTAAGATTCTGTGAATCTAGCCATAGGCGTAGATGACTTATCTCTACTTTACAGTAGGCTATATTATTCGGTGAATCTAGCCATAGGCGTAGATGACTTATCTCTACTTTACAGTAGGCTAAGATTCGGTGAATCTAGCCATAGGCGTAGATGACTTATCTCTACTTTACAGTAGGCTAAGATTCTGTGAATCTAGCCATAGGCGTAGATGACTTATCTCTACCTTACAGTAGGCTAAGATTCTGTGAATCTAGCCATAGGCATAGATGACTTATCTCTACTTTACAGTAGGCTAAGATTCTGTGAATCTAGCCATAGGGTAGATGACGTATCTCTACTTTACAGTAGGCTATATGATTCGGTGAATCTAGCCATAGGCGTAGATGACTTATCTCTACTTTAAAGTAGGCTAAGATTCGGTGAATCTAGCCATAGGCGTAGATGACTTATCTCTACTTTACAGTATGCTAAGATTCGGTGAATCTAGCCATAGGCGGAGATGACGTATCTCTACTTTACAGTAGGCTAAGATTCTGTGAATCTAGCCATGGGCGTAGATGACTTATCTCTACTTTACAGTAGGCTAAGATTCTGTGAATCTAGCCATAGGCGTAGATGTCTGGTGTGTATTTAACTAACATCATCATCATCAAGTACCATGCCTGGTGGCGTATGTGATTATGTCTCTCCACAACTTCCTATCTACAGTACTGCATCAACTCTGTTGCTGAGTTCTTTTCATGCCATGATGTTAAACTGTCGAGAATCGTCTCTCTTAGTCGTTCGCTATCTCTTTTTCCTTCTAGCTTTCCTGTTGTCACGATATTCTCCAGCTTCCTTCTTCTCATAACATGCCCAAAGAAAGTGGATTACTTCCTTCTAACTTAAGGAATAAGCTTCATCTACGCATTTTCCTCTTTTATAACATTCTCACTACTAATTTTAGCTGTTGTCACAGCGCTATTTCGCAGTGCATCTTATGTATTGTGGTCGGCGAGAAGTCACTCGGAAAGGCAGAGGTTAGCCGAACTGGTGGGTCATGTGACTACCGGAAGTTGGGGGGAAAAAGGCGCAAAGTTGGATAGTCAGAAACTAGCCTTCGTCCAGGAAGGACGCATATTTCCCTTTTGCCAGCGAGATTGCTGGGGTGATTCAAGTTATGGACTATTAACTGAGTGCTTGCCATATTTCGGTCCTGGTTGATAATTACGTTGTAATTCTAGAGCAGTGTAGGGTCTAGGTTGTAATTTCAACAGACCGTAATTTAATAAGATGTCAATGATTTGAGTGTGTCATTGTCTCAGATTTGCCGCTCAGGTGAGCGATATTCATAGCAGTGCTTTTGATGTAATTCGTACCTTCATGTATAGAGGTGATAGATTAAGCTGCTAAGGCAAGTCTACAGTGGTTATTTCATTATTGTATTTGATGCGTTTTGTTGGACGTTTGAGGCCGTATTGTGTGTATAAAGTATTGAAGGGAAGTTCCTGTTAAAGGTGTTATTTCTTATGTCAGTCATTGTGGTGTGGTTGTACCCTTGGAAGAACGAGCCTTTATTTTGTAGTGGTACATTGCAGTGGTGTAACCAGTGGAGTGCTATCCACGATAAGTGGTTCCTGACAGCTGGAAAGTACATCTGGGACGGGGTTCGCGGCAAGCATCCAATGGTTGTCAGAGTCCTGTGCCAAGGTGCAGGGAGAGAAACCACCAAAGTTCGTCTGAGGTCATGATAGCTAGTGACCGTGCGGTGTGGGTTCGCAATGTCCCCCTGAGTGCTAGTTGGCGCACACTCAGACGAGTGTTTAATGAGGTCGCACCGGTGAAGTTCGTGGAGGTCGTGTCGTTGCGAGACAGTGCAAAAATAGCGCGAGTTACATTCGCGAATAAATGGAGTGCGCGTGATGCAGTCAGGTGGAAGCACATGTCGTTGCTTCAAAACCACCTACTGATAGTCCAGCAAAAGCAAGGGATAGGTATCGAGTTTCGCGGTCAGTTATGGTGTTTCGGTGAACGGAACCGAACTGTAGAGTCTAATCCACTCCACCAGTTATGTTACACTAATTAAATGAGTACATAAGGTAATAGCAGACGCTCAGTGCAGGTTATAATGTTGTAGTAAGGACAGGAGCGTGCAGTGGGGAAGTGTTTACATGTGATAGTGGGGAGCAAGTAATTGCACCACGGTAGAGGTGTCTTATGCACTTTAAAGATCATGTTTGTGCTAAATGCTATGCTTATGAATTTATGTATTATAGCGCCATAAAGGCAATTTATTATATGATTGAATTTTGTTTCGAAAAATTGTTTGTGCTAGTTCGATGTCAACACTAATGTTTGCTTACGTAGGAGCTGCTATTAGTAGACAACGCACTGTGTTAGGGTTGACCAGGGGTGGACAGTCATTGTCATTTTTCACGACTGCCATAACCTTGGGGAACCTGCTTCTTACTCATGTTGGGTTTTTGGTTGGTAGGAGAATGCTGTAACGACAATGGTAGTGGAGAACTATGGCACTCTCTGTTCATATGAGGATATGCTGGTAGTGGCACATGTTCGTCCAGACTCCTACGGGGGTCGGGCGAAGCTTCCTCCGGATAGAAGAAAACTTCGTTTTCTTTCTTAAGGGGGTTGGATGTCACAGCGCTATTTCGCAGTGCATCTTATGAATTGTGGTCGGCGAGAAGTCACTCGGAAAGGCCGAGGTTAGCCGAACTGGTGTGTCATGTGACTACCGGAAGTCAGGGGAAAAAAAGGCGCAAAGTTGGGTAGTCAGAAACTAGCCTTCGTCCAGGAAGGACGCATATTTCCCTTTTGCCAGCGAGATTGCTGGGTGATTCAAGTTATGGACTATTAACTGAGTGCTTGCCATATTTCGGTCCTGGTTGATAATTACGTTGTAATTCTAGAGCAGTGTGGGTTTAGGTTGTAATTTCTACAGACCGTAATTTAATAAGATGTCAATGATTTGAGTGTGTCATTGTCTCAGATTTGCCGCTCAGGTGAGCGATATTCATAGCAGTGCTTTTGATGTAATTCGTACCTTCATGTATGGAGGTGATAGATTAAGCTGCTAAGTGGTTATTTCATTACTGTGTTTGATACGTTTGTTGGCCGTGTGAAGCCGTATTGTGTGTATAAAGTATTAAAGGGAAGTTCCTGTTAAAGGTGTTATTTCTTATGTCAGCCATTGGTGGGGGCAAGCGTTCGTTTCGTTGCCCTCGTCGTGGGGGCAAGCGTTCGTTTCGTTGCCCTCGTCCGTTTCAGGCGATCTTTGTCCTCTCGGGGCTGTGCGTGGTCCCGGTTGCCGGGTCCTCCCAGCATAGTGGAGGCAGCGTAGGGTGCTGTGCCTGTACCAGATTGCTCTTTTTCGCGGACCTTCGGTCCCGAATAAATTTTGGCTGGACTGACGTCTCGGTAGAGTGGAGGTTTTATAGCGGCAGAAGGAGAGTACACACGAGGGCAAGTTCGGGCACAGCGGATTGATCACCCGCTTGCCAGTCATACTGATTACGGAAACAACAACTAATATTCTGTTGTACCAATAACCCCCGCCTTTAGGCGGATAAATTCTTGTTGCCCTAAGACGCCGCTAGTGGGGGCAAGCGTTCCGTTCGTTGCCCTCGGTGGGGGCAAGCGTTCGTCTCGTTGCCCTCGTCGTGGGGGCAAGCGTTCCGACATTTCGTTGCCTCCCGTCAGGCGATCGTTGTCCTCACAAGGCTGTGCGTGGTCTCGGCTGCCGGGACCTCCCAGTTCAGTTGAGGCAGAGCTGCGTGTCCGTTCCAGATGGCGTCCTGTGGCATTCGTAGAGGCTTGGCAGTGGCTGCGCCACAGCCTCGCTGCAATGACTGGCTGCATCGCTTGATATTGCTTTTTGGTCTCAGAAGTGTGCAGGCGAGCGCTGCCTCAAAAAGACTGTGCGTGGTCCCGGGTGCCGGGTCCTCCCAGGCAACATGGGGCAGGGCTGTGTGACCGTCCAGATGGCGTCTTTTCGGTAGACCGGTAAAGGCGGTGGCTTCGCCACCGCAGCACGTCCACGGGCGGATAGAGGTGGTGGCTGTGGCACTAGAGCCCCCTCGGGGCAAGGTACACACGCCTAAGCAGTTTAACAAAGCCCATTACTGGCAGTTGACTGACCGCCTCAGAAGCCCTAATCGGTGGTTGTCTCGGTGATCGTCTGGGAGCTATGACCTCCTCTGCAGGGTAGGGAGACTCAAACCTCTTGACAGCGCACGCACGCCATGGTGGGCCTGGTGTAGTATGTTGATGAGTGTAGGAACTCCCTGGGGTTGCAAGAAAGCTCTGCATAACGAACCCTCTGTGGATGGGAAGGAGCTATGATGCTGATTAGCTTCTGACCGGGTTGGTAGGAAAGTCCACAGACACCCCAGCATTACAGTGCCAAAGGGCTTTGTTCCCATGGCCGCTGGATCCATCAACAACAACAACAACAACATGTCAGCCATTGTGGTGTGGTTGTACCCTTGGAAGAACGAGCCTTTATTTAGCATTATAAATCCACATTGCAGTGGTGTAACCAGTGGAGTGCTATCCACGATAAGTGGTTCCTGACAGCTGTCCATGGTATTTTTAACATTCCTGTGCAAAATCACATCACGGTGGCCACTAGTGCTCTTCCTGCTTGTTTATTAATTGACCATGACCTACTTTCGTATATCAGGATTGGTTCTCTATAACACTGAAGAACTTAATGGTGCGCATAAATCTCTGTCTATATTTAGTAATAGGCGTAGATTTTCTCCTGTGTACTTAACGGTGGGCGTAGATATTTTGTTCGTATTTAGTGGTAGGCGTAGATTTTGTTGCGTTGTTTTAACGGTTTCGTGTAGATATCTTGTTTGTATTTAGTTGTGGGCGTTAAGATTGTGTTGTGTGTATTTAAAGATAAGTGTAGATTTCGCGTGTGTATTTAATAGTGCGCATAGATGCCTTTCCATATTTAGTGGTACACGCATTTGAACAATTACTACTAAAAAGCACTGGATTAGTGCATCAGACGATAGTCTGCGCCACTATAATTGCGAGGAGATAAATAAAAGATATGGAAGTGATGATATAGCTTGAGGTATAAAAAACAGAAAGGAAGTCTGAAAGAGGCATGAAAGATGCGATAATGCGGAGTTGGGGAGCAAGCTGTAATAGTGAGGTAAACCTCGTTGATATGGATAATAGTGAGGGGAGAGAAATAAGGGTACATGTAAGTGATACAACGTATGAGAGAAATTATTTTAAAAATCCAGAGAAAAGAGACAAAAATTCGCCTGATTGAGATAGAAAATTAGCTATATAAATATGATAAGCAGCACAGGATATGAATGGGATAATGAGAAGACATTTGAATGACATGGGGGGACATCGGGATATCAAATGAATGAAATTGGATAATGCTGTCATATGGACGAAAAAAGGAACAATCGAAATAGGAAAGCTATTAAAAATAAAATAAACATGGAGCGCGCGATATGAGTAAAACTGAGTGAGGGCTAATGTATTACATAGGGAACGTTCAAAATGGAGAAAATGAGACTGTGGGACATGAATGGAATGGGAATTAGACAGTAAAGCAATCTGAATGATAATGAAAAGAAATCATATGAATAGTTGAATAATAAAGGCAATTAGAGATACATGAAAAGCTGTGGTGAAAAAAAAAACTGAGTATAAGTTAGGGTGTGCGAAAAACAAACGTTTATGAATGGAACAAAAATAAATGAGGGACAACATCGACATAAAGGGAGAAATAGAAGAGAAGTACAGAAATAGCAAGTAAAATATAATTAATAATGAGAGAGAGAAAATGGACAGAACAATGAAAGCGTAGCCATTATCCCAAAGAAAGGAATAGGTAAATGACATTAAACTCTGCATAGAACGATACAACAGGAGGCAATCTGATCATTAGAAAACCCCACCTGTGATGAAATCACGTATGTCCTTTTACATAATTTAGTCCTCTCCTGCATTATCAACTTATTTCTTCATTTTCCTCACACATCGTCCTATTATTCGGCATATTTTATGCACCTACATTCTTGCCTAGTCACTCCCAGACTTGTTTACGTTTCACCATGTGTATCGTAGTATTACAAGGCTAATTAGTCAGGTCAGCGGACAATACTTTTATCACTTGTCGTCTAGCCACCTTTGATAGAGACGGTAACTGTTGACGTAAGGTGGTATAGCACGATCAACCGACAGAAACAAAGTCAGACTGTCAGTCTGGGAAAGTCGATTGAGAGATGTGCTAAAGCCCAGGTGATGATGAGGTAATACTTCCGTTGGACCATCCCTCTATCAATAATACTGATAACCCGTCTAGGGAGATTATGTTGGGAAAGGTATTAGCCAGGAAATGAGTTCATAGATGTGTTCGTAAGTTTGTACAAATGCAATTGGAAGTATTACTGCCATTTTTGAAAGAAGACACGGGTTTAAATTTTAAAATTAATATTTTAAAACACGCGGGGGATAGTAATGATTTAACACCCCGACCCACATAGTTCTAAAGAGACAGGATTGGTCTAAGTCGGGAGCTTGAAATAAACTTTAGCTCTCACTGGAAAGTGGTCGGAAATACCATATGGGACATTAGTGGAAATGAGAGATTTAATCTAACAAAGTCGGAGACACAAATCAGAGTGCATTTTTGATAACGTCAAGTAACAACTCCCAGTAGCCAGAGAGAAGGATCGGACAAAGAATTATTCCAAAATTAAAGTGACACATCGAAGTATTTGGGCGTCTTTATAACTCAAAAGAGAACCTGCAATTTTAAATACAAAGACTGGAAACTTAAGGAATCAGAAGCACAAGTCACAAGAGGGATTCTGACACTACCCTAGACCGAGTGTTCGAAGAATCAAATCACCGTTGCTGTGTCCATTCTACTTTGCCAGGAGATTGTATATCCCATTTGGGTTCGTGGTTCGAAGCTACAAGACTGTTCGTTGTACAAGACCAGTTTAAAGTAAAAGTCTTCGCCACTATCTTGTGAGTCAAGAGCTGAGAATTGACACTGTGTGCCCTCATCACATAAGAATTGACGAAAACCACGGCCGCAGTACTCACTTATACCCAGCTACGTTCTTATTAAAGGAAACAGCAAAAGTATATTTT
This sequence comes from Oreohelix idahoensis, assembly GCA_024509875.1. Classification (NCBI taxonomy): domain Eukaryota; kingdom Metazoa; phylum Mollusca; class Gastropoda; order Stylommatophora; family Oreohelicidae; genus Oreohelix; species Oreohelix idahoensis. Next base: position 258,662 of record JAMPIV010001536.1, on the reverse strand, counting down.
TATACCTCCTCTAACATGTCTCAGTGGATACAATTTTTAACTAAAATTCACCCATCACTTCATATTTAATTTAGACTTGTAAAGAGTAATTGATTATTAAATTCGGTATATGTTGTTTTACAAATTTATAGTTGATTCAGTCATTATGGATTTGATAGAAAGCGTATGATCGAGAGTCTTCAATATATATAAATATATACATCTTTCTACATCTATAAAGCCAAATAATAATAAGAGGGATTTCGCTGGATTAAAACAGCTGGGGGCTTGAACGGGCTAAAACTAAATTGCATACATCTCCATAAAAGTCGGCGGACCAGATAGTAAGTTAACATTGCTCTGCCCCATGCATCATTGTTCTTGACTTCTGGAATATTTTATGAATACTTCCTTGAGATAGAAGCATCATTAACATTCTATCTACAACTCTGCCAAAAGTAATTGTTGCGCACATATTCTTTGGTGTGACGCACAGATCACTGTTGGTAGGCATGCAAATGTAAAGTGTAACTATTTGTCTGATGAATCAATGATTCTCAGTCTAAGGGACAGAACCCTGATTGTTCGATGTAGTATTCGGTTCTATGGGTTATCTGTTCTTGTGTCAATCTGGCGTATGAATAATAGATTTACGTCATTTTCGTCTGGTATGGCCAGAAACAGATTGGTCTTGCTTAAAATGTTTATGGCCCGAATTTATATTTATTCCTTGACTATTTAAGGTGATTCGGTCTTATATCTTTGTATCTTTGTATTTCTATGTCGGACTATTTTGTGAGCTGAACTCTGGGGTGAAAGGCTTTTCTGCGCATGCGTGGATTGGGTGTGTCGACAGAGAGAGAAGGCCGTCATGTCGTCGCTGCTATGGGCTGGTCGTTTAGAAAGTTTTGTAGATGGATCTCTGTGAATTATTCTAGGAAGGAGATTGTTTCTCTGTATGACTGTATTATCAGAGATTCTCCTAATGTCCATTATTAACGCCTAGGAATGGCGTGCGTTATTCGCTTGTATGTGTTTTCCTAAAGCCAGGTAAAACCATACCCTTTTTTGCTGCACCTTTTTTGCTAAGCCTAGCTGAGAGACGTATTATCGTGCATCTAGGTTTGTTGATTACAGATGAACATGACATGTTATCTAGCAGCACTAGATTATTTGATGTAACCAGCCTTATTGATAGCAGAAATGTATAGAAGCCCAATGAGGACATTTACGTATGTATAATGAAGTAATTCTGCTTCATAACTTCTCATCCTGAGTGAGCGAAGCTCACGGAGGAAAGCCATCTTGGATTCCCGCCATTGTAAGCGGATCATTGTCGGAGAACAGAGAAGATCTTATTATCTGATGATGGTACAGAGATCTACATATTATGAAAACCCACTACTGTGGTTTAACATTGTTGCTATAAACATTTGATGAATGTACGGCTTAAGAAACTAGCCAAGAGAAGGTTCTGTCAGTGAACCATTGTTGATGTTTATGTATCCACCTTTAGTGACGCGATTAGTCAGTTGGAGCATGAGACTATAGACAACCAGAATATCGAGTGCTTGTCTACTATCGTTCCATTATATTTACCACTGCATGAATGTACATCTGATATTGTCACCTATTTTCAAGTATACGATGATTTTTGTGCCAACCTGTCCAAGTGACTGTACTCGTGATGTCGAAGTGTACGTCCACTAATAAATGTATGAAACGTCAACAGTAGTCTGCCCTTTATTGACTTCTACTTATGATTGAGTGAGTGACTTGTCAACTCAACAGAACTATACACACACATTCGCGTTATATTACATCTACATTCTCACTCGATGTCAGCACTGTGTCGGAACGAGTTGACCTTCCATCTACGTGTCCAGTATGACCCTATGAAAGCAGGAACATCACAACAAAGAAATGCCTTTATCAATGTGATGACCTCAAAAGTTACTTATCAGTAATCTTGTGCGAAAGTAGACCCTTTGGAAGACCCAAATTAGTTAGTCTTGAGGTGTGGCCACTTTTGGATCACTACTACAGAGCTAAGGGGGGGGGGGGGGGGGGGGGGGGGGGGGCAATCCGTGACACCACCAGACAAGTGTTTCGGCACTTTATCTTCTTTACGCTCTAAGGGGGACGGGCCCACTTGAGTCATGACTCCCAAGAGTCCGTCTCCTACTGTCTTTCCCACCAGCGCTGCGAATTGAACCCACTCCACATTTGTTGCAACTTTTAACTTCACTCCTGGTGTTATCCATGCTGTCAGCTGAAGGCAATTGCTAAAGTAACCATTATGATGTATATAAATTACTGTCCTAAATTCCATAGCCCGTTCCCCACAGCCAACACGAAGTTCTTTCCGTCGTTTCACAGACCCTTTTAAGTGATCTCCTTCAATATAAGCAACACGTGATATAATTTCAGACACCAGGGAACAAATTAGCGCTCACATGCATTTCCTAAATGACATGGAGAGAAGTGATACTGATCTAATGAACCAGTCACAGAACGGTTTGTGCGTGTATTTTTGTGCTCTCTAACACCTTCAGCCTCTCCGGCAGTAACACCTCTTTTTCGTCATTGTCCTCACCGATCATCTTATTATTTGGCATATTTTACGCTCTACATTTTTTCTGTGACCACTCCCAGGCTGTTTACGCTAAGCCAGGTGACTCGTGATAATACCACGTTTATTGAACCGGTCAGCGAGCGATATTCTTATCATGAAAAGCTGGCTCGAAACCTTTTGATACAAACGGCAAACGTTAAGAGAGATAGCGACTTTGACGTAATTCATCTTCGGGGCCAGCGACAATCAGGCAATTAACACCTGCGTTGCGGTCTGTATGTCTGAGGAAACCATTTTGTTTGTCTGAGCGGCAGCGATCCTTTTGTTTGACTGTCTGGAGAACGCACGATCACAGCCGATAATGAGATAATCGTTTCACGGAACCATCCCTGTGTGTGTTTATCGCAGGCAATCTGTCCGGCAAGTCAATATTTAAAGGTATCATCTGGACATCAAATAGGTTCCCAGATTGTTTGTGAGTTGGCGAAAATACTACCGCATTATTAGAAAGAGGTCCATGCGTTGGAATATTAAATGTAATATGTTTAAACACGCGGGGGGATTTTGAATTTAAACACCTGTCACGGAGAGTTATGATCATTAAATTTTCTATATTTTCCTCTTCCTTTCTTCCACCCGTGTTCTCTAATTATTGTCGTTCCTTACCTTTTTCCTGTGTTTTTCGCATCCATTCGTTTGCGAGAAATAATATTTTTCCCATTCTCACTTTCGCCAGTTTCGTTTCTCATTTAGAAACGCATTTCAGTGCTGATTAAACTGAGAACGCAGTTATGACGTAACGTGTCAGCGCCTACCCGAGACGCAGAGTGTTAGAATGCATTCCGTCAGACAGGGGAGCAGACAGCTGTCTACAGTTTTGGCTAAGTTTCTGGGCCTGAAGTGTGAGAATTCACTCCGTCAGACATGATGAGGAGACATTTGTCTGGTAGTTTGCATCTGACATGTAGTTTCCAAGGTAGATTCTCAGTGTCAGGTGATATGACACTCACGCTCCACGGCCAGAGTTGGCGTAAGGTGCGAGAAAGCAAAGTGTCAGTTATGGTTCTCAGGATGAGTTTCTCGGGGTAGGTGCAAAAACTGCCCCTGCAGTGCAGACAAGTTGTCTACATTTGCATCTGACACGTAGCGCTTCGGCCGTTTCTTAGACGGAGGTGTCAGAGACGCAAGGTGGCAGTTACGGCATGCGTTTAGGTGTTAAACGTAAACGTTAAAGACGAAAAAATGGAGAGTACTTCGTTTTGCGAAATTAAACGTTTACCTCTTTGTCTGGAAATAGATATTAACCAGAGTTTGAAACTTTCTTTTCATTCTCCAACTTGCAGTAGACAGAATCACTCGTGCTAGTGAATGAAGCTTGTATAGCGAAGTCATTAGTTTCTCGTCAAATTTTGCCGAGCTTCTAAATACCTATCTAGTGAATTATCCTAGTCGTTGTGAAACTGTAATTCTGTTTGGAGGTAAAATATCATATATAATATCTAGTATTTTGTGAAGTGTTTAAAGTGTTAAATCGCTTATTTCATTTTGCTAGTTAGATTTGTGCAGAGAGTTAAATTATTAAGTCTGTATTATTTTCTAGGGACGTGGTCTCAGTGGAATGCAGAATATATTATATTTCTAGCTTTAAACTCATCGTAGCCAAATAAAGGAATTTAATTTAACTGCTAATAATCAGACGAGATTAAACTTTCTAAACTAACTTTATTAATGCTAGATGCTTCATGAGTGGTGACGGAACACGTATGTATTCCTAATTCATGAGGATTGATGATTTTTAAATATAACTTATTGCACGGGAAGATTTAAATGATAAGACAAGCTGCGCTTGCAGTTTAAATTATCAGTTATAGTATGTATAAATATTTGATATGTGTTCCTTCTATTTATATATAGTGAAACTGTGGTACCCAAACTTTGCCAGCGCTAAGTACGTATGAGTGATATCTGTGAAGAACTAAAACATTTACCTTAGAGTGGCTTGGTGCAAAATCTTTACGAGTACTTTAACGGTTAAATGAGATAACGGGCCTCTTGCGCCTGATTTTTATTCTTCCTGAGAAAAAATACTTAAGAACAGTGCAGCCTGGTGGCAAGTAAACTATTACAAACAGTAACGTTTTTTTTCCGCAATTTTTGTCAACTTGTGATGTGACCAAGAAGGCTACCTTTGATCGAAAGTTACAAACCTGACTTTTTTTCCTTAAGTAGTGGAAACCTCGTGATTCTGACACAGTGAACCCGCTTACACTAATTCTTACCTGAACTGATAAAGTGACACTAACTTAAAATCTGAATAAACTTATCGCCTGAAGAGAACGCTCCCCGGACAAATTGGATGAAACCAAGATCTGCAGAGCTGGGTATTCGCTTCACCAAACGATAAAACAGATTGTGTCATAGCGTGCGCCAGACGGTGAACAACGGCAAGTTATAGGGTAAGAAAGTGAGAAATGCACGACAGGGCCCTGATGAAAGAACCGAGTGAAAGTAGACTGAGGGATGTTCTTTGTTGATTCACTCACAATTGTAACATTTCTTTATGCAAGGTATTGCTAACTATATATCTATATATTCCCTTATACTAGATCAGAGTATCCAGTCTGTTCATACCTTAAAGGGGAAGAATTTTAGACTAAATCATATGTATCTGTGACTCTTTGGGCTATCACTTTCTTCTAACGGGACTGTGAGCTATTCATCGAGGGAAGGATCATACCAACGGGTCTATAATTTTTGTAGCATTTCTTGATTTTTATTTATGATTTTTTTTTAATGTATATGCTTGATGTGATTTGGTATGTTGTGAGAGAAGTTTAGTCTTGATAAATAAACTACTCATAAAATTTAGTCCAGCGTGTCGGTCAGTTCGTTTTCCCAAACTATTCATATAATCATTGTCATAGTTTTTCCCACGTCTGTACGTCTAACTGTCGTCTTATGTGTGTATGTATGTGAGTGGATATATATATATTTCATATATATGTGTGTAGACTGTCTGACTCAATCTAAATCTGTCGTAGAAGATAGGTGAAAGAGAGAAGATTTTCTTGATTTCAGAGACAGCCTCTACCACATTTCTACCATCTCACTCGGGGAAAATCTATTGCTATTACTACTTCTCACTGTGACTATCACTTATTCTAATCTATTCAGAAGGGACCAACCCAAGTCTTAATTCTCCTATCAAAAATCTACGACAAATGGGGTCTCGTCTATCGGGATTTTGAACTTTGAATAGGAAAACGAGACGACAAATATCAGCTCGTCTTTAAGATTCTTTATTCTGATATAGAGTAAGAGTGTGATGTCTTGTGAGTTTTGTATCTTTTTAAAAATAACTATCCCCTAGACATATCGATCTGTTTTATGGGCGTGCTGACCACACGGCTAATAATTGTTTTTCCACAGCATTATTGAGCATTATACATTTGGTTTACAGGTTGATTTTGTCGGAATATATGTTAATTACTGATTTTGTAATACTAAACGCTGGTAAAGTTTTGTGAGTGTATAAACATTCACAGGGTTCTGAAGAAGTAGGTGTTTGAGCAAAGCTAAGGAGTGCGTTCAGACAATTACGTCCTGTAAATTGCCTCCCTTACCCTAACTGTCTTCAGGGGTGAACTTGATAGTGGATTAAACAAAATTAAGGAAAAATATTTTTTTTGGCAATAATTATTTTGTTTCCACTGTAGCAACTTATTTTTCAGTGAGTAATCTTAACTACCATTTATTTGGCGTAGTCGTCTGCATTAGGTGCTTAATTGCCGATTAATAGCAGCGATAGTTAGACACTATATTTTTGGAGGAGGTATCCCAGGTTATAGTATATCATCTTTTGTTTTGGTATTTTCTCGCAAGTGGTAGGAACCAGTGCATCCTTTTCCCTATTTCTTTCTGGACTAAGTCTCAGCCCCTGACTTATTATGGCCGAGAGGGCAAAACTGAGACAGATCCTCACGGACGAGGCGAGAGAAGAAGGTTTGGACGGAGAAGAAGCGAAAGCTTTCGTCACGGACGAACTTGAGAGATATGATGCGGAGAGGAAAGAAGCAGAAGCTAGAGAGAAGGAAAGGGAAGACCGCCTATTACAGCAGAAGAAGATTGAGGAAGAAATGGAAATTCGCAGGATGCAGCATGAGGAAAGAGAGAAGGAGAGATAGCTTGAGGAAAAAGAGAAACAGAGACAGCATGAGTTGGCTCTTAAAACTCTAGAATTCCAAAGTCGTGGCACTGCCTCTACCTCCAGCAATGGAGAGTCTTCTCCTCATTCTTCCTTAACTGAACAAACTAACCCTCAATCTCTTCCACTCAACGCTATGTCCTTTGCTCTTGAATCTTTCCCTTGTTCTAATGAGAAGATTGACACATGGCTAGAAAAATTTGAGAAAATTGCAACTCTGTACGGTTTAGAGAGGTCGCGTTGGTGTATGAAACTTTCCCAGGCCCTCAAAGGTTCTGCGTATGATGTTTACGCCAAACTGGAGACCAGCCAACAAGACAACTATGATGTGTTGAAGAAAGCGTTACTGGAGCGCTTCGAAATGAATGCTTGCAAATTTTTGCAACTGTTTAGCAACAGCAGGAAGGAGAGCTCTGAAACTTTCCAGCAGTTTTCATCTCGTTTGAAGGGATACTTGTCAAAGTTCCTTGAGCTTTCACAGCTCCCCTCTACCTATGAAGGTCTGGAGGAATTTGTTTTAACAGAACAAATAAAGAACACTTTGTCTGCTGATACCCGGAGATTTCTAGCTGAGCAGGGTGCAGAAAAGCTTGAAGACATCTTAGAAAAGTCTGAGCGATATCACAAAGCGCTGGCTGAACTACCGGCCACAAAACGTAAACCGACAGAAGAGCATTTTCGGAAAAATAATCTAGACCAATCTTCTCATGCTTCTCATGTTTCTAACCAAAATAACCACAGAGAAACTGGACCTCAAAACCCCCCTCCTGAAAAATCCAAGTTCTACAAAAACAAGTACCCCAACCACAGTAAGCAGTCTGATCAACCCGACCGCCCTTCATGGCAGCGTGGCCAGAAAGGTCAAGGTGGCAAAGGGAGAACCCCTGAGCACGGGACTAATGATCAGAGTGAGCACACCGAGCCTAAACGCATCGGATGCTTGCTAACAGTCTCGCAAGGCGGAATTATTGACAGTGATTCCCAACCTGTTGGGGATACACCCTCAACGCGAGGTACTGTTATTATGAACGGTTCTCAAACTTCTTGTTTATTTGACACGGGGCTTTCGTATGATTGCATTGTTGCCAGAAACCTGGTTAAACCCGGTCAAGAGACAGGAGAGACCGTCCAACTTTGTGGAGTTCGTAAGAGTGATGCACCTACAGCGCTTCCCATCGCATTGGTGGAGATCCACTCTGATTTTGTCAGAGGCGTGATCAAAGCGGCTGTTATGGATGACCCCATCTACCCAGTCATACTTGGCGGGAGATACGTGTGTATTGGGAAACCGGAAGAGCCGATTGTGGCAGCAGTAACTACAAGAGGGCAAACCAAGAAGGAACGGGAGCCTGCGCCTAATTTGTTACCCATGGAACTTAAAGAAGCGCAACAAAAGGACCCTACTTTGGCACCCTGCTTTAGGAAACTGCCCATGGCTAAGGAACCCAGACAGCACGGGAACATTTTTTCTAAGGATGGCGTACTTTATCGCAGAACGGGCAAGCCTGACCAAGGTTACAACCAGCTCCTAGTACCGAAACAGTACAGAAGCCAAATCCTAGAAATGGGGCACTCTCTTCCCTTCAGCGGACATATGGGACAGAACGCCACAAACCAACGGATAACCACTCATTATTGGTGGCCAGGAGTAAATACTGAGATTATCAGGTATGTCAAATCCTGTGCCCAGTGCCAACGTGTGCCACCCAAGCAACGGGCACCCCCAGTCTCTTTGGGTGAAATGCCAATAGTGGGAACACCATTCGAACGGGTTGTGATCGACATTTTAGGACCCTTAGAAAGGACTAAAAGAAGGAACAGGTTTATCCTGACCTTAGTCGATACATGCACTTTATGGGCAGAAGCTATCCCGCTAACATGCGCAGATGCCAAGCATGTCGCAGAAGCCCTCGTGCAGATTTTCACTCGGTTGGGATTTCCTCAGCAAGTGTTGACGGATAACGGATCCCCATACCGAAACCTGTTGATGGATGAGATCGTGAAGATCTTGAGGACCAAACACATCTACACAAAGCCTTATGCTCCGGCCGGAAATGGGCTCGTGGAACGTGTTAATGGAAACCTCAACATGATGTTAAGTAAACTGGCACAAGTGAAACCTGAAGATTGGGATCTTTGTATTCCTGCAGCTTTATTTGGCTACAGAGAATCTCCTCATACTTCCACAGGATTTCCGCCAGCTACGCTTTTATTCGGCAGACCCATTAAGGGCCCGCTTGAAGCCTTACTTTGGTCGCTGACAGACCAGAAGGCTGATGAGACAGTTGTCTCAGCAAGTAAATATGTGTCGGATTTAAAGGATAGGTTGAAACTAGGATGGGACCTAGCAACGACTAACTTTAAACGAGCACGCACAAAGCACGCTAACCGATACAGGAAAGTCGCGAAAGAGAGAGAATTGGAAGCAGGAGAGAAAGTTTTGGTGTTACTCCCTACCGGAAACAACCAACTGACGATCGGATGGCAAGGGCCGTTTACCGTCCTGAAAAAGATTTCTAAGGCTAACTACCAGATCTCTATTCAAGGAAAGGAAAAGGTTTTCCACTTAAATCTGCTAAAGAAATTCGTGGAAAGACCAGTGCCGACCTCCGACCATCTCCTGACTATCGCCAAAACTGACGAAGATGACGATAGTGGCAGGGAAATTCCACTGCAATCACAGTAAATCTTTGAAAATGTCAGAAGCGGCGACGCTCTTTCAAGCGCGCATGGGAGACATTCCAGAAAAAGGAAACTTTGGGAGAAGACGTGAGTAGGAATTGGACAGAGACGGAGGGGGAGATGAGAGGGAAGAAGACAGACACCCTGAAGCTACGGATATAGGAAATTTAATTCCATAACGTAGACATGGAGTGATTCCATATCTTAAAGGGGGGACGTTCTGTCACCGATAGTTATGATCATTAAATTTTCTATATTTTCCTCTTCCTTTCTTCCACCCGTGTTCTCTAATTATTGTCGTTCCTTACCTTTTTCCTGTGTTTTTCGCATCCATTCGTTTGCGAGAAATAATATTTTTCCCATTCTCACTTTCGCCAGTTTCGTTTCTCATTTAGAAACGCATTTCAGTGCTGATTAAACTGAGAACGCAGTTATGACGTAACGTGTCAGCGCTTACCCGAGACGCAGAGTGTTAGAATGCATTCCGTCAGACAGGGGAGCAGACAGCTGTCTACAGTTTCGGCTAAGTTTCTGGGCCTGAAGTGTGAGAATTCACTCCGTCAGACATGATGAGGAGACATTTGTCTGGTAGTTTGCATCTGACATGTAGTTTCCAAGGTAGATTCTCAGTGTCAGGTGATATGACACTCACGCTCCACGGCCAGAGTTGGCGTAAGGTGCGAGAAAGCAAAGTGTCAGTTATGGTTCTCAGGATGAGTTTCTCGGGGTAGGTGCAAAAACTGCCCCTGCGGTGCAGACAAGTTGTCTACATTTGCATCTGACACGTAGCGCTTCGGCCGTTTCTTAGACGGAGGTGTCAGAGACGCAAGGTGGCAGTTACGGCATGCGTTTAGGTGTTAAACGTAAACGTTAAAGACGAAACAAGGGAGATTACTTCGTTTTGCGAAATTAAACGTTTACCTCTTTGTCTGGAAATAGATATTAACCAGAGTTTGAAACTTTCTTTTCATTCTCCAACTTGCAGTAGACAGAATCACTCGTGCTAGTGAATGAAGCTTGTATAGCGAAGTCATTAGTTTCTCGTCAAATTTTGCCGAGCTTCTAAATACCTATCTAGTGAATTATCCTAGTCGTTGTGAAACTGTAATTCTGTTTTGGAGGTAAAATATCATATATAATATCTAGTATTTTGTGAAGTGTTTAAGGTGTTAACTCGCTTATTTCATTTTGCTAGTTAGATTTGTGCAGAGAGTTAATAAATACTTAAGTCTGTATTATTTTCTAGGGACGTGGTCTCAGTGGAATGCAGAATATATTATATTTCTAGCTTTAAACTCATTGTAGCCAAATAAAGGAATTTAATTTAACTGCTAATAATCAGACGAGATTAAACTTTCTAAACTAACTTTATTAATGCTAGATGCTTCATGAGTGGTGACGGAACACGTATGTATTCCTAATTCATGAGGATTGATGATTTTTCAATATAACTTATTGCACGGGAAGATTTAAATGATAAGACAAGCTGCGCTTGCAGTTTAAATTATCAGTTGTAGTATGTATAATTATTTGATATGTGTTCTTTCCATTTATATATAGTGAAACTGTGGTACCCAAACTTTGCCAGCGCTAAGTACATATGAGTGATATCTGTGAAGAACTAAAACATTTACCTTAGAGTGGCTTGGTGCAAAATCTTTACGAGTACTTTAACGGTTAAATGAGATAACGGGCCTCTTGCGCCTGATTTTTATTCTTCCTGAGAAAAAAAAACTTAAGAACAGTGCAGCCTGGTGGCAAGTAAACTATTACAAACAGTAACGTTTTTCCCGCAATTTTTGTCAACTTATGATGTGACCAAGAAGGCTACCTTTGATCGAAAGTTACAAACCTGACTTTTTTCCCTAAGTAGTGGAAACCTCGTGATTCTGACACAGTGAACCCGCTTACACTAATTCTTACCTGAACTGATAAAGTGACACTAACTTAAAATCTGAATACACTTATCGCCTGAAGAGAACGCTCCCCGGACAAATTGGATGAAACCAAGATCTGCAGAGCTGGGTATTCGCTTCACCAAACGATAAAACAGATTGTGTCATAGCGTGCGCCAGACGGTGAACAACGGCAAGTGTTGCGCACATATTTTTGACGCACAGATTACGACATAACTAATTGATATGAAAAAGAGATTACGTTTGTTACAGTCAAAGTTATATCATCCATGATTTGATTTATACTTTTGATTATGTGGATGATCTCCCCTTGAATATTGATTTCGCGGATGAATACCGAATTTATGTAATTTCTCATTTGTTAGGGCCAGAAAATAGATTGATCTTGTTCAATATGTTTATGGCCTGAATTTATATGTATTACTTGTCTAGTACAAGAAGATTCAGTCTTATATTGTGTGTCTTTGTATGTTTAGGTCGGACTATATTCTTTGTGCCGAACACTGGGGCAGGTATTCGTTTTTCGAGGCATGCGTAGCGAGTCTCGATAATGCCGCCTGATATGGCTGAGTGTGTTTCTTTGGGCTGGTCCCTTTTAAGGGTTGAAAAGTGATTTGTGCATGTTTTTCCAGGAGAAGTTTGTGTCTCTGCAAGAGTCTATTTGTCAGAGATTCTCCTCATGCACTTTGTTATTAATTCGGACTCCAGGTAATACCAGACCCTTTCTTTTGATGATCTCTACGTGGTTAGGCCTAGATGGAGTCGTATTTTCGAACATCGTTGGTCGTTGATATACCATTGAAGATGACAGGTTTCCCAACAGAGCTGATGTCTACATGTAACAACCTTAGTTACGTGGAACTGTAGGGAAACTCTAGGAAATTATTGATATTCAAATTGTGAATTAACTTTGGCTTATCATTATCCTTCTGCTGGGTGAGTGAGCGAAACTCAGGAAGGCAGCCATCTTGTTTTCTTGTCATCGTTATGGATCGCTGTCCTGAGAACAGTATACCAAACTTATTATCGATCAGTGATATGTAGATCTCACTAATATGAAAACCCCTATCATGGTTTAACTTTATTACATAAATATTTGCTATATGTCGCTGGAGAACTTAGCCAAGGAAAAGGTTTGGCCAGTGAACTCTTTATATGTTTACACACCCACACCCTCTGATGCGTTCAGTCAGTTAGGGGATGTGGCAATAGTCTGCCAGAACATTGAATGATTCCTTATATCTTCCATCATATTTGAATGCTGCATGAAATATGATCTACTGTTCAAATGCCTAATGATATATATGTCAACATGTTCCCATGACTATGTTCCGTGCTGTCCTGATGTGTGCGTCCCTATTAAACGGTGTGAAATGCCCGCTGCAGTTCAAGTCGTCATTGCCTTGCATGAGAGTGTGTGAGAAATACTATCAAGTGGTCTATTACACCGAACTATCACACCATTCGCGTTACTTTACACTCCCACTCAATGTCAACATGACAGGTTGATTTAATGGTGCAGAAGTAATCTAAAGAAGACCTGCTTTAGTGATGACCAGTACACGACTCTAAAACATAACACCCGCATCCAGAGGTTACCAGAGGTTATCAGTGAGGTGGCCGTTATCACAAGTTATAGGGTAAGAAAGTGAGAAATGCACGACAGGGCCCTGATGAAAGAACCGAGTGAAAGTAGACTGAGGGATGTTCTTTGTTGATTCACTCACAATTGTAACATTTCTTTATGCAAGGTATTGCTAACTATATATCTATATATTCCCTTATACTAGATCAGAGTATCCAGTCTGTTCATACCTTAAAGGGGAAGAGTTTTAGACTAAATCATATGTATCTGTGACTCTTTGGGTTATCACTTTCTTCTAACGGGACTGTGGGCTATCCAGCGAGGGAAGGATCATACCAACGGGTCTATCATTCTTGTAGCATTTCTTGATTTTTGTTTATGATTTTTTTGTATAGGCTTGATGTGATTTGATATGTTATGAGAGAAGTTTAGTCTTGATACATAAACTACTCATAAAATTTAGTCCAGCGTGTCGGTCAGTTCGTTTTCCCAAACTATTCATATAATCAGTCATAGGTTTCCCCACGTCTGTACGTCTAACTGTCGTCTTATGTGTGTATGTATGTGAGTGGATATATATATATTTCATATATGTGTGTGTAGACTGTCTGACTCAATCTAAATCTGTCGTAGAAGATAGGTGAAAGAGAGAAGATTTTCTTGATTTCAGAGACAGCCTCTACCACATTTCTACCATCTCACTCTTGGAAACCTATTACTATTACTACTTCTCACTGTGACGATCACTTACTCTAATCTATTCAGAAGAAACCAACCCAAGTCTTAATTCCCCTATCAAAAATCTACGACAACACCCCTACCCACATAGTGCAAAAGAGCTTACAACTGGATTGAAGTGAGAGTCGGAATAAACATTGAATTTCATTGGAAATTTTGGCGGAAGTACCATCTGTGTTGTGAATTGAGAATGAGAGATATAATCTAGCAAAATCAGAGACACAGAACACAGACAGCTTTGCAACTTCAAACGAGCAACTCCGAAAAGCCAGAGCAAGAAGGATCGGACCTAGAATTCTATACTTATAAAGGACAGATCTAGCATTTGGGCAATTCGGAAAACTTAAGAGTAAACCCGCATGTTGAAATACAATGAAAAACTTAACGGAAAAGGACTTTAAAAATATGGACTGGATACCTAAGGAATAGGATCACCCGTCGTACGAGAAATTTTCCCAGACGAAGTGTTTCGCAGATTCACCCGTCATAAAAGGGATTCAAAATTTCCAGACCAAGTGATTTGAGAGCATATAATCTAAATTGCTAGTGTCCGCTCTAAACTGTGAGGAGATTATGTATAACCCAATTAGAGTAAACTGTGAACATTTCTTTTACAAATGTGAATTTGACATGTTTTTCTTGCCAAGTGGTTATATATGAGGCTGGCAGCCTCAACATACGAAAACAGTATATTCATTAGCCATTACAGCAAGCGCTGGTGATTTCTTCTAGCTACTTGTGCGGAAACCGACAGCAGAGGTTACCCCAGACTCCGAATGGAGCAGTGATAACTGATGATTACATCACATGTGCCTAAAGTATATAATATATATGCACTTTGTTAATTGTAACTCAGGGAACTCATTATTCGCGCCGTCCAGACACATTTTCCCAGTTTAATACCCGGAAGAATATTGGTGATTTTTAATCATCTTTCCTCAGCTACACTGTGTACTCGTGAATTTAATTCATCTGAGAGATTAACATTGGTGAGTGCACAGCGAGAATGCGTCTGTTAATTGGCAGCCCACAAATGTACTTAGCAGAAGCATTTGTTTTTCTATTTTGTCAAAAACGTTCGTGGAACGAAGCTAGTCGTGGGAGAAACGCAGGGAATCAACACCAACCGCCTAAATTGGACACGTTGTGTAGAGAAAAAGCCCTCATCACCGAAGAACTGACGAAAAAACGGCTGCAATATAAAATTCACCAGCATTTAATTTATTTTAAACTGTTTATACTAATTGATTATTAAATTTGTTACATGTTATTTTAAAACTAAACAAGCGTAGTTGATTCAGTTATTACATGTATGAAAGCAAACGTATGAGCCAGAATATTTCATATATATATATATATATATATATATATATATATATATATATATATATATATATATATATATATATATATATATATATATATATATATATATATATATATATATATATATATACGTATATTTATCTCTAAACAGAGCTATACCATTATAAGAGGAAATTCGCTGAATTAACTCAGCTGGGGGCTTAAACGGGCTAAAAACCCTTGCTTAAATCCTTCAAAAAAGGTGAAGGACAAGTTAAATGTTTCAGCGGGGGGCAGTCCAAGAGGAGTGGGATGGACTGCGTTTTCTACATTGGAGGATCTGGAATATGCAGGTGGCATTGCGCTGCTGGCGCATTCACATCAACACATCCTGGAGGAAGCGGATAGACTTAATGGGTTTGGCCAGCGGGTGGGCTTGGGCATCAGTTTGGGGAAGTCGAGGGTCATGACGCTCGGTGTGGGCAACCCTGGGCCCATGTCAGTGGGGAATCAGCAGCTGGTGCGGATGGACACCTTCGCATACCTGGGATGCGTGGTGGCGCCAGACGGCGGGGCGGGCTGGGGCATCAACGTCGGAGTGAATAGGGCAAGAACAGCCTTTTTTAGCCTAGGCGGCATCTGGGGGTCCTCTCGGTGCAGCACTGGCACAGGGTTGGGATTATGTCAGAGCTGTGTGCTTTTCTGTGCTTCTCTGTGGTGCGGAGGGCTGGAGAGTTACAGAGAGGGGGATGTCGGAATTGTCCTCTTTCCACACAACATGCCTAAGAAAAATTCTCCGAATTTTTTGGCCGAATACCATCACCAACCAAGATCTGCTTACTAGGAGCAAGCAAGAGGACATGCACACCATCATAGCTGGCAGACGCTGGAGCTGGGTTGGCCATGTTCTCAGAAGAGACCCCGATGCCATCACAAGAACAGCTATGCTTTGGACCCCTGAAGGAAAACGAAAAAGAGGCCGACCAAAAACAACCTGGCGGAGGACTGTGGAGGCTGAGATGCAAAGAATGAACCACAGTTGGGGCACTGTACGAAGGATGGCCACCGACCGTGCGAAGTGGAATCAGTTTGTTGTTGCCCTACAAGACGCCACTAGGCGTGATGGCCACTGACTGCTTTGACGGTCGGCGGCTAAGGATCAAAGAAGATGTTATTTTAAAACTAAACAAGCGTAGTTGATTCAGTTATTACATGTATAAAAGCAAAAGTATGAGCATTACTATTATATATATATATATATATATATACGCATATTTACCTCTAAACAGAGCTATACCATTATAAGAGGAAATTTGCTGAATTAACTCAGCTGGGGGCTTAAACGGGCTAAAAACCTTTGCTTAAATCCTTCACAAAAGACGACGGACAAGTTAAATGTTTCAGCGCTAAGCAACATTGTTCTTGACTTCTGAATTACGTATATTGTTGTCGCGAGAGGGTATATGCTATTGAAATTAATAAAGATATCCTGGACAAAAAGTTGTATCAGATGATACCAGGATAGTGCCAGATAACAGACTGGTCTTATAAGAAATACCCCCTTTTCTGAAAAGAATAAGGGTGTATCGACATCAAAGGTAGGATCAAGCTGTATAAGTTTCCAGGTATGATGGTATTATATGTTCCTGAATTCCTATGGACTCCCTCTCAAGATTCTCCTATAATTATATTGTTATTATTGACTCTGCTAGGGGTATTAACAAAATTATTTATCAACACGAACTTTAACTCAACTTAAGTAAGTAAATAAGTCGGCTGGTAAATATTTACAATTTATTTTATACATTTTCTCTTTTCTGTTTGAAAAGCTTGAACTGAAAATCAAATTCAATTACAATATTTAAAATAAATAAAAACACCGATGAAATATGCACGACAAGCTATTGTCATTAATAGTCTTATCAATGATCCTTCTTTCTGTCTGCACTTCATCTGGTTGTAGACTCTTTGTTTGAATATCAAAATTAGTTCTTTAGTTACTGAATTAATCAACCACTGAATCTGAAGTTGCCTAGCCTCTCTGAATTGCACTACATTGTCATCATCAACTAATGTCTTTCATTCATTCATTTTAATTCATAACCCTCCACTCCCAAAGGAGCATAGGCCTTCAACAAACACATGCCAAGTCCTCCTGTCACGTGCCATCATCTCAAGTTCTTTCCACGTTCTCCTTATCATTTTCACCTCTGTTTCCAGCTCTCTTATCCATGTGCTTCTTGGTCTACCTCTGCTTCTCTTGCCCTGGGGATTCCAGAACAAGGACTGCCTTGTAATGCTATCAACAGGTTTCCTCAGAGTGTGTCCTATCCATCGCCATCGTCTTCTTCTCCTCTCTAGTTCCACTGGCAATTGTCTAGTTCTTGTCATCAGTTCCACGTTGGTAACTTTGTCATACAATTTTAATCCCTCTATTCTACGCAAGCACACATTTATGAAAGTCTGTAGCTTTTTGGTAGCTGTCTTTGTTGTTCTCCATGTCTCAGAGCCATACAATAGGACTGACTTCACATTTGAGTTGAAGATTCTTATTTTCGTGTTGGATCCGATTTCTCTTGATCTCCATATATTTCCCAATGCAATGAAAGCTCCTCTTGCTCTTTGTATTCTTATTTTGATATCATTTTCTGTCCCACCACCTTTTTCTATATTGCTGCCAAAATATGTGTACGATTCGACATCTTGTATTGGTGCTTCTTCAAGTTCAACCCTGTTATCATTATCTGCATTTATTCTCATTATCCTTGTCTTTTCCCTGTGTATTTTCAGACCCAATTGCTGTGACCTCTCATCGAGTGTTTTCAATTTGTCCTGCATCTGATTACGGTTATGGGACAGAAGAGCCAAGTCATCAGCGAAATCCAGATCATCCAACTGCTTAGTCAGAGTGCAGTGGATTCCATTTCTGTTGTGTGTTGTCGATGTTTTCGTAACCCAGTCTATTGCTAGTAAGAAAAGAAATGGAGACAAGAGGCATCCCTGTCGCACTCCTGTTCTTTTCCGAAACGGTTCTGTAAGCTGCCCTTCATGAAGAACTCTGCATGACATGTCTTCATATGTTTTCTTTATTAAATTAATGATCTTCAGGGGAACTCCATAATGCCTCATCAATTTCCAAAGTGATTCTCTGTCTACACTGTCAAATGCCTTTTCGTAGTCCACAAATCCGATGTATAGTGGTGAATTCCATTCCAGACTTTGTTCAACTATTATTCTCAAAGTGGTTATCTGGTCTGTACAGGATCTGTTTTGTCGAAAACCTGCTTGTTCATCTCTCAGTTTCATGTCTATGGACTCTTTTAATCTTTCAAGGATAATCCTGTTTAATACTTTTCCTGGCACTGAAAGTAACATTATTCCTCTATAATTTGTGCACTCTTGTAAATTTCCCTTCTTAGGCAACTTAACCAGATATCTGCTTTGATGGCCTCTGCTGGAATGCCATCAGGTCCAGAACAATTCGTAAAGTTCATGTAAATAAAAAATCCTTTCTCTTCAACGTTTCTTCTTATTTGATTGTTCTATATTCTGGACAAATCGTTCCCTCCCCACACTGTGCCGCCATGTTCTCTCTGTTACATTGGGGATTTGAGAATTAATAGAGTATCGTGCTAATTGATGTTTCTTGCGATGTGGGTGTCCAACAACAATGTATCAACTGGATTGAACTTCACAACGATATTCGTTGTTGGGTACACGGACAAAATACATTTAATGACGAGGCATTACATCAAGTTCATGGCAATCATCTTATACATACATCAAATCAGACTCCTATATTCAGTGCTTCATCGTCACATGTCTGGCCTGTATACTAGCAATGCAGGCAAGCGGGCTCATTGAAGTAGTGATAACCGACACGACAGCTCACCCGTGTGTTACCGGGGCCCGAAAGGGGAGCAAAGAATAGTAACACTGTTCCCTGCCAAGCATGTAGTAGAAAGCGACTAAGGAGGGTTGGGCATCGGGCCGGTTACCATATCCTGTAAAAAATTTAAACCACAAAAAACTTCAACAAACATGGACAAGTCAATTAAAGAAAATAAAACACAGCCATCTAAGACAGGGGAAGGTCCTCTCGCAGGGAGGCGTATGATGCAACACAGAGAAAGCCGAAAGGAGTTTGTGTTGCTGACTAACTTTCTTTCTTCTAGGAGAACTTCCAGATTTGGTACCTGGAATGTTCGGACATTAAACGAACAAGGGAAAGTGGCACAAGTAGTAGCAGAGATGAGGGAATATAAAATTGAGGTTCTGGGACTGTGTGAAACAAAGTGGAAGGGGGTAGACAGGAAGAAACTCATCACAGGTGAATTGGTGCTGTCCTCAGGACATGAAAACGAAAGTTCACACCACAGTGAAGGGGTAGTGTTGCTGTCGTTTTTGACGGTTTCATAAGACGTAAATCTATTTAATATTTCTTGATGATCTAAGGTAGAGAACTGTATGTTAACTCCCTGGGACAGGTTGATTGAGGGTTATCTTCCCTTCGTTTTATTCATTGTGTTGACCTGTCTTAAGTCGGGGGTTAGCTGTTCTCAGATCTGTTCTGTCTACGCATGCGCAAGTTTTTTGAGCGCGAACGGAGAGACTTCCGTTAGGGAGTGATGATCTGGGTTCTGACCGGACTAAGATGTCCGTGGTACTTCTCTGCATTATCTGGGGGAAAGATAGTCTTCAGTGTGACTATGATGTTAGTGATTCTCCCCAGAGTTATTCTGTTCGTCAAGAATGACGACAGTTATTATTTGTGTATTTCTCGGATTCTGTCAAAGGTAAAAGAAACTTAATTATTATGCCTAAGTTGCAGAACATTTTGTGTCGACCTGTGAGTGGAGCTCACAGTTCTTTGAGATACAGAGTCCATTATGTGTGCTCGATGTAGCCAACTAAGACTATTCGTCTAACTATATTACAGAAGCCCAGTGAAGAGAGATTATTATGAAAACCGCATGTTAGCGGTATGTTTCGGCATGGATGATTATCCCTGCCTGTGAAGAATTCACAGTTGTTCACATTATTATAGAGGCCCGATATTACGGCCGATATCTTTGAGCAGAAGAAGAAGTGTCTGGCGTGTGAAGCCAGATGAAGTCTTGACTTTCATTAAACAAGTTCATAGACATTGATATTAAGCAACTGGAACCGTCTTTATCGTGCGGAATATTTGTTAAAGGACTACCTGACGCGTTTAGTCAGGGGCCCTGAACTACAGTATGAACGAACGTAAATTGTCAAGCCAGCTCTACTAGCATCTTATACATGAGATATGCAAGATTTATGATGTTTGATGTTTATAATCATTACCACACACGAAATGTCCATGATCCTTTGTGCTATTGACTGTGTCGTCTGTCAGCGTACTGTTGCTGTAATAAATGTTGAAGAAAAGTCATCTGCATTATCCACGTCTATGACTTCTTTTTGTGGTGGAGTGAGTTTGATGTGTAGATGAATAAGAGCCTATACGACTTCGTGTCCACGATCTGCTGTTTCCTACACACACACCTTTAATCTCGACCACATTCTATTACGAGTTCTACACACCTGAGAAACATGTATGCTGTTTTATGTGTGAATGTCTGCACTACACCCTGGCAGCGCCTCACGCTGCTGACCTAAATACACCGCAACACTGAACTGTCCAGGCACGACTCGACCTTACCCACAAAATAGCATTTTACAGGTAGCTCTTATGTTATCTAAAGAAACACAGAAAGCACTCATTGAATGGGAAGCCGTTGGATCCAGAATAATAACAGCTTCTTTAAAACAGCTAAAAAGAAAATAAATGTAAATGTCATCCAATGTTATGCACCAACTAATGACAAAGAAGAGTCTGTGAAAGAAGCATTTTATACTAGACTACAGGAAATTATGTAAAAAGTAAAAAGAAGAGACATCACAATTTTGATGGGTGACATGAATGCAAAGATAGGTACAGTCAACACGGGCTTTGAAGAAGTCATGGGAAAACAGGGGCTAGGAATAATGAATGAAAATGGGGAACTATTCTCAAACTTCTGTGCTTCAAACCAACTGGCTATAGGAGGAAGCATGTTTCCACATAAGAGAATACACAAGGCAACATGGATATCACCAGACCATAGAACAGAAAATCAGATTGATCATATATGCATAAACAAGAAGTTTAGATCATCATTGCAGGATGTAAAGGTATATAGAGGAGCAGATGTGGCATCAGACCACCACCTTCTAATAGCCAAAGTAAAAATGAAACTCAAGAGATATGCAGCAATGCAAAATTATAGACAACAATTTAATGTAGGACATCTAAGAAATGAAGAAAAAAGAGACAAATTTGCGGTCACAATATCCAACAATATCCAGGTGCTCCAACAGCTGGAAGATGCAGAGAATACAGGATACTATTGGCAGCAAATCAAAACGGTATGGAATGAGACAAGTGAAGAAATACTGGGGAAAAGGAAACGACAACAAAAAGCATGGATAACAACAGAAACCATCAATAAGATAAAAGACAGGAAAAACAAGAAAGCAGATTTAAACACAAGCAAAACCAGAAGTTCCAAACCAAGGCTCAAGAAGTGTACACAGAAGCAAACGAAGAAGTAAAAAGAAGTATCAAAAGAGACAAGAGGAAGTATATTGAACAGTTAGCAAGAGAGCCAGAAGATGCTGCAGCCAAAGGGAATATGAGAGAACTGTATAACAGCACAAAGAAACTAATGTCTTTGACGACTTTAATTTAATTGTGGTTGTCTGGTTTTACACATTACAGTAGCCTTGTATGGCTACTCATCTGTTGTGATGAATCTGGTTCCACTCTTGTCCTGGCAGGAAAGATTCCTTGAACCTCCTCCAGACAATAGGTACTTGAATGGCCCTCTGTACTAAAAAGGCGCTTGCACCAGTTGATGACATTTGTATGAGTAGTTTTGTGTATAGGATATAACCTGAAACGAATTAGAGGCAACCCCTATATTGACCATCACTATCCCATTATTACAAAGATTGGGGATGATAGACAGTTTCAGACAGTGCTAGCAGATGCACACGACATAGTATAGAATCAACAATCAAATCCAGTTCACTGTAATTACAATTTCCCTCTAAATCCTTAGTTAGAGCCATTTGTCCATGATCCGCCTCCCTACAATGATTAGGTCTTGTTTCACAATACTAAGTAATACATTAATCAACACATTATAACAATTCCTTTCATCCTTTTATTCAATAGCAATACATATAACTATATATATATATATATATATATATATATATATATATATATATATATATATTCTTCCTTACCCTCAGACACATACAGTCAAGCTGTTAATGGTTGCTATTCATATGCTTTCATTAACCTTTCTAGCGCTCGCTATGATTTGAATTTTTGGTTATGGCCTCGATTAGCATAAGGCAAGGTCTATTTATACTAGCACCTCCGGCACCAGAGAAGGCAGGGGCTAACGGGGTGTTGGCAATCTCAAAATGATGCCTAATTTGTCTTGTTGTACAAATATGAAAACTACTATCCTTATTATCTTTCTTATTCCTGTAGCGATTTTATTAATCTAAGGCTTAAAGTATAACCTGAATTAATCTTCATCTGCCTAACTAGTAGTCTTTTAGTCCCCTAAGTGCATTTAATTCTATGCATACTTTAAACAGCTAAATTAAGGACTAACCTGAGGCTTCGATGCATTCAACTAATGATCTCTCCCGTCCTTTAGTACTTTTCGTAAAAGTCTCTGCACAGACCTGCAGAGCAATATGTCCAATATCGTATGGGTGCCCTCTTCCAGTTGGAACTTCCTTCGTAAGTCCACAATTAATTGCCATCTTTCACTCGTCTGCACAGATTATCCTTAGCCATCTTGTCTGTTCACTGCTTTAGTAAACACGGCAAAACGGTACGTTCTGATTGGTCCGTGTATCAAGCAGTTCTTACAATATATGGCGCGCGGTGTGGTCAGAGTTACTCAGAATTATTCAGAAGGCCGTGTTGTGAAACAGACCAACTCACGACAATTGTGAAACTCCCGTAAGGTAGAAGCGTCATTACTCCTCTATCTACATCTCTGCCAAGAGTAATCTTGTGCGGAGGTAGACACCGTTGACGACCCATTTAGATATTCTTGAGTTTTTGCCACTGTTGAACCACTCGTACAAATCAGAGGAGGCAATCTGTGACAGGACAGGAAACTGACTAATTAATTAATAATTCTTTTATGACTACATTTCTCGAAAACGTTCGTGTATCTATTAAAATCTTGCCCTGGTAGACTGTGTCCTGGATAAATACTTTAAGATTGGTTCGGTTTCTTCCTGTCGTGAGCGCTACTTAAAATTTACCATTAGCAAAGACTGGTACTGGGAGATATACACCTACATGGTCAAACGATTGACCCTGCGCTTTGTTGATTGTCATGACAAAAGTCAAAATCACAGGAAACTGACGACGTCTCAAGATGAAAGGAAGGGCCGTATCGCTTGGCTCTAACGTGATGCTTTTTCGACTTGTTTACTAATTGTCCATGACCCACTTTCATGT
The DNA here is from genome assembly GCA_024509875.1 of Oreohelix idahoensis. Classification (NCBI taxonomy): domain Eukaryota; kingdom Metazoa; phylum Mollusca; class Gastropoda; order Stylommatophora; family Oreohelicidae; genus Oreohelix; species Oreohelix idahoensis. The sequence goes on along the minus strand of JAMPIV010001536.1, from coordinate 235,115 downwards.
GTCAGGACTGAAGAACTCTCTTTTGTACTTCCACTGACGCTTCACTAATGAGATGCAGCATCTGCGCAATGTTATTAACATGCCCAGGTATTTGAATCTATTGACCTGTTTTAAAACTGTTTCATTTAAGTTGATTGTGCATTCTGAAGAATATTAGAGGAAAAACGCGCAATTTCAGGTGTCGAGCAATTTAGTACAATGGTCATAAGCGCAATTTTCACACTGCAACTTTGATGGTAAAAATTTGATGCTGGCTTTTTGTCAGGGTCGTAATTTATTTTGTATCAAAGGAAAACAATTAAGCCACAAATTAGAAATAATAACAATAAAATATATTGTAGATTTTTGTCGCTTTACCATGTGTTTTTTAATTTATTATTTAAAATACAACTGCAACTTTGGGGAAGGGGGGGGGGGGGGGGGGAAAGATGCGCACTATATTAAGCGTCGAGCAGCTTGTGCAAAAGCTAAAAGCGCACGACTTTTATATAATTTTCAGAGTGCAAGAAAAAATATTGTGGGACAGGAAGGGACATGACAATTCTTAGAGAATTATAAAAAGTGATAAACTCAGAGCAATGTGTAACCTTTCTTTGACAGGAAGAGAGACAGCATAACATGACATTACATATAGAAACAGAGACTAAAAGATACAAAATCAGAAGAGTAATATACGCAGGAAAGGGAGACAAATAAAAACTATGTGGGAGCCACTCTGACGCCTTCGGGACAACTCATATAGAATTATGGGAGCAAATATTTGACAATAATATTGGAGTCAGTATTGAAATAAACCGATTAACAGCAGAGGTGCAATTAGGACCAGGGGATTGCCTCTTTTGTTGGTTGCAGTCATAAAGCGAAAAATCTTCAGACGTATTTATGCGTACACACAGAAAGGCGCCAATCTACAGTAATAACGTCATGAAATCAAGCACAGTGATTACATGCAACACCAGAAAACTTTTGATGATACAAGTAAAACGTGATAATAAAATGAAAGGTATGTAGGAGAATAGGATGGAAGAAGAAAAGGCTTAGAAGCGTTCGCTGAGAAAAATACAACTATGCATTTTTTTTTAAATGAATAATAATTGTAGCATAAAGCACTTACTATAATCAATCAGTGCAGTGGTAGATCACAATGAGAATAGTATCAGTGTTAGCTGCAAAACAATACGAAGAGAGAAGCACAAGAAACAGAAAGACACAACAATAAGATGTGTGGAATAAGTGCCGCATTATTGATTGTAATACAATTCCGCGTGAATATCAACAGTAATAATTACAACCTTGATCAGTCAAGTGGGTTATAAAAATCATGTGCGTAATAGAGAAAACTGCGAGCAAATTACTGCAATAAAAGAAACACCTTTTGTACTTCTGATAACCATCAGCATTTATACGGAATAACATCAAGCAACTAGTCTAGAGAAGCTATAATATAAGACCTTGCACGGACAAAGACCGAGCCCTAAACAATAAGTTGCATATTCCTAATATTCGGGAGAGCAACATTGCCAGAGTGGGTGGACAACGTTCCATTAGCGATGGAAACATGAAAGGTAACATAAATGCAGAAAGCAGGCGTTTGGGTGCGGACTACATTAAAAAGACGTATTGAACCACAGAATCGACATTATATCAATATATATAAGTATATATATATATATATATATATATATATATATATATATATATATATATATATATATATATATATATATATATGTTACGTGCAGTCTCAAGGTAATCAAAGACACTCTTATGAACTCTCGATCGAAGCCACCATTTTCGATAGTTACGATTTGAATGTCTAAGAGAATATATTTGACTCGATGAAAACGACTTCGATTCCTAGCAGCACTATATTCTGTAGAATGCAGTCAATTGTTCATGATCAAATCTACAGAGCAATGCAATGTTTTATGAATGACTAACTTTAGGACAGATTCATTATCTGCATCCAAACGTGAGTGACAGTTCACGAGTGAAGCCATCTTGGAACCAAAACATGTAGCGACTTTCAAGAAGAGAAAGGGGATGCCCGTATTATCGCTTGTTTAGTCCAGAGATCACTGCTACACATGAGAACCCGTTATTAGCGGTTCAATATTATTATATGAAAAAAATATGTGCTGAACATTATGTGGGAGAATCGTCGCTAAACGAGATTAGGTTTAGAAGCCATCTGAAATATTGTTTATAAGCTGACGTGCTCAGTCAGTGAAGTCAGATGATTTTATATGTATGGGCGATGCTGAGGGCTTGGCTACTGACAGTCCATTATAATATTAATCTACATGAGTGCCCATGTAACATAACATTGCAAGACCATTTATCCACTGTACTATGATGTATTATGCCAACCTGTGATTTGTCACTATCTGTGCTGTCGAGTGTGTACGAATAATAATAATAAATTCTTTAAGCGCCAAACACGGCGCACAGAAACAGTCATCTCCAGGTGTCGTTGACTTCCAGTCCTACATGAGTGTGAGAAATTTAGAACCAACGTACAACACGAACCTTATTATTGTTCTTCTGAGTGTTTCATTTGGTCTTCACTTTTTTCCGCTTACCCTAGGAACCCAAGTGAGGCCTAAACAGTGGTATTCTGTTGTTTTGCATTCAGTAGGACATGAGTCGATCATATACACCATCGTCTTTTCCTTATATAGTCGGAGACATATTTCTGCCTTCTTCCATTATTTGTCGATTAGTCTTGAATTCTTTCCAACTGATGTTCATGAGTTTTCTAACCTGACATTTGTTCAATATCTGTGCTGTCGAGTGTGTACGTCCAATTAAACTTTAGAAAAGGTACACAGTCGTTGGTGTCGATGACTTCCAGTCATACATGAGTGTGAGAAAAGAACATTTGTCAACAACACGAACCCTTATCATCATTCGCACATTGTACACTCAATCCATGTCTACACACCACTGCGTAGGTCAAGTTGACATTCCATACACTACAGTGGAGCAAACAACACCATAGAGATCTTATCAATTGATGATGATGATGATGTCTGCTTCCATCCACTTATATCTATCTTTTGGTGGATATCATTAACGGGAATAAAAATCCAACATTATATCAACCTTATCAACTGGTGGACCAGCTTTCTGGGTTTGACCTCGCAGAAGTTCAGAAGTCAACAGATTACCGATACCAGACCGTTTCCTGTGGCTGATACGACACACTTGCAGTATTGGTTTGCTCTTTGTCAACACTTCGTCACGTGACCTGTCAAGTGAATGCAGTATGTAGGCCAGCGTTGTTGACAGTTTTACATTAGACATTACAGAGTTTCACAGAACAGTTGGATCAATTCTTGTCAATGTTAACAGGAAGACAGTATTTGTGTACTAAGAAGTCCTATTTTCATCGATGGATCTTCTTGTTTTCCATATATGAACTTTAATATTTAAGGCCAGAATGTTTAATTGAATAAAGTGGCAGTTTGTTTATGTTCATAAAAATAACTTTGCCATTACTGTAAAACTGAGCCTATTTTGCAACACATACTATCATACACATAATTTATATATATTTATGTTTACATGTTATTTGTTTGTATAGTATGTTAGTTTCTATGTCAGCGGGTTGTGTTTAAGGTTGGGCGGCGTCCTCACAACAGAATATCCCACGTCATAGAGGGTCCGTTGTGGGCGTTTTCTATAGGTGCAATTTTCTTGATTGAAAATTTGCTGCGACAACTGTTGCTTTTGTGTTAGCTGTGAAGACTGTAATTATTGTTATTTTTGTAATATTTCTTTGTTCTTTAGTTTTGTTTTGAGTTGTTTGTAATTTGTTGGTCTACTCTTTTCTATCTTTCAGTTCTATTCACAATTTATATTCATATATTGTGACGTCATTTGTGTTGTTATTCTTTGCAGATTCAGTGATTATTTTCATTGATTTCCCTATTTGATTTATTTTGATTTCTGCAAACGTTCTTGTATTGTCAGTCCTATTTGTACTTTATGTATTCTGTTGGTTGACATATGTTTTATATAGGTATATTTCATAAGACACAATTGCCTGTGCACTGCACTTGGATTATGGTATAAACCAGTACCTGATTATTATTACTATTATACAAGACCTTATTAAAGGCTTGTGACCCACAGATATTGGGATAGTATACTGATTAATCAAGTCATTGAGAACTTGTGGTATTATTATTATTTCAGGTGATTAGTATTATTGTTAGACACCATGTCTACATTAGAATACTTCATTATACAAGGGAAAGCCCTTGATAAAACTGGTCAACAATTAGAACAATGGGCAGTTGCTCAATATGACAAAGCATTAGCTGCAGAAGAGAGAAGAGCTATGGCAGAAGAGAAAAGATTAGCTGCAGAAGAAAGAAAAGCTATGGCGGAAGAGAAAAGATTAGAAAGAGAAGCTGAGGCTGCTGCTGAACAAAAGAAATTGCAGATGCAGATGGAGGAAAGGAGATTTGAAGCTGAACAAAAAAAATTAGAAAGAGAAGCTACGGCTGAACAAAAAAGATTAGACAGTGAAGCTGAACAAAAAAGATTAGACAGGGAAGCTGAACAAAAAAGATTAGACAGGGAGGCTGAACAAAAAAGATTAGATGCTGAAGAGAAAAAAGCAATAAGAGAACATGAATTTGAGTTAGAGAAATTGAGATTGACAAGTATGAGTAATGTTAATCAGGCATCTAGTGGTAATGGAAACCTTCTACTTACAAGGTTAAGGTTCCACCGTTCAATCAGTCCAGTGACGATATTACATTCTGGCTGGATAGATTTGAACGTTCTTGTCGTACACATAATGTGGATAAATCACAATACGCTAATCAATTATCAGAAAACTTGAAAGGTGAATCTTTGACTAGATTATGCCTTGTAGGAGAAGCAGATAAGGATAATTATGATGTCATTAGGGCGGCTTTGATAAAAAAATATCAGCTAAGTGAGGAAGGCTATCGCCTTTTATTTAAGACGATGGTACCTGAGACGGGTGTAGAATTCTCGAAATTCACTGCAAAGGCACGTCTCACAGTTGATCGTTGGATTGAGCTTTCCAAAACAGAAAAAACGTATGAAGGACTTATGGATTTGTTGCTCAGAGATAAGATTATGTCATGTGTGAACAAACCTTTCCTTGAATTTATACATGAGCGTAAACGCAAATCTGTAAAAGAAATGGAAGAATATTGTTCCCAATATGTCACTGCACACCCCGACGTGACTTTTGGCAACACTAAGATTAAGGAGAGTATGCCAGTTGCTTCAGCAACACCATACAATCCCAATTATTCACACAGATTTCAGGGACCTCAAAACAGATTTGATAAAAAAGGTAACCATAATAGTTATCAAAACCAAGGTAACCAATCATTTCAGGGTTCTTCTTCAAAGAACTGGAGACGACCTGATAGCTCTCGACACAGGGGTGGTCATAATTATAGGAATTTCCGTAGAGGAAGTAATTATAGAAACTATCAGGGTTATCCGTCTTGGAGTCAACAAGATCATAATTACAGAGATGAATATGATAATGGTAACCAAGGGAACTATGACTCAAACCCAAATAGGGGTTACAATAGAGGTAACAATAACTACAGAGGTGATAATAACCGAGGTAGATCTCAAAACAAAAGACATAAACCACATTTTCAGGCAAACTCTGTACAACAAGAGTCCCATGAAACCTATAAACAGAGTAAAGATAATAATGATGCTAGTAATATGGCATGTGCCGCTTTTGATTTTGGGAGAGCATCTCAGTGCCCCCAATGCAAAACGTTATTTGAGCCAACCACAGTGTCTACGTTAAGCTGTGGCCATCCTCTTCCTGCTCTTCCGGCATCAGTCGCGCATGATGGAAGAGGTTCTCTTGTCTTACATAAGGGTTTAGTGAATAACAATCCAGTCTCTGTGCTATTTGATTCTGGATGCACCACAATTGGTGTTAGGCAGTCACTCGTAGATCCTTCCCGTGCCACTGGACAAGTAGTCAAATGTGTAACATTTGGCGGCACATTAGAGAAATACTCTACTGCTATCATTAGGATTGCTACTCCTTTCTTTACAGGAGATGTACACGCATGTCTTCTTCCGAATCCGATCGCTGACCTCATCATCGGTCGCATTCATGGAGTCAAGGAATGCACTCCGCAACAAATTTCCACGTGGGAAAGGCAAAACATGCAGATTGCTAACGCTGTAGTCACTAGAGCTCAGGCTCTTAATGTGCCTCAAACTTCATCTATTGAAGATAATGAAGTGCATAACCAAGATAATCCCTTGGTAATTTCTCGTGACTCGTTTATAAAACAGCAAGAAGATGATCCCACTCTGAAGAAATTCTTCATTCTTGCAACTAAAGGTGATCCGAATAAAGACACAAGTCGCAAATCGTGGATTACAAAGAAGAATGGCGTACTTGTACGTATGGTTCAAGACTCCATTACGTCAAGTCATTCTCAAATCCTGGTTCCCAAGAATTTGAGAGTTAAAATTTTGCAGCACGCTCACGACTCTCAGTGTGCTGGACACATGGGTTTTTCCCGTACTAAGTCAAGAGTCCTTGCGGCTTTCTTTTGGCCATTGGTAAACAAGGACATACGTATTTATTGTCGATCTTGTAAAGTATGTCAGGAAGTTAAATCCAAAGGTCCACGGCATGCTGCACCCATTCAGGCGGCGAACATTCCTATTCGGCCGTTCCAAAAAATGGCTATAGACATTATTGGTCCATTTAAGATCAAGTCTGCCAGAGGACATCAGTTTATCTTGACGTGTGTTGATATGTGCACACGTTGGCCAGAGGCTATTCCTCTGAAGAGCATTACTACTGCTGATATTGCAGATGCTCTTTGGCTTATATTTTCTCGTCTGGGGTTCCCCGGAGAGATATTGTCAGACCATGGCACCCAACTAATATCAGATACTATGTCTCAAGTAATGTCTACCCTGCAGATAGATAGATCTTTAAGTAGTATCTACCATCCAATGTCTAATGGTATGGTCGAACGCCTTAATAGAACACTTAAAAACTTACTGGGGAAGATAACTGAGGATCATCCTCAAGACTGGGACAGAGTTTTACCTGCGGCCCTCTTCGCTTACAGAGAGGTACCCAATGAACATACGGGATTTTCTCCCTTTGAACTCGTCTTTGGCGCACGTCCGCGTGGCCCTATGTCGTTGCTTCACGATCTCATAACATCTGACAATATTGACGATGACACAAAGTCATCCTACGAATATGTCATCGCGTTGAGACAAAAAATTATCGAAGCATGCAAATTAGCAACTTCTTCTTCTGAATTTGCGAAACAGAAGGCAAGGCAATTTGCCAATAAGAAGAGATGCTTACGACAACTTTGTCCTGGTGACAAAGCATTTGTATTACTACCTTGTAGGGAAAACAGATTACTTATTTCTTGGAAAGGTCCGTACGATATAATATCGAAAATTTCCGATGTCGACTATATTGTCGATATTGATAGGAAGCATAAAACCTTCCACATCAATATGCTTACTGAATTCCATGAACGTCCGGATTATTTGCAACCCATTTTCCAAGCAACGGACAATTCTCCAGTACAACATGGTCATTACTCATCACTGTCCGTGATACAGGATGAGGAAACAAGTTTTTCAGATGTAAATCTTCCTCTTCCAATGATCCCACTTCATTCCAGTGAATCATGGAAGAACGTTACTGTCTCTCCTGATTTGTCTCTAGGAGAACAGCGACAAGTTTCAACTATGTTGCAAACATTTCAGGATGTACTCACTGACATCCCTGGACAAACGAATGTCATTCAACATGACATTGTTCTAACTGACCATACTCCTATTAGGATTAGACCTTATCCTATACCTATACATTTTCAAGCACAGGTCGAGAAAGAGTTGGATGAGATGATAGATTTGAAAATAATCGAACCATCCACCTCTGCATATTCTTCGCCGATGGTTATTGTGCGTAAAAAAGACAATAACATACGTCTTTGCGTTGACTATCGAAAATTGAATCAAGTAACGAAGTTCGATGCCGAACCTATGCCTTTACTGGAAGAGCTACTTACTCGACTCTCCAAATCTCATTTTTTCACTAAACTTGATTTGTCTAAAGGATATTGGCAAGTTCCTTTATCTGAACGCGCCAAACCTCTCACGGCTTTTTCAACACCTAGAGGTTTTTTCCAATGGAATTTTATGCCTTTCGGTCTTATGAACGCACCAGCTACGTTCGTACGCATGATGCGCCGAATCCTATCTTATCGGTCAGATGTCATTGCATATCTAGACGACATCTGTCTTTTCAGCGATACTTGGGAAGATCACTATTCAGGGTTAGATGAATTGCTGTCTACTTTGCGTGAGCACAACCTGACAGCGAAACCCTCTAAAGCCTATATTGGTTTTAGCGAAATTTCTTTCCTAGGCCACCGAGTTGGTCATGGTTTCCTAAAGACAGAGGACCATAATACTAGTAAGATACTTAACATCTCAATCCCTAAGACTAAAAAACAGGTGAGAAGTCTGTTAGGTCTTATTCAATTTTATGGCAGATTCATTCAGAATCTATCCTCTATCATGGCACCTCTCTCAACACTTCTAAAGAAAGGTTCGCCTAATGTGGTCCACTGGTCTCAGGAATGCCAATGCTCTCTGGATAAGATTAAAACATTGTTTTCAACACCACCTATTTTAGTGCTACCCACTAAAGATAAGACATTCGTTCTTCGTAGTGACGCTTCATCCACTGGGATTGGAGCGGCACTAATGCAAGAGTACTCTGGAACTCTGCATCCTGTAATGTATATTTCCAGAAAACTTAATGCGGCAGAAAGGAATTATTCGGTTTTAGACCGTGAGCTATTAGCTATGGTTTGGTCGATCCTCAAACTACAGAGATTCCTTCTAGGCGCACATTTCATAGTAGAAACCGACCAAAAAGCTCTTACTGCTATACAGAGTAAGAATTTGAAGAGCTCGAGGTCTACTCGATATGCAATTGCTCTTCAACCTTTTCATTTCTCTGTGCGAGCTATTCGTGGATCAGATAATGTGATGGCAGACATTCTGTCAAGATGCCCACATGATTCCACATAACTATTAGGGCTTAGACTTCTTGATATGTCTAGTTCTATAGTAGTTCCTTTTCTATATCATGATAGATACACATTTGTAATTTAATAATATAATGATTGTATCACTACATAGCGGTTCATAGATGTTTATTCACCGCTGTGCTTTGATGATTTTTTCTTCATAAATCATAAATTTAAGATATCTAATACGAAATGATGATATGAATTTTTTAGGCATTGTGTAATTGCCAGAATTGTATTATACTTTGATGACACCTTCCTGGAAAAATATACTTGTAGAGAAATAATTTCTCTCAGTTTATGAGACACATTCTCACCAGTCGCTCCATAAGTCGACTTAGCCTCATATTAGGCGTTATAGGTATTCCTGATATTGTCATCTGCGCATTATTCATGCGTTGTGAGCCTATTGTACGTTGCTCCTAGATGTATTTCAAAAAAAAAAAATGTTCCATTTTTTTTTTTTCCCGGGAGGTGTGGTAAGACTGTTACGTGCAGTCTTTGATATCTTACAATATTATACATAGGTAATTTTTGTGTGCTTAAGGGAAAGTCATTATTGAGTTACTTCCCTTGAAAGTTGTGCCATCTCTTCGATCAAACTCCGCGGATAAATCCATTTTACTGCGATTTATTCGTTGTTTGGGTAATAATAGATTGTTCTTGCTTCAGAATATCTATGGCCTGAATTTATGTGTATTGTTTGTCTGAGTAGGACGAGTCTGTCTTATATCTGTATATCTTTACATATCTAAGTCGAACTATATGTTCTGTTGTCTCTAGAGAGGTCAAAGGCTATTCGGCGGATGTGTCGCTAGAGTGGGTGTGATTTGGCTTCGTCCTGATAGGGACTGTGTGTTTCCTATGTCGGCCTGTCGCCGGGAAAAAGAGATCTCAGTATTTGTGGGGAAAGTGATAGTCGTCTAGACCTATCGTGTATGCTTTACCCCAGTGTTTATTCATATTGCCAAGGAATGGCAGTTCCATATTTCCTCTACCAAGGTAATCAAAGACACTCTTATGAACTCTCGATCGAAGCCACCATTTTCGATAGTTACGATTTGAATGTCTAAGAGAATATATTTGACTCGATGAAAACGACTTCGATTCCTAGCAGCACTATATTCTGTAGAATGCAGTCAATTGTTCATGATCAAATCTACAGAGCAATGCAATGTTTTATGAATGACTAACTTTAGGACAGATTCATTATCTGCATCCAAACGTGAGTGACAGTTCACGAGTGAAGCCATCTTGAAACCAAAACATGTAGCGACTTTCAAGAAGAGAAAGGGGATGCCCGTATTATCGCTTGTTTAGTCCAGAGATCACTGCTACACATGAGAACCCGTTATTAGCGGTTCAATATTATTATATGAAAAAAAATATGTGCTGAACATTATGTGGGAGAATCGTCGCTAAACGAGATTAGGTTTAGAAGCCATCTGAAATATTGTTTATAAGCTGACGTGCTCAGTCAGTGAAGTCAGATGATTTATATGTATGGGCGATGCTGAGGGCTTGGCTACTGACAGTCCATTATAATATTAATCTACATGAGTGCCCATGTAACATAACATTGCAAGACCATTTATCCACTGTACTATGATGTATTATGCCAACCTGTGATTTGTCACTATCTGTGCTGTCGAGTGTGTACGTCCAATTAAACTTTAGAAAAGGTACACAGTCGTTGGTGTCGATGACTTCCAGTCATACATGAGTGTGAGAAAAGAACATTTGTCAACAACACGAACCCTTATCATCATTCGCACATTGTACACTCAATCCATGTCTACACACCACTGCGTAGGTCAAGTTGACATTCCATACACTACAGTGGAGCAAACAACACCATAGAGATCTTATCAACTGATGATGATGATGATGTCTGCTTCCATCCACTTATATCTATCTTTTGGTGGATATCATTAACGGGAATAAAAATCCAACATTATATCCAACCTTATCAATATATATATATATATATATATATATATATATATATATATATATATATATATATATATATAAATATATATATATATATATATATATATATATATATATTATATATATATATATATATATATATATATATATATATATATATATATATATATATATATATATATATATATATATATATATATATATATATATATATATATATACAACGGGCGTTCAGAATGTAATGCACCACATCGTTTTTTCTCAGCTAATAATGAAGATAGAAGCATGCAATTTTGCACACTTCAAATATGGCATGTGCCAATTGTATGTACCAAACTGCACCTCAACCGGCCAAATAATACGGCTGCCCTAAACCGTTGAAATGGAGCGTGTTAGCAACTTGCGTTATAAGTAGCGAATTGTGATAGAATTTCTCGTTGCAGAGAAGGAAACTGTTGTGAACATTCACAAGCGTCTATGTGATGGGTATGGAAGTTTTTGCAGTCGACAGGAGTACAGTCAGTCGCTGGGTTCAGAGAATCAAAGAATCAGGAAGTGGAGATACGGAGCTGCTTGATCGGCCGCGCTGTGGACGTCCTGCCACAGCCACCAACGCAGAAATGTTGAAATGCGCTGAGGGCATTATTGTTACTGATAGGCGAATCACTATTCAACAATTGGCCTTACAGCTGTTAGTCAGCATTGGTAGTGCAAATGCAGTTATAAAAACTCTCGGATTTTCTAAGGTTTGCGCAAGATGGGTCCCTCGGAGTCTCACAAATGACCACCGATATCAAAGGAAAGCAATTTCTTCTGAATGGTTGAAGCGTTTCAATGCTGATGGAAAGAACGTTTTGGCTAAGATCGTTACAGGTGACGCAACCTGGGCACATCATTTTGAACCTGAGACAAAAAGACAGTCAATGGAGTGGCATCATCCGCAATCACCACGAAGAAAGAAATTCAAGACAATTCCTTCAGCTGGAAAGGACATGATCACTGTCTTTTGGAACATTGAAGGTGTGATTCTTGTGGACGTTATGCCAAGAGGAGAGACAATCAATTCGCAAGCTTACATTAAGACATTGAAAAAAAAAACTCAATCAACGTTTTCGCAGAGTTCGGCCGCACAAGAATCCAGCAGACCTGCTTCTCCTTCACGACAGTGCGCGACCTCACACAAGTCTGGCAACACGGGAAGCAATCACCAAATTGGGTTGGACTGTACTACCCCATCCACCCTATAGTCCTGATTTGGCACCCTCTGATTTTCATTTATTTGGTCCACTTAAAGATCAACTCCGTGGGACAAGATTTGAAGATGATGAAGGAGTGATTCATGCAGCGAAGAAATGGCTACATGATCAAGACAAAGTCTGGTAGGGCCTAGGAATACATGCACTTGTTTCGCGCTGGCATAAAGCCGTACAAGTTGATGGGGATTATGTTGAATAATACCGATGTTTACATGACATATCCATGTATATTGTGTATAAATTTCATGCTTTTTGAATAAACGGCTCCTGAGAAAAACGATGTGGTGCATTACTTTCTGAATGCCCCTCGTGTATATATATATATATATAGATATATATATATTTGTATATATATATATATATATATATATATATATATATATATATATATATATATACTTACTTACTTAGTCGTTTCTCTTCTACCGTGAGGTGTAGAGGTTTGTAAGAGAGAGCGCCAGACTATTCTATAGGCTGTCTTCCTCCTGGCTTGGTTCCATTCTAGTACTCAGTCCTTCAAAAATTGTCTAATGTTGTCCTCCCAGCGGACTTTGGGTCGTCCTGGAGGTCTGGATCCCTGGCTCTTAGTTTCCCATGCTTGCCGTGGTAGCCGATCTTCTCCCATTCTGCAGAAACGGCCAAACCATCTCAATTGGAACTGTTCTACTTGGGTCTGCAAGAGTTGGGTTTTTAGGCCTGGTTGCGAACCATGTCTCTTCTTGTTACTTCAACCACCTTCCTCAGATACCTCATTTCTGAGGTTTAGTCTCTCTCTCTATATATATATATATATATTGAAAGAGAAAGAGGATGACAAAGGAAAAAGATACTGGAGAGTGCCAAACAGAACGAAAAGCCTCTATATACTAAATGTCTTACTGAAAAGTGTGCAACGAACAATGAAAAAATCTCGCTATCTCTTTGGATAAAATCGGAAACGTCGCGTATTACGTCGTGAAAGCTAAATTGAACATCAATTAAAAGAGCACGCAGACCTTGCACTATGCTCCTGGTGAAATAACATTGGATCATAAGTCATGATAAATTTAACTATGAAGATGCAATGAAACTGATATAGAACGGAAGGGAATGAAATGATCACAAGAGAACTAGTGGTGTCATCATGACTTACAGCAGAAAGTGCACAACGTAATTATCCCCCCATCACCGCCTCCCTTTTTTTGCGTCATGTTTTGGTGAGTCAGTCACTCCTAACAAAAAAACAAAAACAAAAAACAGCACATCACATGGACTAGTCGGTACGATTCTTAAAGAGAATGTGTAGAATAAGAAAGACAATTATCTGAGCTATAATAATAATAGCCCCTTCAGTCATAACTGACTATGGGAGAGCGCCCCTGAGTTGACAGTCCTTAGCTGCTTATGTTCCTCGTGTTCCTTTCAACGTTTGTTCCTCTCAACGTTTGCTCCTTTCAACGTTTGTTCCTCTCAACGTTTGCTCCTCTGTAACAAAAACACATATAATATAGTAAAAAATAATGGTAACAGTAAATTTAAAAAAAAATAAGTGACTAGTATTTACAGAGACGAGTCATCGATTCTACACTTTTATCCAAAATGTTTTTGTACTGACGTTTAAGTGTTCCATCGCCATTAAAAAACTTACTGTGATAAACAGTGTTCCAAACAGACGGCTAACGGGGATTCTATCATCATACGATATTCTCACGAGAATGGACTGGGTTATCCCTGTAGCTAGCTATAGGACATTATTTTTGGACATTATAACAGAAACAATTCCCTAATGAATAACCAAACGTCTGAAAACATTTGAGAACAAAGTATAAAATCTACATAAATGTATCATAACGTCCCGACCGTGATTAACAATTTACATTTAACATCAACAGAGCTTTATATATTAGAAGGTTTTCAAATATTTTAGGCTAAAAATATCTATGTTTCACCAATTGTAGAGAACTGAATCCCTGCTTTAGTACATTATAATCTTTCAAGGTTTGACCAGCATTGATTCAACCGATTTTTATATAATAACTAAAACAACAAACGCGAAGGTGGAAATAACTCAATTAAAGTAATAGTGTTTAAAGTCAGAGAAATAATGAACTGGGAATACAGATTGTGTTTTGTCATTGAAGTGGCGAGTCCCGGACAGTAAATGGGGATGTGCTGATTAAATAAATGTGTTGCTTCAGCTAACTAAGTCATCGAATCTTTTATTTTCAGCTCAGCTCCCAGCTTTATTACATTATGATCTGTCAAGGTTTGACCAGCATTGATTTAACCGATTTTATATAATTATTAAAACAATACAAAAGAAGGTGGAAATAACTCCTTTAAAGTAACTTTTTTTTTTTTTAAAGCCAGGAAAATAATTAACTGGGAATATAGATTGTGTTTCGTCTGTGAAGGGGCGAGCACCTGACTACATGGGGATGTGCTGATTTAAAAAAAATGTGTTTGTTCAGCTAACTAAGTCAACGAGTCTTTTATTTTATACACAGTTCTAGCAATGACCAGATTTTTTGTGTGCGAGCTTTATATCTGATGTCCAAACAAATAAAAAAGCTCAGTACAGTAATCAGAAGTTTGCAAGTGGCATATATATTTAACTAGCTAAGCTAAGTCGCCTAGTTCTATAATTTATTCAGTATGTGGGTGTTTAGGCTTCTTAAAGTGAATGTCAGAAATTGTGTTGTGCTATGATGATATGCCATTAATCATCATTTTAAAATTGTTCGTCTCTCATAGTCGTTGTATCCGAAACATTTTCGAAGTTCTTTCCTTACTTTTTATTCGTTGCAACTATCATTGCATTTCATGTGCGCCTGAATTAATGCAGTTCTTTTACATATGATTATCTACTTTCTTAATTGTTTTTTCTATTCACTGCGAAATTCACTTTCTTACGTTGTGTTTCTTCTTATTCTACTTCTTCGTACACTCTAAGAACCTCTGCTTGAATGTTTTCAAAGAAAGCAGTAGTCACTGCGAGGTTATTTGCATCTACGTAGAGATTTTCAAAGAATGATACTGGTGTCGGCCATATGCACTTTCTCATTTCCGCACATGTTGGGCATCTTTGAAGCAGATGTTCAGCAGCCATTTTATCAGTGCTGTAGTTACACTGATCGGTAGTTCCTATCTTTAGCTTGTTGAACAGATGGTATCCCAGTCTGTTGTGGCCAGTGCGGAGTCTGAAGATTGCCATTTGTTTTTGAATTGTCAACATAGTTTGTGGAGCACTATTCTTAGGTCATCGAGGTCTGCATTATTCTGGCTTTTCAACGTTGCAATTACTGATGCATCAATAAAGAACTTGCCTCTGTGATTATAGCCTCTGCTGCAGTTTTCAAGGCCTCTGCCTCTGCTCTGAAGTTACTTGAGAATTGTCTCGTTGCTTCCGACAGCTTTTTTTGTGCACCAGTGCTTAAGGTCAGCAAGACACCTCCACCTCCATTTTCTGTTGCATTTGTTGCTGATCTATCTGTGAATGCATGTGTCCAGGTGTTGGGGGGTAATGTTTCTCTATCTATTTTGTCGCTATGGATTTTCTCTTTGTTGCAGTCTGGCTCTTCTTTCTTTCGATTCCAGGAATGTTTTCTATCATTTCAGGGAAACGATGTTGTTTCCAAACTGGAAGCTTGTGTGCAGTTTAATAGTTGATATTGCATTTATAGAAACTGCTCTCATCTGTGGTTTGGTTGATTCTACAAAGTTTATTCGCTTCAGTCTTTGCCTTCTAAGAGTATTTATTCCATGGCACATTGGATGGTCTGTTAGTCTCTTGAATAATGCTGATGTATTCCAAGAATACTTAGTATTCAAGCTGTTTCACTCCGCTTCATACCAGCGCTCAGTTTTCCTTTATTATCTTCTTATTCCCTGATGAAGCTTATTTTGTGTGTTGTCTGCAAGGAACAATATTTATGACTTATTCTTCCTAGTAAATTTAAATCCACTTTCGTCCTGGCATCTTGTACCACGCTAACATTTAATCTCACTATGTAATTGTTCTTGTCTTTTAGTGCTTTTAGTTAGTGTACCACGTTTTTTAGTGCGTCAACTTCTGATTCCGTTTAGTTCTTCTTTGTTTTTCTTTTTTGAGCAATAGAAAATTCTACAGCCAGTTTGCTCGGTCAGTCGCGTTATACAAAGAATTTTGCAACTAATTGCGCGCAATCTCGTACCATTCTGACGAGTTATTCTTCTGGATAATAACTCAAAAGACTTGGTGAAACTGTCACTAAAAGTTTATACACACAAAAAACGGTACTTTGATAAGCGATAGGAGGAGGTGCAATGAATAACACCATGATTTAAGAGCCAGTCTGGGACTTGCGGATAAGGTCATTTGGGTTCAATTCCCAGTGCAAGCAACACCAAAAACAGTACTTTGACACTATGATGTCACACAACCTGATGGAATCCGCTCTGTTGGGCGTCAAGACAGTTAAAGGGCCAAAACGCTTGTCTAATTGGGGTCTCCTTCTGACGATTAGATTATCACCTGTTGTAATATTCAGTACAAAGTTTCCTATTATTGTAATCGAAACTGTGAAATAATTTGAGCGCTCTCTTCTCCTCTCCGACAGTATTGAACTACATTTGTTTTCTGTACTGAACTAGGTGTATTATTCTTTTGTTAGCTCTCTTTTTTTCCCTGCTGTCATTGTTCACGTTTTACGCTTCGATGCATGACCGGGCCAGAAAACCGTAACGCCCATCCTTGAGAGATTAATTAAGTCCCTAAAACGTGACAATACCACAATGACTCAAGGTAAATGCTGGAACGAAGTGTTTGCTAAGATTGCATAATTACTTCCGACTCGACAGGAAAAATTTAAGAAGTTGTAACGTAAACATTACCAAGAATTGTCGAATGTAGCAACTCCATATACTGAGAATGACTGTTTCAAATTTTCAAACGCATGAGTCATACACAATACTGCATGAGGAAAAGGTTTCCATAGTATGAACTTTGAATGTATTGGTTGGATTCTGGCGCCAAAAAACAACCACGAGATTTGAAGATTTGTCAGAACGCCATGCAGGAAGCGCGGACCGAGAACAACGATATAACGTAGGACATCTAGCATACGACACTGCGTGCCTAAAATCGTCAAAGAAGACATCTAGGACCTTGCCACAAGAAGAAATAGAGTCAGAATTCTTAATTTTTGGGAACAGAAAAACGTATTAGAACATCTTTTATCCACTGGAAAATAAAAAAAACTCGCCAATATTAATACGGAACCGGATTCCTACAGAAACTATTCACAAGTCACAGAGGAATTCTAGAATAAGAAATAATATCCCAGACGTGTGTTCGAGGAAACTGTGTTAAGTTGCCAAGACTATTTACCCAAGCAAGACGTCTAAGATTTGCCTAGTTACAAGGGTGAGTTGTACACATTTTTATACTTTGAATTTTACTGGTTTATACTAGCCAGGAGTGTTAAAGATTCATACGAGGCTGGCAACCTCAGCATGTGAAACGAATATATTCATGAACCACCACATCAAGCGCTGATAATTGCTTCCACCTAGTTCTCACGGAAGAACCAAAAGCAGAGGTAACCCCAGACTCCAAGTTGAGAAAGGAAGTGGGTGATGATGACATCATATATATATTATCATTTTTAATGAGTTGTATGAATGCTTAATGTTGTTCCTTCAGGCACAAGCCACTTGCTGCTGTCCAGTTAAAATGTTTTCATTACATTAACTAAAAGGATGGTTACTTTGTTATCACATCGCCTGAGTTATATGATATACACTCAGGGAGAGTATAAATTGTGAGAAAAAAATCGGTGACGGACAGCGGGGAAATGCTCCTGATCTAAATCAGGAAAACAAATACTTAGCAGCGGAACGTGTTCTTTTATTCCCTCTAAAGTTGGTGGTACAGATTGGAGAGACCATTTGGGATTCTACCTGCGTTACCAGCTTTACTAGTCTTTGGTTCGAAGCTTGAGATCGACACGTGAAACCTACATCCCACGGGTGGTGAAGATCCCTGTCTTGACCAGAAGCAGTTGCCTCCAGAACTCTTTGGAGACGAGCCCTTGCCACAGAGACGAAGTGACGGAACGAGCAGCACCAACATTTCAGCAATTCGGAAGCTGTTATACGTTTAGCAGGCCAGCTCAAAAAACTATATTTTCATTCCCAAACTGAGATCAACGATGAACCATAAATTCTCATAATTACCATTTCATATTTATTTACATTTGTTTCAAAGTAATTGAGCTTTAAATTTGTATATGTTGATTTTGATAAATTCATAATTGAATTAATCATTACAGAGAGAAAGGCATAAGTATGATCCAGAACCTCTAGTATATATTCATTAATATATATACATATCTATATCGAGCTAATAAAAGGAATTTCGCTGAATTAAATCAACTGGGGGCTTGAACAAGCAAAATCATTTATATCCATCTTCACAAAAGGCTGCGGGTCAGATACAAATTAACGTGCTAAAACTCATTCAGCCTTGTTCTTGACTTCTGAAATATCTTGTGATGACTCTCTCGAGGAAGAAGCATCATTATCCTTCTATCTACAACTCTGCCAAGAGTAATCTTGTGCAAAGGTAGAACCTTTCTAGACCCACATTAGATACTGTAGGTTTTGGCCACTGTTGGACTACTACTGCAGAGCTCGGGGAGCAACCCGTGGCCATTACTCTCTACATTATCTATACTTTCGCTACCAATAACATAAACACACAGTACACGGGTCACATGTATAGAAGTACAAACAAGTTACAGGTTATGTTACCTGTATCAACTTTGCCTACAACTTTATGGAAGCTCTTTTATGAGGTTCCCAGGAGGTTTCTGAGGATACAAACAAAAAATAGGACTATTGCTATTACAGGCATGTCGTAACAGGCTACTAAAACTAGATTGTGGATTGAGCTGACAACTTCATCATGGAAAAGCATTGTTACAGAAACCACTGCTGCAATAGCACATGAACGCTTTGGTGTAGGGGGAAATTCTGCAAGGGGATTAGAGATAGTGACGTATCCCGTGTTCAACAAGGAATGAAAAGAAAATGATGTTGTTGATTTTTTTAAAGCCAACAGCTTACCTAAAGTCTCCATAACTCTTAATGAGAAATCTGAGCTTCTTTTGAAAATATCAATATTATTTCCAGTGTTGAAAACATCAATATTATCTCGATTCTGTATGAGATTCTTCTGGCAGCTAGTATCAGGTTCAGTTCTAGACGTATGCAGGTTGGTTACCTTTATTACAACCACATCAGAAAAACAAAAAACAATATTTAGTCTCAACAACATAGGTTCAAAGTGTGATAATTCTGTTACTACGTTTTGTTCTAGAAAAAGACAAAGCTTGAAAGACTTAACTTCAGAATTTAAAATGGAATGTTTCCTTGCATTTTTTTTTATAACGTAATGCGCGTGAAATTTTCTTACCATCGTGTCGTGATTTGAACAAAGGCGCCTCTGGAGTTTATTCATTACCCTCCAGCTAAAAATTAACACAAAGTCTTTTTTGCCCTGTGCCATCCATTAAAGGTCTTTACATGTCTTTTTTCATCATCCCTTTCAAGTCTGCTTCTTAATTTCCAAAACTAGAACTGCCATGTATTGCTATTAACTGGCTTCCTCAATGTATGTCCTATAAAATGCTTGACTAGTTCACCTTCCTCTCGTTGCACGCGTACGTTATATCCATCATTTCCACACTGGGGATCTTCACATAAAATCTCGATTATTCTCTACGGCGTAAACAATCATTTTTGATATTGTGTAACATTTTGGTTGTCGTTTTTGTGTGTTGTTTCTGTTTCAGAGCTATGCAATGTAACTGAATTGATAGTTTAATATTCTTATTTCTGTGATGGACTTGATTCCTGCTGATTTCAGTATATTTCCAGTTTGCGATGAAAGTTATTCTTGATTGTTTTATACTTTTTTTCGGCATCAGCGTCTGTTCCTACAACTTACATCTATAACATATATATAAATATATATATATCTATATATACTTTGTTTCTGATTTAGTCTTAACATGAATACAAATTGGTTTGGTTGGGTTTGGGTTTAAGGACTATATTCCTTGCACACGGACAACTCCATCAGTTGCATATAAATATAATGGTGATATGTATTCTTATTGTGTATATAATGTACAGCTTTTCTTTTCATGATCTTACTGTTCTCTGTGTTTGTAGACCGAATTGCTGTGACCTCTCATCAGGTATACTAATTTTATCTTGCATCTGCTTCCGGTTACGGGACAAAAGAGGAAAGCGGTAGGCTTAAACTAGATCGTCAAGCTGGTTTGTCAGAGTCCACTGAATTCAATTTTCGTTCGTTGATTTTGTTGTTTGCAAAATTCAGTTTACAGTCAGTAAGACATAAAATTGTGGCAGGAGGTATTCCTGCCGCACTCTAGTTCTTATCTCAAACGGTTCTGTAAGTTTGTCCGTCATACAGAAATCTGAATGTGATGTATTCATGTGTTCTTCATTACGTTAATAAACATAAGAGGAACTCCATAATTCTCTGTCTAAACTGTCAAGTTTACAATTTCAATGTAAAGTAGTGAATTCCATTCCAAACTGTCTTCATCTACTAGATCAAGCTTGGCTATCTGGTATGTGTAGGATTTTGTTGTCAGATACCCGCTTATGTTCACTCAATTATCTATTTATGTGTTATTTTCATCTATCACAAATGATTGTAGCAAATTTATTTTTCCTGGCACTGATTCTCTGGTTTTGTATTCTGGCTGTTCTGTCAAAGTTGGATTTTGAAGCAGTTGCCCAGGCTAGGATTCCATGCTTTAGTGCGCGTCAAACATTTTACTGTATGCAACAGTTTCAGTATTTTATGATTTAACCCTCATGCATTTCCGGCTAAATTTGTCGTCAGTGTAATTCGTTGACTAACTTTTTTTTTTTTTTAGTGGCGCTTATCAGTTTAATTTCCGTCTGCACTCAAAGGAAACTCCAAGGCATCTGGTACTTCTTCTTGAAACTCATGCCCATAAAATTTCAGCATGAATTTTTGTGCTCGTTATTTGAGAGTGTAACTATCGTGTATGATGTTTTCTATTCACTGTTTGTAGCCATTCATGGGTCCTTTAATGAATTTTTTTGTGAAGCGTTCTGAATCGTGCATTGTTGGTTTCATATTTTCTTCCGCTACTCATAACGCTGGGTCGTCAGCGTTAGCAGTTTTATTCTTGTTTTAAATTCATTATATGTCTTAGATGTTCTTGTATGTGCACTCTATCAGGTCTATTCTAAATGAAGTATTTCATCCATGTGTGCACACGTTCACAGACTCAATAATTTAGCAGTTTTACGAAATCCCAGCTCTTCATACCTTGTCCTTTGTTTTCCCAATGTCTACAATACTCCAAATGTGTTTCTATCCCTGGAAAGCATCTTCAATCTGTTGGGCGATGCTTATGTATTATTTCTTTTTCTGATGATCTGTGTTGTCCGAAACCAACCTGTTGCTTTCATTCTAGGAGCCACGTACATCTAGTATCAGGCTAGTCTTTTAATCAATTTACACGTGTACTTAAGTAAGCCAATTGGTCTGCTACTGTCAAGTTTTGTTGTCTTTACGAGGTTCTAGTGCTTGAATCGTACTAACAGCCTCATTCCCTTTTTTTATGACTCTGTGTCTTGTTTCTATCTTGTGTTTATTAGGTGAAGAATTGTTCTTTCACTTTTCAGGTACGATCGATTGCTAGGAGCGGGTCAAACCTACATGACAGAGATTTGGCGCTCCTTTTGATACACGACTGAATGAGCCTTCATAAATTTTATTACGACTTTTTCCTTACATTATATTAGTTCCTCTTGGTGAGCAAAGCTTCGAACACCTGTCTATGTTATTTTAAGCATTTCTTTGCTCTATGAGAATCTCTGGCGTTTGAAGCACGACTTATGGTTGGATCTGATGTAAGTGTAAAATAAAAAAATCAAAACTCGTACAACACAACCAACAAACAGATTTCAAGAAAAAAGGAGCTCAAGCACACTGCTGATGTCGCAATATTTCTATGTAGACATAATAAACTGAAGTCTACTACACACGTGAATAACTACTTCTCAAACCTAGTAACGTTTCTTTCAACTTTGTTTCTGATTTAGTCTTAACATGAATACAAATTGATTTGGTTGGGTTTGGTTTTAAGGACTATATTCATTGCGCACGGACAACTACATCAGTGTTCAGATCTCCTCCCTTAGATCACACAAGGAGCATCTCAGCACAGAGCACAAACTCCGTAGCACCGGCAAGAATCCCACTATGTAAATAGGAATCACACATTTTATAAATATGTTTGTGGTGGGTAGGTGTCTAATTTTTAAATTTTGCAAGGGAAGCTATTCATACGATTTCCAACTGCCGTGTTATTTTTAACGTGCGCCACTTGCACACGGGACCTCCTATTTTTTCGACTTTATCCGAGAAGGGTAGGCATCCGATCTCACTACCCAAGAGACCAGGGAAGAATATGACATCAATAGGAGCCACTGGTACCGAAAAGAAAATTTCCATAAATTATATTTCCTCAACTGGGAATCGAACCCGGTACCACTAGAATTCGAGGCGGACGCCATACCTCTCAGCCACTCTGACCCCATGAATACAAGTACGAGAATAGAGGAGTAGGGGGGAAATTACTCAGTTTAAACTTCCATTTCTTAGGGTCCTTGGCGACTAGTCTTTACGTATTAAAACGTACATTTTATGTGTTGAAAGTGGTTGTATGTGGAACCAATGACTTGGTTTGTGTGTACGTGTGTTTTTTAAGGGGTTTGTGTAAATCATTCAAAATTATGTTTTATTAAAATGTTGGAAACGAAAATATAAACTAGATTCAGGAAAACTACACGTTTTTTGTGTACCACAGCAAACCCCTTCGCGTGACAAGGCAAGATATGTTGGGTAATAAAACAAAGCCCTTTGAGTGCCATCTGGGTTATCTTTGCGTTCGACAAGGCTCTCGAATGTTAAACAAAACAACTTTAAACGGCGTTATTAAACGTAGCCTCACAGACAGTATTAATCGTAGCATAATGGACAATATTAAACGTAACCACACAGACAGTATTAAACGTAGCATAATGGACAGTTTTAAACGTAATCTTACAGACCCTATTAATCGTAGCATAGTGGACAGTATTAAACGTACCTGACAGACAGTATTAATCGTAGAATAATGGACAGTATTAAACGTAGCCTCATAGACAGTATTAATTGTAGCATAATGGACAGTATTAAACGTAACCTCACAGACAAATCATAAACTCACGGACAGTATTAATCGTAACTTCAATGACAGTATTTATCGTAACTTCACAGATAGTATTAATCGTAACCTCAGAGACAGTATTTATCGTACCCTCAATGACAGTAATAATCCGAACTTAACGGACAGTATTAATCGTAACCTCACGGACAGTATTAATGGTAAACTCACGTACAGTATTAATCGTAACCCCATAGACAGTATTAATCATATTCTCACTGAAAGTATTAACCGTAACCTCACTCACAGTATTAATCGTAACCTCACTGACAGTATTATTTGCGTACAGAAAAGTCCCCCAGGCCTCTACAGGGCTACCGCCAGCAACTCTGTTATTCGGCAGACCTATTAAGGGCCCGCTGGAAGCCTTAAGACGGTCACTGACAGACCAGAAGGCCGATGAGACAGTGGTCTCAGCATCTAAGTATTATCTGAATTAAAGGAACGGCTACAACAAGGATGGGACCTAGCAGCAACCAAACCTTAAGCGCGCACACATAAAGCAGGCTTAAAGATGCAACAAAGCAGCTAAGGAGAGAGAATTGCAGCCAGGAGAGAAAATTTTGTTTTTACTCCCTACCGGAAACAACAAACTGCGTATCGGATGGCAAGGGCCGTTTACCGTCATTAAAAATATCTCTAGGACCAACTACAAGATCTCTATGAAAGGAAATGTCTACCAAGTAAATCTGCTAAAGAAATACTTGTAAAGACCGGTGCCTTCCCCCAAACATCTCTTGGCAGTCGCTATATCAACCGAGGATGAAGGAGATGACGAAAGTTGCATGGAATGCCCACTGCAACAAACGGAGTCATACGAGGACGTTAAATTCGGCGACACCCTCTCGGAGGCACAGCAAACAGAGACTAAGGCGCTACTGAAACAGTATTCAGCAGTCTTAACGGACAAACCTGATCTTACACATCTTGTAGAGTTCGATATGAAGCTGGCAAATGAGACGCCATTAAGAACCAAAGTTTATCCGATCCCGTATGCGAAAGCAAACAACATTACGTGGAGAAAGAGACAAACTACTACAAGTTGGGATTATCAGCGAGTCCACATCTCCTTATAGCTCAAGCGTCGTACTGTTACAGAAACCGAATAAGGAAGTTCGGCTGTGTATTGACTACCGACTACTCAATACAGTAACAGAGTTTCAGCCTGAACCACTCGCATGCGCCACAGAACTGTTTACCAAACTAAGCAAGGCAACAATTTTCAAATTCGATCCTGAATAAAGGTTATTACCAAATACCAGTCAAGGAGGAAATTAAACACCTGTTAGCCTTTAGCACCAACGAAGGACATTATACTTTTAATGTTATGTCTTTCGGGTTACACAATGCACCAGGAGTCTTCACCAGAATGATGAGAACGCTTGTAAAACCTTTGCAAAGTCCAAACATTTACAATTTCATGAACGATATACTTATTGCAGCGGATAACTACGAAGAACATATTGCTACGGTCGCTATGCTTCTCATGAGGCTAAAGGAAACCGGTTTGACCGCCCGCCCTAGCAAATGTTTAATCGGGTTCGAAAAACTTGACTTCATAGGTCATACCATTTTCCAAGGCTGTATGTGGCCAGTAGAGAAAAACATCGAGAAAATACGAGCCGCAGCCAAGCCCATCACCAAGAAGGATACTCGATCGTTTTTCTCACTCTGCGCATACTACCAGAAGTTCATTAAAAACTTTAATGGACTTACCGCCCCACTGGCGGACCTCGCGCGAAAAGGGAGACCCGATAAAGTTGTCTGGACCGCAGAGTGCGAAAACGCGTACGTCACTCTAACGGAACAGCTATCCAAGTATCCCATTCTAAGGTTACCCGACCTCAAGAAACCTTTCGTGTTGCAGGTCGATGTAACGGGTGTAACGGAATAGGATCAACATTGCTGTAGGCAGACGACAAACGCCCCAACCTGTTATTTCCAGTTGCTTATAGCAGCAGGAAACTGAATACAGCAGAGAAAAATTGCTCGACGGTCGAAAGAGAATGTCTGGCACTCGTGACTGGAATCAGGAGACACCATGAATATTTGTATAGAGTTCCATTCATAGTGCAAACCGACCATGCTCCATTGGCGTTCCTAGGAGCCAATAAGGAATTTAACGTAAGGATTATGCGTTGGGCGATTCTCCTCAGTGTGTACTCGTTCAAGTACAATACATGCCAGGGAGAGAAAACGTAGAGGCAGATTTTATGAGTCGACATTGGACTAATGAAGAAAAGAATGCAAGTGAAGGTAACCATCACTCTATAGCTACGGATAACAGTAGCTCTGTTTCCATTAATGAGATATGAATGAGTTTCACATCTTCAAGCCCGGACGTACTGTGACGTGTAATGGAAAAGGATCTACAGTAATCGAACAGCCTATTGTAATCAAATAGCTACTCTCTTATTTCCTAGCTAAACATGCATTAAGCTGCCTGTACTGTCTTCTGCAGCTTACCCTTTTTGTCCACGCCCTTCATTCTTTAAACACTGGCAAACGTGGTGTTTACAATCTTTGTTGATCTGTCAGTCATTGCAGGAAATAAACCCCGCTATGGTTTTACTCAGTCCACTCACGCGAGCTCATCTGTCAATCATATAATACTTGACAACTGGACAGCACGTGAGAGTAACGGTACAGAACCTTTGAAGTTCACCCAAGGAAATCTTGAAATCCTCCTAGTACCCTTTGATCTTGAGCACGGGCATTCTAACGAGAAGCCCGCTAGAAGAACAAAAGACTTTTGATCTCGGTTAAAGTTCCAGACGAAAAACTCTGAGAGACCGTGACGTAAAGCCTTTCATCTGGGAATGCTAGTCCCTGAATTTTGTCCCACACAGGAGTGCGAAATAACGCCACTAGAGATCAAGCAAAATATATGATTTACGAGTATATACTGCTGTTTCTAAAACCCAGTCATGAGTCGTCAGTCAGAATTTGAAGAGTCTAGCGCGCAGTCCTAAACTATTTTTCTGTCATGGGATACGGTGTATAAGTGATTTTCGTGGAGATTTCATTCTGGATTCTGGTAAGAGGAAAATAGTTCTAAGTATTAGAAGTACTTCACTGTGATAGCCATTAAAGTTAAACCCTTATACTTCACTTAGATTTTTTCTTGCGAGTAAGGCGAATTAAATAAAATAACGCGTAGCTATATTCCATAAAAAGATATCCACGTAAGAATGTTAGACTACGCCACCCGACTGCTTCATAACTGAGACGAGACCGTAGTTATGTTTACAGCGTAGACCGACTCGTCACTTAACTCTCCAGGAGAGAGAGAAATAAAAGCGACTTAACCAGACCGGACTTTAGAGGCGTTAGACAACTGACAGTGGGAGAAAAGAATACCTGTTCATATTTCATTTGTAATTATTGTAATTATAGCGTCTATTAAACAATTTACCTTCCGTACGACAACCTCACAGACAGTACTGATCTTAGTCTCACAGGCAGTATTAATCGATGACTCACAGACAGTATTAATCGTAGCCTCACGGCAAGTAAAAGTCTTAGACTCACAGACATAATTAATCGTAGCCATAGTAACAGTAATAATCGTAGCATCACAGACAGGATTAATCGCAGACTCACAGACAGAATTAATCGTTGCCTCGTAGACAGTATTAATCGTAACCTCATAGACAGTATTAATCGTAGACTCACAGACAGTGTTAATCGTAGACATACAGGCAGTATTAGTCGTAGACTCACAGACAGTATTAATCGTAGCCTCACATATAGAATTAATCGTTGCCTCACAGACAGTATTAATCGTAGCCTCACAGACAGTATTAATCGTAGACACACTGGCAGTATTAGTCGTAGACTCACAGACAGTATTAATCGTTGCTTCACAGACAGTAATAACCGTAGACTTCCACATTGGTGATCTTCTGATACATTTCAAATCTTCTATTCTACGCACACCTTTGTTTATGAACATCTGTAACTCTGATTATTTGCTTGCGCTCCAACCTGCATCGTTGATGTTCGCCAAACAATTGATTAGACGTAAATAAAATCGTTTACAACAGGTATTGCGTGCCAGGGGATACAGTGTGGATCGTGTCCCGGATAAACGGTGATTTAACAAACAGTTAAAGATCGAGATATTTAAACATGGATTACATAAAGTAGATAAAAGCTTTTGTTGTTATGTGATTATAGCTTCGTCTATATTTTCAAACGTGTTGACATGTGTTGCCAAATTCTATTGTCATATAGGGTCGTTATTGACGTCCAGGGCGTTTTCTGTTTAGTTAGAAAACAGATTTTTGAGATTCAATGCCTGACCTAATTGTATATTGGCAATGGAAGCCAACAGTAGTATATCATTTAACAAAAACAGTAAATAAGGAACTTCCCACAGATATAATTGGAAATACACCGAGGCACGACGATCTCTCAAGGTGTAAATGGTTGTTCTCTTCAATTCCTGCGGAGAAGATCAGGATTCTGGTATCTAACAATTATGTCAGCTCTCTCTCTCTCTCTCTCTCTCTCTCTCTCTCTCTATATATATATATATATATATATATATATATATATATATATATATATATATATATATATATATATATATATATATATATATATATATATATATATATATATATATATATATATATATATATATATATATATATATATATATATATATAGTATGTCTCTTTTTTCTTGTCCAGGGTATTAGCCTCATCAGTAACTTTTCTCGTTATCGCTCTTGTTTCCAGTTCCATTCAATTTGAACATTACTTCAATGTTTTACACTAAATATTTCCAATGAAATTGAATTGCCACTTTGTGGCATGTGCACTAATCTTTCTTCTAACGCTAAATACTTACTGACCTACACTTTACTTACTTGTTTGGTCCATTCTTGTTGTTACGTATGTATTGTAGGGAGTTTTTCCTTTTTAAGCCAAATGTGTCGTACACAAGCAAACACGCAAAGAAAACAAGCAAACGATAAATTCAACTATTCTGACTACTTGTAAACATGGTGTATGGAAGTTTTTTTCCTCGATCAAGTAATCAATATCCTTCAGCTCCTCAAGAAGCATAAGCCTTAACAAACACATGCCAAGTCCTCCTGTCACGTGCCATCAGCTCAAGTTCTTTCCACGTTTTCCTCATCATTTTCACTTCTGTCTCCAGTTTTCTTCTCTATGTGATTTTGGTCTACCTCTGCCTCTCTTACCCTGGGGGTTCCAGAAAAAAAGACTGCCTTGTATTGCTATCAACAGGTTTTTCTCTGTTCATGGCCAGCATCTTTTTTCTCCTCATCTCTTGTTCAACTGGCAGTTGTCGGGCTCTTGTCATCAGTTCCAAATTAGAAATCTTTTAAATACCATTTAAATTGTTCTATTCTATGCAAGCACTCATTTATGAAAGTCTCTAACTTTTTGGTTATTGTTTTTGTTGTTCAGGGCCATACAATAGGGATGACTTGACATTTGAATAAAAGATTCCTATTTTTATGTGGGACTTGATTTCTCATGATCTCCACATGTTTCCCAATGCAATAAAAGCTTCTCTTGCTTTTTTGTATTCTTCTTTAGCATTAATTGTCTGTCCCACCTACCTTGTCTAAATGGCTGCCAAGATATGTGTATGATTCTACGTCTTGTAGTAAAGTTCAACTTTGTTATCCTATCCTGCAACAATTCTCATTATCTTTGTCTTGTCCTGTGTATTTGTGCCATAAATATATTATACTTCTTCTTCTTTCATTTTCAGACGTCGACTTGAATATGTTTAAAGATCACCCTCAGACGTCGACTTGAATATGTTTAAAGATCACCCTCAGACATCGACTTGAATATGTTCAAAGAGAACTTAAGCTTAAGCTGTTGGTATCTCTGTAGAGTTTTTTTCCAGGAATGGTATTGGTCATTACAATTTGCGTTTTCTCTACACCTTATATGTTGTGCACCTTTGAAGAAGGGGTTCAGCAGTCATTATGCCGGTGCCACAGTTAAACTCGTGAGTTGTTGCTATCTTTAGTTGATGAATAGATGATATCCTCATCATTTATGCATTGAGGCATATCTGCGGTCATCCTTATATGACCACCAGATAGGCACATTGCTATATCATACAGATATAGAATTGAACCTCTGTATGTGAGATTAAGTACACCCTCAATGAAATCATCCACACACTTACAGGGATTCCCTTGTGGGGAAAGATGTCGAAAACCCAGCATAGTACACTAAGCTTGGAGGAGTCACTTGAGCTCCATATGTAACTCCGGCTTTTACCTGGTTGGCAGCATGCAAGAGGATCTCACTATAAACCCATGATAGGTAACAGGAACTGAGAAGTGGCTCTGTGTAAGACGGGATAATTCCTTGGGAGAGAGAAAAACCAGAGCACAGTATTTTAGCGCTGCATATTTGGAGAGCCCCTTGGATGGCGGGGAATGCACAGTATGCCACGCGCTTTTTTTTTTTCTAGCTTTGGACCAGATGTGATGATCTTTTAAGGGGGTGGACTGTAGTGAAAACTGGATTTTACGTACAAAATATCGATTTTTTACTTTTGAGCTTATTTTATTAAATAACACTGGTATACACACATTTTGGTGCCTTAAATTTTATAGCTGTTCTTGGTAATTTTGGGTTGCTGATTCCAAAAATGTAATCAGATTTTTTTCTATCAGCTCTAGTTTTTGAGATAACTAAGAATGACCATATTAGTAGGGCTACTGTTATGTACAATCCTAGAGTTAGGTGCTATCAGTGGCATTTTGACTTTAGTCTGCATTCATATTATATGTAAATACTGTGCATATATTACCAAAAATGTAATAAAACTTTATCACTAGCACTTGTTTAGTCAACGCGCAAAAAGGATCTTTTCGAGGACTTCCTGGAATGTGATATGCCCGGACAGTCACGCTTAAGGGTCCAACAGTAATCTGCCATCATGTGGGCATCCCAAAGTCCCTGGTATCTCTCTTTCATTGTTTTTATATCTTGGTGAAATCTTTCACCTTGCTCCTCACTAAAGTCGCCAAGATTCTCCGGAAATAAATGTAAATGGTTATGGAGGTAGTGCAATTTTATGCTCATGTTGCATCCAAGTTCACAAAAACTCGACACCATGTTTCCAACTAATTCAGAATAATTGTCTTCTTTAAAGTTACCCACAAAGTTTTGCACAACTAAAACAAATGATGACCAGGCTGTGGACTCTGTTTTTGTTCATGGAATCAATAAAATTTAGATCGTTTATTAACTTTCTAATTTGAGGTCCATAAAAAATTCCAGCTTTAAGTTTGTCTATGCTCAATTCTGGAAACTTTCTGCATAAGTAATTAAAACAGGTACCATCTTTGTTCAGTGCCTTAACAAATTGCTTCATCAAGCCAAGCTTTATATGTAATGGTGGCAGTAGAACTCTTTTTCGATCAATGAGAGGCTTATTGACAATATTTTTTTTCTCCAACTTTAAATTCATCCCTCAACGGCCACTGTTTCTTTGTCCAGTGCATATCTTTTGCCCTGCTATCCCACAAACATATAAAGCATGGATATTTGGTGAATCCCATTTGCTGGCTAAGCAAGAAGTTCATCATTTTAAGATCTACACAAACCATCCAGTTATGTTCTAAATACTTCAATTTTTCCAGAACTGTGCTTATTGTAGCATACTCCTCCTTCATTGTAGTAGAATGATCAATTGGAATTGAGACATATTTGTTACCATTGTGTAAGAGAACACCCTTCAAACTTCTTTTAGAGCTGGCAATGAAAAGTCGCCACTCATCTGGTGTATAACCTACACCCATTTTGTCAACAAGACCTCCTACATTAGTACAAAACACAAGGTTGTTTTCTTTACAAAAGAATGGAATAATACCTTGCTCTCTGCTGCGATAAAATGTAACCTTTGTTTCAGCAGTCAGTAATTTTTTTTCTTTCAATCTTGAAGCCAAACGTTTTGAAGATTCCTTGGAGAGATATAGATCTCGGATTTGATCATTTAGTTCAAGCTGGTCGAAGCGTTGAGCATCTGAAAAATTATCTTCGAAATCACCATCACTGTCACTTGTCGTTCCACATGCCACTGCTGTCTCATCTTCTAGCAGGGAATCCGAAATCTGACTGAAAGTTGGATATGGTATGTCATATCCGTGTGGAACAGGTCGCCTGGCAGAATCTAAATCTGGATATTTCCACGTTTTGTGATTTTTTTCCATTAATTCCCTTAATATTCACAACACAGAAATAACAGTCATCATAGTGGTTCTTGGGCTCTCTCCAAACCATTGGAATTCCAAATTTTAAACATTTTCTTTTCCCATAAGTCCACAGTCGCAGGTGTTCAACACAAGTTTTGCAAATAATATGATGAGCCCAAGACTTGTCCTGGTCACCAAGTTTTACTTTAAAGTAAGCAAAGTATGCCTTTTTCACAAAAACAGTAACATGCTTCCTATGTTCTTCTTTGAAAGTGTACTCTCCACAAATATAACAAAATAAATGCGGTGAAAGAAAACATGCTCTTCTTGAAGATGATGCCATTCTCTGTTAGAAGTGTAATAAAATAAGTAGCATACTAACATGCATGCAGTGGCTTAAAATCTAAAAAAGGCAATTCTGTAAAGATTCTTGGAAAACTGAAACTGAGAGTAAACAAGCAGTTTTCTTTTGTAAAGGACTAGACAGCAATAGTTTTTTTTACATAGCCTTATATAGAAAATATTGTAATAATACAGGGTGACCCACAATAAAAACGGGCCCGCGCGCGCACAATAAGTACGCACGCGGGCCCGTTTTTTTGGGTCACCCTGTATTATTGAAATACAAAAATGTCTGTATCTCAAAAACTAGAGCTGCTACAGACAAGTAAATGTGATATTTGGATTGAGCAGGCCTCATTTATGTACAATCAAGAGTAAAATGTTTGGCACCAAAAAAATGTTTTTTTTGTAGGGCTGTGTAATCATCGAGGAATCGATTGAGCAAGGTTTTATAACATAAAAAATGCATTTGATGTATCAAAAAGCATATTTTCTGTACTACCCCAAAGCTATGATTTGCAAATTTGTGCCGAAAATGCAAGATTTTTCGCTCAATAATACCTTAGTTATGCTGTCCATATCGTGGATTATGTGGTATCGATACAAAGGGAATTTCGTTGTCTGCCGTTATATAGCAAATTCGAAACTTTTTTTTCTCAAAGCTCTGAGTGTTGTGAGTTTGAAATTTTCCGTAATTTTACGCTAACTTCCTTATAAGGAGTAGTAACGTGGTGACCTCATTCCCTCATTCCGACCCATTCAAGACGCATTCGTAAACACCTGTTTTGATTAGTCATAACAACATTTTGGCTGCGTGCGCAAATGTGGAAGATAACAACGGCTTCTTCTGCCATGTAAACAAATTAATTGTTCGCTGCATGTAACGTGGTGTTCGATATTTTTCTCTTGTTTAAATTTCAGTGAATTGTGTTCTATTACCTCAAAATGGGAAGAATAGGTAAGAGATCAAAGCAAATGTCTGCTGCAAGATCGCGTCGACAGTATGTAATTTCTAGCAATGGTAATGGTAAGACAGAATCAGCGGTGAATAGTAAGCAAACTGATGTAGTCTCAACATGGAATTTCTGCATACCAGTATCCGATAGGCCTATAGTTCAA
The DNA here is from genome assembly GCA_024509875.1 of Oreohelix idahoensis. NCBI lineage: Eukaryota > Metazoa > Mollusca > Gastropoda > Stylommatophora > Oreohelicidae > Oreohelix > Oreohelix idahoensis. The sequence goes on along the minus strand of JAMPIV010001536.1, from coordinate 201,835 downwards.
ATTGCTGATCCAGTAGTGCCGTTCACCACTGGCCCAAGTCGATCTGATATAAAAATTAACTTGAGCACGAGCAAGAATGTTGCATCTCATAATACTGTCTGCGCCCAACCTAAACCTACGTACAGAACCATTGTGGACATTTCTTTCTTCAACAACCTTCTTAAAAATGTGTGTTGCAATGTGTGTAAGCAATGCACATTGCAAACAAGAACTGACAACACCAATTCAAAGGGTTTCTCTCTCTTCCTGGAAGTTGTGTGTCACACATGTGAAAAGGCAATTTCTAGAACGTACACATCCGAGAGGGAACCAGAAGGCCGCGGCGCTCGGGGACATGCAATCAACAAATCTGCTGTTCTTGGTGCCCTCATGTCTGGAATGGGCCCATCTACGTTCAATCTCTTCTGTGAGAACCTAGACCTCCCTGGCCTGCACCAGAAAACTATTCATAAATATGCAGATAAAATTTTTGATCATTTGGATACCATGCACTCTACAGTATTTCAACGTGCCGGCAGCATCGTCCGAGCTCAGCATACTAAGAGTCAGCATCGTACCATTAATAAAAAAGAAGTCATTGACATCGCTGTCAGCTTTGATGCAACATGGCTAACTAGAGGTCATAAGTCACTGATAGGTGTTGGCAGTGTTATCGACATCTTGACTGGCATGGTCATCGATACGCATGTTATGTCTTTCTTCTGTCATACCTGCGAGAATACTGGACAGTGGCAACTGAAAAATCTGCCTGACAAATTTGAAAAATGGAAAGCAGAGCATCAGAGGAACTGCTGGCGTAATTACGAAGGGTCAGCCGGAATGATGGAGGTAAAAGCCTGTGAAGTTCTCTTTCTTCGTTCAGTGGCAAATCACAACCTACGCTACACTGTTTTGCTATCAGATATCGATTCCAAGGCCTACAACAAACCGTATGAACCAGAAGTTGACATAACCAAAGAAGAGTGCGTCAACCATGTTGCAAAGCGATTAGGCACTGCACTGAGGACACTGATTAATGACTGCAGGAAACAAAAAGTCACCCTTGGGGAAAATGGCCGTGGTCGTCTAACCAAAAATGCCATACGAAAATTGTGTATTTACTACACCAGGGCCATCCGCAAGCATAGTACAGCCCCAGAGATGAAACAAGCCATCATGGCTTCTCTCTACCATGAGTATTCGACAACGACAAACCTCAACATAACTTGTGCACACCAGGCAAAAAACTCCTGGTGTTTCTATCAGGCTTCCATCGCCAAAGGAGAAGCTGCCGGAACACACGAGACCAAGGTTCACACTCAGCTAGACTACAACCAGCTCATAAGCACTTTGTGGCCGTATGACCTACTAACATCAGCATTTATTCATGCTGGAGGCCAATAATAATAAAATGTAAAACTACCTTTCGTTGAAATAAACAAGTAAGATTCTTAACTAAAATAAAAATTAACCCGAAGTACTAAGGAAAGGGAAGTGAGCGGTAGATAATTGACTAGGTCAGTTTTGACACTAGGCACGCTGAAATACCCAGCAGTTGTCATAGAAATATAGGGACGCAATAGAAACAGCTAACATCACGCCTTGAGCTCATGATCTCTGACCAATGGTTTATCGAATAGAATGAGCTCCCAGCCAATGATAACGTAGCCAGCTCAAGCACAAAAAATATTGCCAGCAAGATATTCAGAACGGTTAATCCTAGAGAAATGATCCACGTAGATGGACGTGAGAAAAAAACGTTTGGTTTCTTTCTTTAGTTGAGGTTCTTCAACATGATCTTTGTGAATAAGAATTCTTTAATGTGTAATTGTGCACATGGATCAGCATTCGTTTTATTTGATGCATGTAAGTAAAGTCTCGCCCTGATGTTATGTATTTCAGCTATATTTTGCGTATTGAAACTTGTCAATGGAACAAATTGAATGGACGATTTAGATTGACCTGGGGAATAAAGCAAAAGAATAAACTACAAAAGAAGGAAATTACATTGGAGACTTTGACAATCCAGAAGAATTGAGAAATATGAAAAATGGTAAATAATACAATGAAACCTTTGTGGATGGACATGAAGAATAAGAGATATGCACTTAATATGAAGAAAATACGACCAGTTTTGCCTATTGTACAAATTGCATAAAATGTTGAAAAGTTTTGGTTGGAAACCAATTGATCTGTTTGATTTTGAATAAAATATATGAAAATGTACAAGGCCGTTGAGAAATGTTTGCCTGTTGAATAACATTAGTTATCTGTTGGATTAATATAGATGCATTATCATGGTTCACAAAAATCTCAACCACAAATGCTCTTCATATACCACCTGTAGGAGGAATAGAACGAGCCGACACCCACAGATTAGGGTCTAAGGAATGCAAGAAAAGTTATAAACATAATACTGCAACACTGTAAACCATTGGATAGATATTATCACCCTGCCACATAATTCATTAATTGCTACCGTATCCAGCCCCACAAGGAAATAATACTGGGTGGGACGGCTACATAGGACATTAATTATGGTCGCCTGAGAAAGGTCATTCTTACACATATCATCCCCAAGGTATTGTTACAGTTTCACGATAACAATGGTCACATGGGCCGAGACAAAACAATTGATGTGATCAAACGACGATATTTTTGGACAACTATGTACAAAGACATTATCGAGTATGTTGCTACGTGCAAAACATGAAAACTAAGAAATATGAAACCCTACTCAATACCTCTTCAAGAAATGCAGCCCTCGCATTTTCCCATGCAAACAGTAAGCATAGACATATCCGGTCCTTGTCCACTCACTCACTCAGGAAACAGATACTTGTTGCATCTTGTAGACCACTACTCAGTTTGGCCGGAAAGCTACCCCCTCAAAGATGCAACATCACAGTCCATCACTCAGTTTTTCCTTCAAGAGTTTCTTCCCCGGCATGGTTGTCCACAAAGGATCGTTTCAGATAATGGGAAAGAATTTACGGAAAACCCATTTAAAGCCACCCTAAAGAAATTCAACATAGAACACACCTCAACAAGTTATTATAATCCAAATTCGAATGGAAGAAATGAACGCATGCATGCTACTCTTCATGATGTAATCAGCAAATACATCAATGGTAATCATCAATATTTGGATCTTTACATCAACCAGGCCCTCGAAGCCATACGTGTAAATATCAACGACACCACAGGCATGTCACCATTTTTTATGCTGTACGGACGAAAAACAAATTTTCCTCTTGATAACTTTCTCCATCCACAGCGGAACTATATGGAAGAAGACCCCATTGAAATCATTCTCAAAGAGGAACATAAGGCTCATCAAATTGCGCATAAAAATACGGAAAAATCATTTCACAAGAAACAGAAACAGCATGACAAATCAGCTAAACTTGAAACGTTCAAAGTAGGTGAAAAGGTCTACTATAAGAAACATGTCCGAAACACGAAATTTGACAACCGTTGAATTGATGGATACAAAATCATTGAACAGACAACCCCAATCAATTATATCATCTGGTACGAGGAGAAAAATATCACCACGAAGGCACACGCGAAACAACTTCGGCGTGATGACCACCGACCCATTGCGCCCACGACGACATCTACTCGACCAGTTTGGAAGGCCACGTTACATTACCAACCCTCTAGTCACACCTCATCAGAAACGACGGACTCTGAATCCGACCAATATGATCGTATACCTGCGCCACCCACAGATGCAATACAACTCATACGTGAAAGAGATTCCTCTGAAAGTGAAGATGACATTCCCCTGACAGAACTACGCCAACGTCTTCAATACCGCGACTCACGTATACAGAATGATGAAAACGTTCTGCCGACAACACAAGCAGGAAATACTACATCTGCTTTTATACACACTCAAATGTATTCACGCCGCGAACATTCATCTGCCCCTTATCATACCCCCAACTCCGAATGGGGTAGTGACGAAATCAGACCGTTGATATCTTACAGAGATACAGCTATTTCTCCCACACGGACAGATCTTGATCGCTATGCTCAGCGGCAAACGGAAACGAGTCTACATACCGATCCAGAATCATACGATTACTCACATGTAAAAAACGGTGAAACAGCAACTAACCTATATCAACAAGAGACAGACATAGATACGTTGGACCCAGATAGCAGCGTGGAATCTATGGACAACGCTCCACCACTTGAGATCCGCACCACTGTAAAACGCCCTTACCTTCCTTCCTCTGACTATTCACCTCCGGTCACTAAGTTCGTAAAACTGCCACAAGAACATGTTAGAAGGAAAATAAGGACAAAGCGTCGACACGTTTCCAAACAAAGATGACTCGCCAGCCACCCCCCCCCCTTCCAGCTCGACCGCAGCCATCTCCCATTTCTCCAACTTGCCAAAAATCAGTCAACGCCATGTCACACACTGTACAACATTCGCAATACGACCCCAGATTGTCCACCAGAGAGATTGCCAGGCTGGAAATGGCGAAGGAATTTGCAAAGGCATTTACAAGTTTTTTATAGGCTCCCAGTTGTGTCCTATGTACTTGTTAAAACAAGTACTCAATCAACGCACATGTGTATATTTTCTTTTTACCAACGATTATTATTTTTGGCCGAACAACGAACGTCTCCAATCTATTTTTTTTTTTGGTGCCCAAATGTCATATTTTTATCATTTTTTTGTTTGGTGACAAGTCTCTCGTTTTTATTTTATTTTGGTGCGCAAACGTCCCTCAGACGAAATCTTTTTCATATTATGTGTAGATGACAGTTCCCCAATGACCCAGTGCCTGATTTGAATTGTCACAGCAACTCCTGCTATCAGAGTTTTCCACGATGAAGTAACCGCTGATGATCAGATTACCTCCAGAAGAACCGGAAATTTGTTACATATTTTGGTTAAAAACATTTTCTAGTACTAACACCTGTTATAAGTGTTATCCACTTTCATTCATCATGTTTTAGACTCCACATCTAGGGCAGATTGCAAGAGTATTAGGTGATAATGTTACCATACTTTATGTTATAGAATATGCCATACTATCATATTGATTTGAAACATGAGAATTTATTCAGGATTGTTGAAAACATTATGAATTTCCACAGAAATTGCAGTTCAATAGTTGCATAAGCTACACTTATTAGTTAAAGATAGTTGTTGCGGTCATTTTTGACGGAGTTTCAAACGTCAATTTATTTGTCGTATTTTTTCACCCTAGTCAAAGTTAGGGAACTATGTCTTAACTTTGCGGTGTCAGGTTGATTAGGGGTTATCTCCCCTTTTGGTTCATTCATTGTGTTTGACCAATATTGAGATAGGGTCAAAGGTACATAGTTCTGGGCCATTGCCCATGCGCAGTTTGGGGCGCGAAGGGTTAGACTTCCGTCATGTAGAGATGTGAACTGGCTTCTGTGGGACGTGAATGTCCGTTGTATTTTGGGGAAGGAAAATCTTCGAAGTGACTGCGTTGTCAGTTTTCCCCAGTGATTTACTGTACGTCAGCTGTATTGGTTCCAACTTGACTGTAAACCATCAACTGATACAATCTAGATTTGCTGGTTTCTCACTGAATGTAATTAAACGTTAATGTTATTATGTCTTTGAAACCACCGCTGATAACGGCGCTAAGTCTAAATGTTATATAATCTCTGTTTACACCCACTGTTGCGAGTGTAGTGGTTTGGTCTATATCATCGCCACGCAGGCTAATTTAATATATGTGTGCTGCTGTCCTGTCACTGTGTCTGGAATGTTGACCTGGGTGTGTGTTGATATGTTCGCACACCACAGTGCGTACGTAAGAGTACATGCAGGAGTCAAAAAGGGTTGCAAACGACTGGAACAGTTCGCTACTGTTTATTACGTTGCAACACAGACACGATGACATAAATGACACACATTCGACAGCAAAACACGAATCATATAATTTCCACATTGCATTAAATATATATAATACGGCCTGTCCACATCCTGGCCTAAACAGTACTTCAATACTCAATAAAGCCTGCACCACACGGCAGCTATAATAATGTTCATATGGCCTAAACAGTACTTCAATACTCAATAAAGCCTGCATCACACGGCAGCTCTAATAATCTTCATATGGCCTAAACAGTACTCCAATACTCACTAAAGCCTGCATCACACGGCAGCTATAATAATCTTCATATGGCCTAAACAAATCTTCAATACTCAATAAAGCCTGCACCACACGGCAGCTATAATAATCTTCATATGGCCTAAACAGTACTTCATTACTCCATAAAGCGCTTCATTACTCCATAAAGCCTGCAACACACGGCAGCTATAATAATCTTCATATGGCCTAAACAGTACTTCATTACTCCATAAAGCCTGCAACACACGGCAGCTATAATAATCTTCATATGGCCTAAACAGTACTTCATTACTCCATAAAGCCTGCAACACACGGCAGCTATAATAATCTTCATATGGCCTAAACAGTCCTGCATTACTCCACAAAGCCTGCAACACACGGCAGCTATAATAATCTTCATATGGCCTAAACAGTACTGCATTACTCAATAAAGCCTGCAACACACGGCAGCTATAATAATCTTCATATGGCCTAAACAGTCTTCACTGCAGTTTATCAAATAGGCTGTACACACAGCGAAATATATAAGTCGACATTTTCTCAAATCCTACGTAGGCATACATTATCCAAAAACACTGGGACTCGACCTACACGGTCCACGCCCAAAACACAACTCCCAAAATCACACACTAGTCCCACCAAAAAACCCGTCACGAGATTCGGTTGTCTTGAACACCGTTCTCGATAACACATGCAGACTAGCGAGCTATTCACATAACTCAAAACAGTACAGAATAAATACATTAAACAGCGTTCACACGCTTATCTGTACTCTGTCACCCGAAAAATAGGAAAAGATAATTCTATCCTAAAGTCAGACAAGTATCCGCTTAATCAAGCGTTGCAACTCGAAATTTAATATGTTCAAAACACCATTCTAAAGATTACTTCCCCTTCCATAAATTCCACTTGCAACAGTTACCACCCGCTCCGGGAAAAAAAAATGATTCTATCATTTTTTTTGAAAAAATTAACTCCCAAAAACGAAAAATTTAGAAGACAATTAAGCTCTAACATATGCCTACAAAAATATCTTATTTTAAATCAAAATTAGATATTTACAAGAAATATCAGCATTAAAGTGTAAAGTAGCAATTAAAGCATACAGCATAACCAGCTAAGTATAAAAAGTAATTAGCTAAATATACAAATATGATCAGTTCCAAAATTAAGTTACGTATATTTAGTACAAACCAAACCGAAAACAACCAATCGAAAGAGAAAACACAAGATCAATCAAAAGAAGAATGATCTGTAAAAAAGGAAAGTAAGAACTCAACAATACCATATACTCATAACTAAGTTGGACAATTACATGTAAAATAAATACAACTGTCAAAAGTAGATATGTTATATCAAGTCATATAACCACTCCAACAATACAAAGAATAGAGGTATAAGTGTTGAAAGAAGACAAAGTATACAAATAGAATCAAGTAAAACGAAGATGAGGTACGAAAGTATAAACAAGATATGAAATCCATACCGAAAAGACAACAGAAAAGAAGGAATGAAATGAAGAATAGTTACCAAAGACAGATAGAAAGCAAAGGCACGAACGCAAAGAAAGTCAATAACAGTATATACTAATAACTGTTTTGATCAGATAACCTATTCAAAAAAAAATATATAAACATGATCGAAAGGCACAACACAAAATATCAAAGTATATCTATACTAATACCATCAAAAAATAATTTATAACTAAACAAAAGCTAATAAGTAATTTAACTAAGTTATAAGAGTTATACAAAACTAACATAAATAAATTATAGGCATCGAACAAACAAGTAATAGCATTACTATAACTAATACGACCAACGCACAATCAAGCGCTAAAAATAAAAAATACATCATAATAAAAAACAACTTTTTACAAGAACTAATCAAACTACATATCAATGATATCACGAAGTCAAATGCTGGGCACACACAACAAAAAATTACAATGCCAAAAAAAAAATCATTTTTTTCAACAGTACCGTACAAACATATTTTTTTTTCTCGATAAGTTACATAAAAACAGTATTTAATTTTTAAGTAGTTCAGTAATACTTTAAGTAAAGCCTAATAATGAAATCAATATTTTAACAAAATGAGTGAAATATAAAACAAAAATCCTATCTCGAAGGAACCTTTAAATCAACACATGTAAATTTAATTTATCCTTTAAGTTCTTTCTGCTGACAATTACGTTCAGCTCCGTACAATGCTATTTAGGTATAACTCTATCTCTTACTCAAATCGATAAGATATACATTATAAATAAATCTACACTTTGTTGTTACTATGAAATATAAAAAAAAGGTTCTATAAAAATATCTACAAAAAATAAGTTTTTTTTTTTTTTTTTAAAATAATCTGCTAAGAAAATAATCTACATGTCTGACTGGCAAGAAAATCAAGTTCTGGAAAAATCGAAGTTTCACAAAAAGTTAACAAATCCAAATACAAGATCATGTATGATACATGCAAGCTATTTTCCAAAATTACATTTCACAACATACCAGATAATACACATCTTCTCTGTATGTTCTATATATTAATTAATCATGACATCAAAACATGAGAAAAATATAAATTAAGTGAATAACGAACACTCAGGATTATCTAAAAGTAACCACTACATCAACACAATAAATGAGTTTGTGCAATCTCATCATGTACAAAACTATCCTAAACAACACAGTTGCAAAAATTCTAAGTTGAACAGAGTAGTATAAAGGATAATAATTACATACTACACATTATCAACACAATAATATATAAATAGCATAAAAATGTATTAATACATCATCAAAATACAGACATATAAATAACAATAAAAAAAAAATTATGGCAATCAAATGATGCATAGAAATAATCATTACAACAAAATTATATGTTATTTCAAAACAACAACATGTCATGTACTAATATAGAATACAAAAATATTTACTATCTTCACATAAAAAAAAAAAAAATCAGACGCGAAGTCTCCCACTCTCTTGTAAACATGCTTGACCTTCAGAAAGCAACACCTCAGATTTTAGTTTGACGCTGACAGGTTTCGGTTGACTACTCGAGCGGAAAGTTGACTCACATTTCTGACCGTCAATATGTCACAGAAGCCTTGACCCTTATCGCAACGTAGCTTCTGTCAACAAATACAAATGAAAATTTCCATTTTACTCAATAGTGAAATTTAATGAAAAAAAAAACGTAGAAATCACATTTACAATTACCCAACACCGGCTTGTGTAAAAACCCGGTCTCTTCACGATGTCACTAGCTCTCTCTATCACATGTAGATATCATAGAATTCTTGGGGACAACATGACCGACCTTGAATGTCGCCGCTGTCTTACGCTGAAACAAAGTCTCACATTCACAACAACAAGTAGAGCAATCAATAGTATTCAAGCATCCACTGTTATTTTTACTCTGTTTACTTTGATTATAAATGACTCTGGGCTCATGTTGAACAAAATTAGCACAATTGCGCTTATTATTTGTTCTACGATCACAATACTTATTATTACCGTTGTCTTGTTTACAAAAAATGACTTTAGTCTTTTGTTTAGGAACATTACTCTGGTGATATAAAGCAACATTTGAAAAGCTATTATCTCTATCATACTTTCCAACATTCTTACAATCAAAACTTTGAGATTTGTTAAATTGTCTACAGTATCTACGAGAGGGAAAATTATTATTTTCTGATCTCCCTTGGTACTGTTTACTCTTGGGGTTATCTCTCTTTCTAGAACTGTTTTTCTTTTCCCTTATGGGAATATATTTACCAATAGTTTCAAACTGACTGTGCTGAGTTTGACAACTGCCAGAAACAATAGTATCTCTATTGTTCCGCATATGGGTTTCATCTTTGGAACAAGTAGTAATAGTCTCAACACCCGCTATTAATTTCTGAGTATTTCCAGTAGTAGACAAATATTTGCTCTTATGAGTCTTGACCTGAAATATATCACCTTTCTTTTCCTGACCAACGGAACTGCCTGTTACACTAGAATCTTTGTTGGTCTGACGCCAAGAATTATCACTGGAACTATCAGTAATATTAGAACTTTTAAAGTTGTATTTACCACGATAAGATCTGTCTTTACCATGAATGACATCTCTCTGAGCAAAAAGTATATGGGGCTGACTTTTCGCAACTTTCTGTCTATCATTGTGAACATTGACAGAAGAGCACCTTTTGTTTTTCAAAACCATATCTATTAAGCCAAATATTCTTTCCCTTGCTTCCGCAATTTCAATATCTTTAAGTGAAATCGTTTCACTTAACCTTTTATTTAACTCCTTAACAGCCAAAACTTTGTCGCTTTCTTCTGCTAGCAAATTTTCAATTTTAGCGACCTTCTCTTTCTCAGCCGTCAACTCCACTAAAGTCTCTTTCTCGTACTGTTCTTTATTTGCCCTCAACTGAGTCAACTCTATCTGAAGTGTTTCAGTCTGGACATCATCATTGTTTTTCATAATCTCATTACTCTTCTTGGGGGGTACAATATTCATCTCCCCAATTTGATCACTGAGCATCGCATTATCATTCATCACCTCATGAAGCATTTCTATGTAAGTCTTCTCACAGACATTTCTCTCAACCTTCAATTTCTCATACATCTCTTTCTGTTCTTGAAGTTCCCGCGTGAGATTACCTATCTGAGTTTCCAAGTCTTGGACTTTGCTTAAAGTTGAATTTAATGTAGCTTGTGCACTAGAAAGTTCTGAGTTTGATTCAAGTATCTCACTTTTAAGCCTATACACAGTTGCCTGTAGTTCGTTCTCTTTAGCAACACCTTCTAGGAAATTCTCTCTTTGCTGTAGAGCACTTTGTTTGTTTACTTTTGCTTGTTTCTCAATTCTCAATTCCCTTTCCTGCTCATCAGAAGTATGGTTATGGATTATTTTGAACATGCTTTGCACTATATGTCCGTGTTCAAGCTCAATATTCTGTTGCAAAACACACGAAGGTGTCGTAGCAAATTCACCAAATCCTTGGCCATTACCAAATTGCAAACAAACTTAAGTTATGTTTCGCAAATAACTCAAGGGATGTTGACACATTAATCAAAAAATCATCCATTATCCATTCTCCAAGTCGTGCACCTCTCAATCCCTTACCATCTCTACCTACCACCAATGCAGACTCCAACATAGGCCTTATATCTGTAGGGCACATATCACGATCCATGGTGATTCACTTACTTAATCAACTATATATAGTAATCACTTATAGTTATGACAAATTACTGTCGCAAAAGGTTTGACAATTACCCTTCCAGCTCACAAAGTTAACTATTTGTCAAGAAATGAGCTTATTCATCAATTCTGTATCACCAATTCCTTTTTATAGCACCTTTATCAAGTCACATCATTATCAGGAAAATCGACATATGTCAACAGCCATTAACACCTATGCATCAAATCTTAATCATATGTCAAATTAGACATAAACAACAATAATAACAAAATGAGCAATTAGGGAGGCCTAGCGACATATATGAAGTGACACAATTTTACACAAGACACAATCACTTATCTTGTCAATGATCCCGCTTCTTTTCCGCCACGATACTGGATATCACATAGACTGCTAAAACCTCCACTGCGGGAAAGCACTGCAACTTGATTCGTTTCTCTTCAGGTAATTTCGTCAATATGATATGTGCTTAACAATGCACAAGTTGACAGGAACCATAATACAGCACACACTGCCCCTCTTGACTCTTCTGTAGTCTGAAATGTACACGGCAACTCCGTGTATCATAACATCTTGAACTTGTTATGGTGACAACTGGCACAGTTAACCGAATATTGCAGAAATCTGTGACAACCCGTACAAATGCTGGTACAAATACTGTCCAAGTCTAATTGAACTTCCTTGACCACTGCAGACGTTGTTGTAGTCTATAGGCACGAAATAGGACGTCAATTGCTACTGGTGTAAAGTTGCATACTACCAAATAAAGCGTGCGTTGTTTCTCAAATGCGCCACCCACGCAGATAATATTTAGGTCACAGTTCTGAAGTACACCAGATTCAAGCCACGCCTACATAAGGCTAATTATAACACAGTCAAGTGTTCTACACTCTTGTCACGTGAAAGTCATATGTATTATTTCCAACTTGTAGTGACTGATCCTCTAGATATGTTATGGTCTGGTGGACAAAATTTGCTTCATATTATCCTCTTGCTTCAAGTACATATCACTGTAGAGGTAACAATTTCTTAATCGTATACGCCACCCAGGCACATCTTAAATCATATCCAATGATACAAAACTACGCCACTTAGGCTATCGACGCGAATAGTCGTAGATGTCAGATCCTGTTAACTGAAAACCACCAACTGATACAATCTAGATTTGCTGGTTTCTCACTGAATGTAATTAAACGTTAATGTTATTATGTCTTTGAAACCACCGCTGATAACGGCGCTAAGTCTAAATGTTATATAATCTCTGTTTACACCCACTGTTGCGAGTGTAGTGGTTTGGTCTATATCATCGCCACGCAGGCTAATTTAATATATGTGTGCTGCTGTCCTGTCACTGTGTCTGGAATGTTGACCTGGGTGTGTGTTGATATGTTCGCACACCACAGTGCGTACGTAAGAGTACATGCAGGAGTCAAAAAGGGTTGCAAACGACTGGAACAGTTCGCTACTGTTTATTACGTTGCAACACAGACACGATGACATAAATGACACACATTCGACAGCAAAACACGAATCATATAATTTCCACATTGCATTAAATATATATAATACGGCCTGTCCACATCCTGGCCTAAACAGTACTTCAATACTCAATAAAGCCTGCACCACACGGCAGCTATAATAATGTTCATATGGCCTAAACAGTACTTCAATACTCAATAAAGCCTGCATCACACGGCAGCTCTAATAATCTTCATATGGCCTAAACAGTACTCCAATACTCACTAAAGCCTGCATCACACGGCAGCTATAATAATCTTCATATGGCCTAAACAAATCTTCAATACTCAATAAAGCCTAACACGGCAGCTAATCTTCAATAAACTCTTCATTAATAAAGCCTGCACCACACGGCAGCTATAATAATCTTCATATGGCCTAAACAGTACTTCATTACTCCATAAAGCCTGCAACACACGGCAGCTATAATAATCTTCATATGGCCTAAACAGTACTTCATTACTCCATAAAGCCTGCAACACACGGCAGCTATAATAATCTTCATATGGCCTAAACAGTACTTCATTACTCCATAAAGCCTGCAACACACGGCAGCTATAATAATCTTCATATGGCCTAAACAGTACTGCATTACTCAATAAAGCCTGCAACACACGGCAGCTATAATAATCTTCATATGGCCTAAACAGTACTGCATTACTCAATAAAGCCTGCAACACACGGCAGCTATAATAATCTTCATATGGCCTAAACAGTCTTCACTGCAGTTTATCAAATAGGCTGTACACACAGCGAAATATATAAGTCGACATTTTCTCAAATCCTACGTAGGCATACATTATCCAAAAACACTGGGACTCGACCTACACGGTCCACGCCCAAAACACAACTCTCCAAAATCACACACTAGTCCCACCAAAAAACCCGTCACGAGATTCGGTTGTCTTGAACACCGTTCTCGATAACACATGCAGACTAGCGAGCTATTCACATAACTCAAAACAGTACAGAATAAATACATTAAACAGCGTTCACACGCTTATCTGTACTCTGTCACCCGAAAAATAGGAAAAGATAATTCTATCCTAAAGTCAGACAAGTATCCGCTTAATCAAGCGTTGCAACTCGAAATTTAATATGTTCAAAACACCATTCTAAAGATTACTTCCCCTTCCATAAATTCCACTTGCAACATGCCCACATATGTGAATGTTTACCAGCCTTAGAATGCCTGATATGTACCAATCGATTTCAGTTAACATGATGTACATGAACCTGCTTACATTGACTGTTCCTGTGATACTACTGTTAGTCCTGTGATTAAATGTGTGAACTGTTACCAGTAGTTACAACCATCATTGGCTTCCGTGTGAGTGTGACTGGGTGAATTGTCTACATATATATGAGCCTAAACGCATTCGCGTCTCTACACACCCATGTCTCACAATATCATCATCATCGTACAAGAACCATGTATGCTGTCAGCGTGAGTGACCTAGATCTTCACCGCACCATTACACTGTTCAGGTGACATCAACACGCATACCTGGCCAACTACACATCAACATTAGGGGACCCCACGAAAACACAGTAACAATAGTCTTGATGTTGCATTTTAAAATTTCAGGACCCTAGAGTCCAGTTACATACATTGCATACACATTTTTAATGCTAATGATTCACACATTGAGAATTCATCATCTTTCACTCTTTCGCCCTTACAGTCTTTTCCTTGCTGTTTCAGAGATCAACTTGCCTTTCTTTTTCACATGCATCTTTGGATATTCACGCGGTACCTTTGCACTATGCACTGATTGTCATTCTGTCCATTATCATTGATGCAACCTTCTACAGATGATTTATATTCCACTCATTCATCTATACCTGCCCCCTTTAACTACCATAACGTCCCTTGACAGAGTATAAGTGGAACGAACCATGTTATTGAAATTTATAAACATGATTGTTATAGTATACCATCCTTTCTCCACAGAGATATTTTGAGTGTAAACCCCACATTTTTTGTGGATACTGTTAGTTTTTATTACCATCATTCCAGTCCACACATTGCTTATGTAATAGCCATTTTAAAAAAAAAATAGAGAAATTAAATCACTTTGCAGAATTTTGTTGTTGTTAGACATTGTGCATGATGAAAATGTCACAAAATAGTCATATCCATGGATTGTACATCCAACATTTGATCCACTATTACAAGACGAATGAGACTTCTTTTTCCACTCCACCCCTCACACCCCCTTATCTTACTCGTTTCCTTCTCTCACTCTGAGAAAATATTCTGGAATTGTGATTTTTCTCTCCTAACTACGAGTATTTTCATCAACTTGAATTACAATTTTGTTGTAATCTGGAGACCTTTTGTTTCTTTTTGTCCATTACGAGACCACAATTACTATTCTTACAACTTGCTGACAACAGGTTATATTGACTGTTCTTATTCGCTAACTCTTATTGTCACCCCACTGATAGACTTTATCACACCCAGGAATCAGCTTTATTGATAGTGATTTTCTCAGTCATTGTATTATTGAATTATTATTATAGTTTGCTTACAAATTTTTACAAACAGAATGAATATTGGTAGACATGAAAAGAAACAGATTGATGGGAATGTTGACATAAATTAGAGATGCTAATATCCCTACACCACCCGCACACCTGTTTATGAGACCACACAGATGACTGTTTTTACACCCATTGTTCCCCATGTGTACCATAGTGTCATTTCATTCCCCACTGAACCGCCCCTGTCTATTTCACACATATGGTATTGACTAGTTTTTATGATTGCAGCTGAGATGGATATGACATAGAAGAAAATAAAACACTACATGATATTGTGAAACTACTGTTTGCACATGATGCATATGCCATTATTGCCCTCATGCTCATATGATATTGACTAGTTTTTATGATTGCAGCTGACATGGATATGACATGGAAGAAAATAAAACACTACATGATATTGTGAAACTGCTGTTTGCACATGATGCATATGCCATTACTGTCCCTCGGATAATGTTATACATTAAATATTTCTGTCTTTACGTAAACACGTGACAGATAAAAAAAAATGACTGAAATTTATTTTTTGCACAAAGATGAGATTATGAGACTGATGACAGGAGATAGTCTCTGATATACAAGAGATGAGGTTGATCTTTGATATTGATACATGCCTATGCTATATATGCATTTTTGACTTTGTTATAAACTAGACAATTCTGTCTTTACGTAGTCACGTGACAGATCGTCAAAAATGACTGACACATTTTTGAAATTTAATACAGCTTTGAGATACTGGGAAATGTTGGTCCCTGATGATAATGATGCATAAGTTGAAAATGATACCCCTCCTGAGGATATACATGTCAAGGATACACACGATGGATATATATGATTAATAATACATAAGTTGAAAATGATACTCCTCCTGAGGATATACGTGTCAAGGATACACACGATGGATATATACTGATGATACATAAGTTGAATACGACACTTATGTCAGGGATACACATGCTGTTGTTGAAATTAAGATATTATAGTTAATGGAAAGATTCTGCCTTTACGTGATCACGTGACAGATACTTAAGTAGAAATGATAACACTTTCATGGACCAGTTCATTTGACATTGCATTTAACGGTATTACTATAACCCATATTGCTTTCTGGGACTGTGCGTACCAGGTTGACCAGCTGAGCACTTTTCACCCCTGTCATGATGATATTTCCATCCCTTACTTTACCTACACCATAGAGATATTGCTGAAAAGTCATGGACTTCCCATCTGACTGAATCAGACTATAACAGTTCTGACAACAGATGTTACAGACACAATCGATCTGACAAATCTTCGTCTCAGAAGGCAGATTCGGTATCGAACCTGTACAAATGTGAAATAATTTCCATTTTTGTTAAATATTGCCCAGGTATGAGATATTGGTTGTTCGATTGGATTTAAATGAGTTTTAATAAATAATATTCTGGATATTTCTTAACTACCTTAGACGCGTTATAGATAAATTAAAATGTACTACAGAGATACATTTTTGAAAAATCATAAACTGCCCATCTGACTGACTCAGACTATAACAGTTCTGACAACAGATGTTACAGACACAAATGATCTGACAAATCTTCGTCTCAGAAGGCAGATTCGGTGTCTCATTTGTCATAATGTAAAATATTTTTCACCTTGTCAATTGTGCTGACATATTGAGATGTTCATAGTTGAATTATAGTTACATGAATTTTTGACAAATGTATTCTTGGATGTGTTTCGCTAACATAGTAATACATTGTAGACGACTTAATTAGAAAATAATGACACATGAGTACCTGGAAATAACTTGGCTGTTTTCTGCATTGGACCACCATTACAATAAAATAATTTGGATACTTTGAAAAAAATAAAATAGAATACTTTATACATGGATCACTCTTATAATTTCACAATGTGGATACTTGGAAATAACTTGGATGTATATTGCCTAGAGTACCAGGAAAGTTTCGCAACATAAAGGTGTTGAACTACATTTTGGGTTGATTGATATATGAGTAAAAAAAAAAAGACAAATTTTGCACTGTTGCCACTTGTGTGAGTTTTGCGTGGTCTTTATATGGATTCATGTTAACAGTTTTGTTGTTCAAGGTTGCCGCTCGAAAATTTTAGATTAACATATGTCTTGATATGATAAAAGTAAAATATTTTTTTTTCACAATGTTGTCCATTAATAAAGCTAGGTTAAGGTATGACAGTATCATTATATATATATATATATATATATATATATATATATATATATATATATATATATATATCTATATATATATATATATATATATATATATATATATATATATATATATATATATATATATATATATATATATATATATATATATATATATATATATATATATATATATATATATATATACAAGGGCCCCCGGTTAATGACTTATGTTAAATGTTTCTTAAAACATTTTGGACTTCAGAAATTTTTTCTCCAGATATTTTTTTGTATTGCTAGTACTCAAATGTCTCCCTCCAGGATACATTTGCATGGCCCCGGGATCTATGCGGCCGTATGATCTACTACCATCAGCATTTATTCATGCTGGAGGCCAGTAATAATAAAATGTAAAACTACCATTCGTTGAAATAAACAACTAAGATTCTTAACTAAAATGAAAATTAACCCGAAGTACTAAGGGAAGGGAAGTGAGCGGTAGATAATTGACTAGGTCAGTTTTGACACTAGGCAAGCTGAAATACCCAGCAGTTGTCATAGAAATATAGGGACGCAATAGAGACAGCTAACATCACGCCTTGAGCTCATAATCTCTGACCAATGGTTTATCGAATAGAATGAGCTCCCAGCCAATGATAACGTAGCCAGCTCAAGCACACAAATATTGCCGGCAAGATATTAAGAACGGTTAGTCCTAGAAAAATGATCCACGTAGATGGACGTGAGAAAAAAACGTTTGGTTTTTTTCTTTAGTTGAGGTTCTTCAACATGATCTTTGTGAATAAGAATTCTTTAATGTGTAATTATGCACATGGATCAGCATTCGTTTTATTTGATGCATGTAAGTAAAGTCTCGCCCTGATGTTATATATTTCAGCTATATTTTGCGTATTGAAACTTGTCAATGGAACAAATTGAATGGACGATTTAGATTGACCTGGGGAATAAAGCAAAAGAATAAACTACAAAAGAAGAAAATTACATTGGAGACTTTGACAATCCAGAAGAGTTGAGAAATATAAAAAATGGTAAATAATACAATGAAACCTATGTGGGTGGACATGAAGAATAAGAGATATGCACTTAATATGAAGAAAATACGACCAGTTTTGCCTATTGTACAAATTGTATAAAATGTTGAAAAGTTTTGGTTGGAAACCAATTGATCTGTTTGATATTGAATAAAATATATGAAAATGTACAAGGCCGTTGAGAAGTGTTTGCCTGTTGAATAACATTATTTATCTGTTGGATTATTATAGATGCATTGTCATGGTTCACAAAAATCTCAACCACAAATGCTCTCCATATATCACCTGTAGGAGGAATGGAACGAGCCGACACCCACAGATTAGGGTCTAAGGAATCAACATCTCTGGCGAGCTTTAAGCCAGTAATACACCAATAACTTAGACATGGAATAAAATGCAAGAAAAGTTATAAACACAATACTGCAACACTGTAAACCATTGGATAGATATTATCCCCCTGCCACATAATACATTAACTGCTACCGTACCCAGCCCCACAAGGAAATAATACTGGGTGGGACGGCTACAACTTAGCCCCTATTTATGAGCGTCGTACTGATCAGCATCTGCTCAAGCGGTGTGAGCTAGGTGCAACACAAAATGCAAATGAAAGCCTCCACAATGTTATATGGAGTCGTTGCAGCAAGCGGAAATTTGTGTCATTAAAAAAGGTCAAATTCAGTGTCCTTGTGGCCGTTGGAGAGTTCAACTTTGGTCCATCAGCCAGTGCAGAAATAAAAAAGCTGTATGGTCAAGCATCTGGAACAAACTCAAAACGCCTTGGACAGGTGCGATTGAGGAAACGTCTGGCCAACAGGCAGAAACATGAGGCTGACAAACTTGTAAAAAGAAGAAAAAGTAGGCAAGAGGCAAGACAAAGGCGAGAGGAGGAGCTGCAGGAAGCTGAAGGAGATGCAGCATACAGTGCTGCAGAATTTTAGTGACATTTGGCCCACCCCCCCCCCCCCCCCCCCCCCCCCCCCCCCCCCCCCCCCCCCCCCCCCCCCCCCCCCCCCCCCCCCCCCCCCCCCCCCCCCCCCCCCCCCCCCCCCCCCCCCCCCCCCCCCCCCCCCCGAATGAAGTATAGTGGACAAGACAAGGCACTCGGTGAGTAAAATGCATTTTTCTGAAAACTAACATTTTATTAACAAAATTTTTTATTACTAACAAACTATCTAACAGAGCAGTCTCAAATTTGGCATGCATGTAGTACACATCGATATCTTTAAATTAACACATCTGCATTTTTGATATTTTGGTAATTTTCTTTTATAAATTTTTAAAAAATTATTTTTAAAAATATTTTTAAAAATATGTTTTCATACAAATATAGTGTATTAATTTTTTTAATCATTAAAAATAGAATTTTAAACTTATCAAAATAAGCATGTGTAAAATTGTTTTAATTGTCAATCACAACATGTGTGTGCAATTAGATAAAGTTTGGTAATATGGGAAACATAAGATTTTTGCTCTAGAAAATTAGTGAAAAATCCAATGTGGCGGAGGTTTTTTTTTGGTTACCATGGTAGAAGGAAAGAAGAAAAATTAGGCAAGATAAAGGCGAGAGGAGGAGCTGCAGGAAGCTGAAGGATGTGCAGCATATAGTGCTGGAGGATTTCAAACACGTTCAATGTGATAAAGTTTGGTCAATGGGAAACATAAGTTTTTAGCTGTAGAAAATTGGTGAAAATCCAATATGGCGGATTTTTTTTTTTTTTGGTTAACATGGTAACCACATTTTTTAAACAAAATAAACTGTAGAATTTGGTTCATGGACATAAAACTGTTTCTATTGAGCACATAAAAATTTTGAAAATATTATTAGAACAAACGTTAGTTTTTACTGTAGTTCATGACTTCAACTCAACACGATTCGGAATGGCAGAAAAGTCCCAGGAAAAGCCTAGCTCTACAGTGTAGATAATACCAATGAGTCTTCAACTTGGTATTGGCTGCAAACAGCGAGAAGCTCAGCAGTCGCAGTTAAACAACAACAAATCCAATCGTTTGTGACCTGTGCAAAGTCTGAAGATTATCACTTGTTCACCTCTGCTAAGCAAGGTAATATGTGTCATGTTTTTGGTGGCGTGGATGCTCTCCTTCCCACTTGCTCCTGTAATCTGCTCTAGATAAAACTCTTGGCCTCTTCATAAGTTATGCGTGTGTCAAATTGAGTTAGGGACCAGAAGACGCAGCAATAGAGACCGCAGTCAGCGACTCATAGCTTGACTGCCTGCGTCAGGATCAGCGAACCAGAGCTGGTCAAGACCGTGCTCCACCTCCACGTGGTGGTCCTGGAAACAGTCTGCAGCAGTGCAGTCTGGCTGAGCGAGCACGGATCGCAATGGGAAGGCTGTAAAGTGCAATCTTTACTATCTTGCAATATAATACATTTATATACTTATTAGGTTCGCAAATATTTTGTAAACAAAGTATTTCCTTTTTAAGTGCTTAAGGAGAAGTCATTTTTGAGTTACTTCCCTTGAAAGTAGTTCCGTCATCTTCGATCGGACTCCGCGGACGATTCTAGGCCTACTGCGATTTATTCTTTGGCTGGGTAGGAATAGATTGTTCTTGCTTCAGTATATCTATGGCCTGAATTTATACGTAGTGTTTGTATGAGTAGGACGAGTCTGTCTTATATATGGATATCTTTACATTTCTAAGTCGAACTATGTTGGTTGTCGCTAGAAAAGGTCAAAGGCTATGCAGCGGAAGTATCGCTAACAGGGGGTGTGATTCATGGCTGCCATCCTGTCGAGATGTCGAGTTTTGTTGTAGCAGGCTTTTTGCCGAAAAAGTGATCTATAAGTAGATGGGGAAAAGTGATAGTCATTTAGACATGTTGTATGTACTTTACCCCAGTGTTTATTCTCTTTTGCCAAGGAATGGCAAAGTTATATTTCGCATAAAAAGGTAAAACCACAATTTATTATGAACTTGGGCTTCGCCATCGTTGTCGATAAGCAGATGCACAGTGGTACTTTTGAAAAGAATATTTATTCAAAGGAAGATGACATTCCTATGTATCAGCACTAGATTGTATGATATTATTCAATTACCTCTATGAGAGAAGCTATGAAGAAATGAGGACATTTAACGAATGACCAATTTTGGTCTGTATCCAATAGTGAGTGGAGCTCACGAGAGAAGCACAGCCATGTTGAAATTCATATACTTTGTATTTATCGAGTGAGAAAAAGGGATGCCTGTACTATCGCTCGATGAACCAAGAGATCACTGCTACATGTGAGAACCCATGTCTGGGATTCCTATATCTTTATGGAAAATATATATATTGAACTTTACGTGAAGGGATATTCGCTAGACGAGGTTAGGTCTAGGAGCCTTCCTATATATTGGTTATGGTCTGACGTGCCCAGTCAGTAAAGCCAGATGATTTACATGATGGAACTCTGAATGCTTATTTACGAATGCTCCATTATGATATTTGCCAAGCATGAATGCTAACTTAAGATGATATTCCTGTGATCAACATTATGCTGTCTATGTCGACATTTGTTCCTGTAACCATACACGTACTGTCCAAGTGTGCGTCCCATTAAATGTTATAAAAAGACCACCGTAGTTCCAGTACTTCTTGAATTCGAACAGTGTGAGTATGAGTGATGTACTACCAACCTGTCAACTCTATCGAATCATTCTACCATTCGCGTTCTGACATTCATATACACACTCATTGTCTACACTCACATTCTTGTCGGAGCCTCATCACGTTCCAGGACAAGATGACCTGTATGACCAAAACTGTGCTGGGTTTAATGAGTTGACAATCGTTACACTTTACTACACCAGTCCCAACATCTACATTTATCAACTGGTGGACATTCACGTCATTTAACAAATAAAGCGTGATTCAACAACTAGTAGCCAGTATGAGTTAACAACTACAGAATTTAACAACTGGTGTGCCAGCTTCCTGGGTCAACCTGCACAGTGACCATATTGAGAAGTAAACTACTGAGACCAGACGTTCCTTGGGGTCTGTTACGACACACAAATACATCAACAGTACAACTCTACAGTGATGTCAGCGTGACCTGTCCTGTCGACAGTATGCAGTAACTAGGTCAGCGTTTGTTGACATTTGGTTCGTTGGACATTTGCCATACAACTGACAGTGTTACACAGCAAGCTTGGTTGAAACATAGAACATTACACATCAGGACTGGAGAATATTTGACAGTGTTTGCGAAAGGAAATGTTATTGAACTGAGAAGTCCTACATCGATTGTTATCATTCACATCAACGATGGAGCTTCTATTTCTGTGTTGAATTTAAAATAATTAGACCAGAAGTGATTGTTTAATAAAGTACCACAGTACTGTACTATTAGGCAGTGTAACTGAGCCTTCATTCCAACACATTCTTTCTGCAACACTCTATTTACATCATATTGCCATACTATTTATGCATTTATGTATTTATGTTTAAATATTTATATGTGATATTTGTTTGTATCCAGCGGGTTGTTGTTTTGGTTGGGCGGTGTCACACAACAGAGTATCCCACGTAATAGAGGGTCTGATGTGTGCGTTTCTATAGGTGCAATTTTCTTGATTGAAAATTTTCTGCGACAGCTGTTGCTATTAGTGTTAGCTGTGAAGACTGTACTCATTGTTGTTTTTGTAATATTCCTCTGTTCTTTAGTTTGTTTTGATTTGTTTGTAATTTGTTGGTCTACCCTATTCTATCTTTCAGTTCTATTCTCAATTTATATTTATATACTGTGGCGTTATTTGTATTTGTTATCCTCTTGCGGTTTATCTTTTATTGTTTTTTCCCATTTGATTTATTTCATTTCCGCAAATGTTTTCATGTTCTCCTGTATAACTGTTTTGTTTTGTGCCTGATCGACATACACTATTTTAAATATAGTTGATCATATAAATTGATGTACAAGAATCAACTGATAGTTAATTGCTATTACTAAAGGTACACAGTTGATGATATAAAACACTATTTCTGGTGCACTGCACTTATATTATAGAGTGAACCAGCAACTTATAGCTGTTATTATATAAGGATTTATACAAGACCTTTGTAAGGCTTGTTTCCCACAGTGATTGGGATAGTTAAGTACTATTTTCCACAGGTTACAAAGTTATCATACAAGGTCTTTGATTAAGACTAAGAAAGTGAATTTATTTACTTTTGCAAATTACTGATCTTATTAGACAAGATGTCTACATTAGATTATTTTATCACACAAGGCAGGGCTCTTGATAAGACTGGTCAGCAATTAGAAGAATGGGCAGTTGCTCAATATGACAAAGCATTAGCTGCAGAAGAGAGAAAACTTGCTGCTGCTGCTGAAGAAAGAAAAGCATTGATTGAGGAGAAAAATTAGCAGCTGAGGAAAAAAAATTACAAAGAGAGGATGAACAAAAGAAATTGCAGATACAGACTGATGAAAAAAGATTCCAGATGGAAATGGAAAAAGAGAAAAGAAAGGATGAAGCTGCTGCAGAAGAGAGAAAATTACAAGCTGAAGCTCAAGAGAAAAAAAAAGCAATAAGAGAACATGAACACCAAAAAGAACTTTTAGCATTTGAGTTAGAAAAGTTAAAGTTAACAAACATAAGTGATGGTAATCAAGCATCTGGTGGTAATGGTAAACCCTTTACTTACAAGGTCAAGGTACCAGCGTTCAACCCTTCCAGTGATGACATAACATTCTGGCTAAATAGATTTGAACGCTCGTGTCGAGCCCATAATGTGGACAAATCACAATATGCTAACCAGTTATCAGAAAATCTGAAAGGTGATTCTCTGACTAGTTTAAGTTTGGTTGAAGAGGCGGACAAAGATAACTATGATGTTATTAGGGCAGCCTTATTAAAGAAGTATCAGTTGTCTGAAGAGGGTTATCGGAAGTTGTTTAAGACAATGGTGCCTGAGGCAGGTGTAGAATTCTCAGAATTCATTGCAAGGACACGTCTTACATTTGATCGTTGGATTGAGCTATCCAAAACAGAAAAAACTTATGAAGCCCTTATGGACTTGATACTCAGAGACAAGATTATGTCAAGTATAAATAAACCTTTCCTCGAATTCTTACATGAGCGTAAACCTAAGTCTCTAAAAGAAATGGAACAGTATTGTACCCAATACGTCACTGCACATCCGGACGTAGCTATTAGCAACAGTAAGGTTAAAGAAGGTATGCCAGTTGCTTCTGCAACACCATACAACCCTAATCACTCTCACAAATTCCAAGGACCTCAAAATAAGTTTAATAAAAAAGGTAACTATTACAGTTATCAGAACCAAGGTAACCAATCATTTCAGGGTTCTTCTTCGAATACCTGGAGAAGAGCTGACAGCCCTCGATTCAGGGGTGGTCATAATTACAGGAACTTTCGCAAAGGAAGTCATTCTAGAAACTATCCAAGTTTTCCTTCATGGAGACAACAGGATCATAATTACCGAGATACTCATTATAATGAATATGATGATAGTAACCAAAGGAGCTATGATTCAAACCCGAGTAGGGGTTATAATGATGGGAACAATGATAAGTACAGAGGCAATAATAACAGAGGTAGAGCACAATTAAAAAAACATAAAGCTCATTACCAGGCGAACTCTGCACAGCAAGAGTCCCACGAAGCCTATAAACAAAATAAAGATAATGATGACTCTAATAATATGGCATGTGCCGCTTTTGATTTTGGGAGAGCATCTCAGTGCCCCCAATGCAAAACATTATTTGAGCCAACCACAGTGTCTACTTTAAGCTGTGGGCATCCTCTTCCCGCTCTTCCTGCGTCAATCGCGCATGATGGGAGAGGTTCTCTTGTCTTACACAAAGGTTTAGTAAATGACAATCCAGTCTCAGTACTTTTTGATTCTGGATGCACAACTATTGGGGTTAGGCAGTCACTCATAGATCCTTCTCATTCTACAGGCAAAGTAGTCAAATGCGTAACATTTGGCGGCACCATAGAGAAATACTCTACCGCTATCATTAGGATTGCTACTCCTTTCTTCACAGGAGATGTACACGCATGTCTTTTGCCGAATCCGATCGCTGATCTTATCATCGGTCGCATTCACGGAGTCAAAGAATGCACTCCGGAGCAAATTTCCGTTTGGGAAAATCAAAATATGCAATCTGCTAATGCGGTAGTCACTAGAGCTCAAGCTCTCAATATGCCTGAAACTTCATCTGTTGAAGATAATGAAGTGCATAACCAAGATGATCCCTTGGTAATTTCTCGTGACTCGTTTATAAAACAACAAGAAGAAGATCCGACTCTTAAGAAATTCTTCACTCTTGTAACGAAAGGTGATCCGAATAAAGATTCAAATTGTAAATCTTGGATTACAATGAAGAATGGCGTACTTGTACGTATGGTGCAAGACTCCACTAAGTCAAGTCATTCTCAGATTCTTGTACCCAAGAATTTGAGAGTTAAGATCTTACAACATGCACACGACTCTCAGTGTGCTGGTCACATGGGTTTTTCCCGTACAAAGTCAAGAGTTCTTGCGGCTTTCTTTTGGCCTTTTGTGAACAAGGACATACGGATCTATTGTCGATCCTGTAAAGTATGTCAAGAAGTCAAATCCAAAGGTCCTCGTCATGCTGCGCCTATTCAGGCTGCAGATATTCCTATTCGTCCATTCCAGAAAATGGCGATAGACATCATTGGTCCATTCAAGATCAAATCTGCTAGAGGACATCAGTTTATCTTAACGTGTGTAGACATGTGCACACGTTGGCCAGAGGCTATCCCTCTAAAGAGCATTACTACCGCTGACATTGCAGATGCTCTTTGGCTTATATTTTCTCGGCTGGGATTCCCCGGAGAAATATTATCAGATCATGGCACCCAACTGATATCGGATACCATGTCTCAAGTAATGTCTACTCTACAGATAGAGAGATCTTTGAGTAGCATCTATCATCCTATGTCCAATGGGATGGTCGAGCGACTAAATAGAACACTTAAGAACTTATTAGGGAAGATAACTGAGGATCATCCTCAAGATTGGGATAGGGTTTTACCCGCGGCCCTCTTCGCGTACAGAGAGGTCCCCAATGAACATACAGGGTTTTCTCCCTTTGAACTTGTCTTTGGCGCGCGACCGCGCGGCCCAATGTCTTTGCTGCATGATCTTATAACAGCTGACAATATTGACGATGACACAAAATCTTCTTACGAGTATGTCATCGCGCTGAGACAAAAGATTATCGAAGCATGCAAATTGGCAACGTCCTCTTCTGAATTTGCTAAGCAGAAGGCAAGACAATTTGCTAATAAGAAGAGAACTTTACGACAACTTTGTCCTGGTGACAAAGCATTTGTTTTGCTACCTTGTCGTGAAAATAGACTCCTTATTAGTTGGAAAGGTCCGTACGATATAATATCGAAAATTTCAGATGTTGACTACATCGTCGATATCAACGGGAAGCATAAAACCTTCCACATCAATATGCTTACGGAGTTCCATGAACGTCCTGACTATCTACAGCCTATTTTCCAGGCAACGGACGATTCTCATGTCAAACATGGTCATTACTCATCACTGTCTGTAATACAGGATGAGGAAACAAGTTTTTCGGATGTTAATCTTCCGCTTCCAATGATCCCACTTCATTCTAGTGAATCATGGAAAGACGTTACTGTTTCTCCTGATTTGTCTCTAGGAGAACAGCGACAAGTTTCGTCTATGTTACAAACATTTCAGGATGTCCTCACTGACATCCCTGGGCAAACTCATGTCATTGAGCATGACATTGTTCTAACTGAACATACTCCAATTAGGGTTAGACCTTATCCTATCCCTATACATTTCCAAACACAGGTTGAAAAGGAGTTGGATGAAATGATAGATTTACAAATAATCGAACCATCCACTTCTGCATATTCTTCGCCGATGGTTATTGTTCGAAAAAAAGACAATAACATACGTCTTTGCGTTGACTATCGCAAATTGAATCAAGTTACGAAGTTCGATGCTGAACCTATGCCTTTACTGGAAGAACTACTTACTCGTCTTTCTAAATCGCATTTTTTCACTAAACTTGATTTGTCTAAAGGATATTGGCAAGTTCCATTATCCGAACGCGCCAAACCTCTTACCGCTTTCTCTACTCCCAGAGGCCTTTTCCAATGGAATTTTATGCCTTTCGGCCTTATGAACGCACCAGCTACATTTGTACGCATGATGCGTCGAATCCTATCGTATCGGTCAGATGTCATTGCTTATCTAGACGACATCTGTCTTTTCAGCGATACTTGGGAAGATCACTATTCAGGGTTAGTTGAATTATTATCAACTCTGCGTGAGTATAACCTGACAGCAAAACCATCTAAAGCTTGTATTGGCTTTAGCGAAATTGCTTTCTTAGGCCATCGAGTAGGTCACGGTTTCTTGAAGACAGAAGACCATAATATCACTAAGATACTTAACATCTCTATCCCTAGGACTAAAAAGCAAGTGCGAAGTCTTTTAGGTCTCATACAATTTTATGGACGTTTCATTCCGAATCTGTCCTCTATCATGGCACCTCTCTCTACACTATTAAAGAAAGGGTCGCCTAACATGGTTCACTGGTCTCATGAATGCCAATCTTCACTAGAGAAGATCAAAACTATGTTTTCATCACCACCTATTTTAGTGTTACCTACAACAGATAAGACATTTGTTCTTCGTAGTGACGCTTCATCCACTGGGATTGGAGCGGCACTAATGCAAGAGTACTCTGGAACTCTGCATCCTGTAATGTATATATCCAGAAAACTTAATGCTGCAGAAAGGAATTACTCGGTTTTAGACCGTGAATTATTGGCAATGGTTTGGTCAATTCTCAAACTCCAAAGATTCCTTCTGGGCGCGCATTTCGTAGTGGAAACTGACCAAAAAGCTCTTACGGCTATCCAAAGTAAGAACTTGAAGAGCTCGAGATCAACTCGATACGCAATCGCTCTTCAACCTTTTCATTTCTCGGTACGAGCTATCCGTGGTTCAGAAAATGTGATGGCGGACATTCTGTCCAGATGCCCACATGATGCCACTTAACTGTTAAATATTGGTTTTTTTTTTTAATATGTATAACTTTACAACAGTTATTTTTTGTTTCTTTACTAAGATACACATTTGTAATTTAATAATAGAATGATGGTATCGCTACTTAGCGGTTTATTGATGTTTATTCACCGCTGTTCTTTGATGATTGTTTCTTCATAAATCATAAATTTAAGATTATAGTGTGAATTTTTGGTATGCATTGTATAATTACCAGAATTGTATTATACGTACATCACACCTTCCTGGAAACATTTATTCGTAGAGAAACAATTTCTCTCAGATTTTGAGATATATTCTCACCGGTCATATTAGGAATTATAGTTATTCCTGATATTTTCATCTGCGCAGTATTCTTGCGTTGTGAGCCTATTCTACGTTGCTCCTAGATGTATTTAAAAAAAAAAAATTTATTTTTTTTTTCCCGGGAGGTGTGGTAAGACTGTAAAGTGCAATCTTTACTATCTTGCAATATAATACATTTATATACTTATTATGTTCGCAAATATTTTGTAAACAAAGTATTTCCTTTTTTAAGTGCTTAAGGAGAAGTCATTTTTGAGTTACTTCCCTTGAAAGTAGTTCCGTCATCTTCGATCGGACTCCGCGGACGATTCTAGGCCTACTGCGATTTATTCTTTGGCTGGGTAGGAATAGATTGTTCTTGCTTCAGTATATCTATGGCCTGAATTTATACGTAGTGTTTGTATGAGTAGGACGAGTCTGTCTTATATATGGATATCTTTACATTTCTAAGTCGAACTATGTTGGTTGTCGCTAGAAAAGGTCAAAGGCTATGCAGCGGAAGTATCGCTAGCAGGGGGTGTGATTCATGGCTGCCATCCTGTCGAGATGTCGAGTTTTGTTGTAGCAGGCTTTTTGCCGAAAAAGTGATCTATAAGTAGATGGGGAAAAGTGATAGTCATTTAGACATGTTGTATGTACTTTACCCCAGTGTTTATTCTCTTTTGCCAAGGAATGGCAAAGTTATATTTCGCATAGAAAGGTAAAACCACAATTTATTATGAACTTGGGCTTCGCCATCGTTGTCGATAAGCAGATGCACAGTGGTACTTTTGAAAAGAATATTTATTCAAAGGAAGATGACATTCCTATGTATCAGCACTAGATTGTATGATATTATTCAATTACCTCTATGAGAGAAGCTATGAAGAAATGAGGACATTTAACGAATGACCAATTTTGGTCTGTATCCAATAGTGAGTGGAGCTCACGAGAGAAGCACAGCCATGTTGAAATTCATATACTTTGTATTTATCGAGTGAGAAAAAGGGATGTCTGTACTATCGCTCGATGAACCAAGAGATCACTGCTACATGTGAGAACCCATGTCTGGGATTCCTATATCTTTATGGAAAATATATATATTGAACTTTACGTGAAGGGATATTCGCTAGACGAGGTTAGGTCTAGGAGCCTTCCTATATATTGGTTATGGTCTGACGTGCCCAGTCAGTAAAGCCAGATGATTTACATGATGGAACTCTGAATGCTTATTTACGAATGCTCCATTATGATATTTGCCAAGCATGAATGCTAACTTAAGATGATATTCCTGTGATCAACATTATGCTGTCTATGTCGACATTTGTTCCTGTAACCATACACGTACTGTCCAAGTGTGCGTCCCATTAAATGTTATAAAAAGACCACCGTAGTTCCAGTACTTCTTGAATTCGAACAGTGTGAGTATGAGTGATGTACTACCAACCTGTCAACTCTATCGAATCATTCTACCATTCGCGTTCTGACATTCATATACACACTCATTGTCTACACTCACATTCTTGTCGGAGCCTCATCACGTTCCAGGACAAGATGACCTGTATGACCAAAACTGTGCTGGGTTTAATGAGTTGACAATCGTTACACTTTACTACACCAGTCCCAACATCTACATTTATCAACTGGTGGACATTCACGTCATTTAACAAATAAAGCGTGATTCAACAACTAGTAGCCAGTATGAGTTAACAACTACAGAATTTAACAAAGGCAAACCCGGTCCTAAAAAATGCCGTGCAGAAGTCGGATGTGTCGACCGAAAGGTGCAGATATCACAGCTTAGGCGTAAACACACACAACGCAACCACCGTCCTTTTCAGGGCGAACGAAGAAGAAGAAGAAGAAGAAGAAGAAGAAGAAGAAGAAGAAGAAGAAGAAGAAGAAGAAGAAGAAGAAGAAGAAGAAGAAGAAGAAGAAGAAATTGAGTTAGCTTTCCACCTTCCTTGGCTAATCTGTCAGCCTTTTCATTTCTTCTGGAATTTGACCTACATTAAATTCATAAAACATTCGTCAGCAGCAAACGAAAAAAAACAGAAGAGAATAGAAAGTGAGATTTAATCTAAATGCATCAGAACCAGTACCATGCCTGTGGAACAAGAGATGGGCAGAAGACTACTGGCGATGAATATGACACACATTGAGGAAACCTGTTGGTCGCACTACGAGACAGTTCTTGTTATGAAATCCCCACCGTAAAATAAGCATCGGTAGACCGAATAAGACATGGAAACGAGAACTGGAGACAGGCATGAGAGAAATGAAGAAAACATGGCAAGACCTTGAGCTGATGGCACGGGACAGGAAGACTTGGTATACGTTTGTTGACAACCTATGCTCCTTGGGAAGCTAAAGGGTGATAATGACTTACTTAGTCGTTCCCCTTCTACCGTGAGGTGTAGAGGTTTGGAAGAGAGAGCGCCAGACTATCCTATCGGCTGTCTTCCTCCTGGCCTGGTCCCATTCTAGTCCTCGGTCATTCAAAGATTGTTTAATGTTGTCCTCCCAGCGGACTCTGGGTCGTTCTGGCGGTCTGGATCCCTGGATCTTTGTTTCCCCATGCTTGTCGTGGTAGCCGATCTTCTCCCATTCTGCAGACATGGCCAAACCATCTTAGTTGGGACTGTTCTACTTGGGTCTGCAGGGGGTGGGATTTTAGACCTTGACGTATCGTCTGGTTGCGGACCATGTCTCTTCTTGTTACTTCAACCAGCTTCCTCAGATACCTCATTTCTGAGGTTTTGATCTGGCTTTTGTGGATTGTATTCATTGCCCATGACTCGCATCTATACGTCAAGACTGGGACATAGGTGGAGCGGTATACAGCCATCTTCGTTCTCTTACCAACCTCTCTCTTGGGGTGATAATGACGATGATAAAAAATATTTAAAAAAAAAATGTGCCGTACATGGAAACCGCTATCGAAACTCTAAAATTAATTAAGCTGAGAACTGCAAAAACACGATTAACCTCCTTTAAGCTTTGTTTGTTTGTTTGTTTTTTTGTTCGTATCTTTGTTTGTGTGTGTGTGTGCATGTATTTTTTTTAGGTTGTTAGAAGGATCAATGTGCTGCTAATTAGTTCTATAATTAAATTGTTGAAGAGAAAATCAGTGTACGCCATCAATAGACGTAAATTAAACAGATTTCAGTAGGGGGAGGGAAGGGGGCGTAAATATTTATAGCAAAGTCGGTAAGCCAGATTTGTGAAGTAGTAGACGCATACATAGAAAAATTTGAAAAGCGCGAGAGGGTGGTGGTAGGGGGGAGTGGAATCTGAAGATTAGCGTTAAAACCTTAGATGATGAAAGGACAAAAAAAAAATTGTGCGTGCAAAAAAAAATCTTACAGAAACTTAAGCTTTAAGACTGCTGGAAAAAAAAACCCTTAAGGACAAAGAAGGGGGAAAAAAGGATGCAAAAGAAAGGGATGGAGTCTAGAAGAAAACGATGAAGGAAAACAAGTTAAAAAATAATAAGGAAGACAGAGAAGCGGGAGAAATCGTTAAGGTAACGAAGACAAAGAAATGATGAAACAACTTTTTTTTTAAAGAACCGGATGTCAAAACTAGGAAAAGAAATGAAAAAGATGAAATAAATGATAGTGTGAAGGATAAGAAGAAGGGACGTTAGAATGGAAAAATAAATTATAAAGCTGCTAGGAAATATAGACAAAAATAAAATTAAGTATGAATGAAACGAATCATTAAACAATAAATAAAACCAATAACGAGATGAAAAAACGGAAGATGAAGAGAACAAGTAAAGAAACATTGAGTTATGAATGTGTTAGAAACACGTGAAAAGGAACCAAAAAGAAATCTTGTTTGTTTGTTTGTTTAAAAAGAGAATCTTACGAAGACGAAAACGTTCAAGGACAAAGGGGGAAAAAGCAATAATAAGAAAGACATTATTACCAAATGTCCGGACACTGCCTAGTCAGATCGATAAGAAATCGACTTTACAATCAAGGTCCTAACAGGTTTACACAAAATGCGACACGGTGATTAATAACTCCAGCATAGCTGGTACAATTTGTATCCCAGAATTAACTTGTGAATACAAAGATTTCAGGTCAGTGAGACACTATACAAATATATATTTAAGAGCAAGTAATCTGCCGATAAATAACGGCTAATAAATAGGTTGTGCTCTTGCTGCTGCTGAATATGTCCTGATGACGGCACCAATTCTTTGGCCATTTTACTCATTTTCATTTTCCTTCAGAAGTAAATCAGTGTCGTAAATTTTAAATAAGTTTGAAAGTTATTTATAGTCCTGCCTGAGTAGAGTGGATGGTGATAAGTACGCGAGAAATAAAGGCATGAGAATAGATTTCACGAGTGAATAGTTTAAGGAGAAGATCTGTCTCTGGAATGAGAAGTTTCTCTAGTCCAGCCTATCTTTTAGTACAAGACAATCTTGCACCTCCGTATATATGTAAATATAAGTTTAACTACACACACACACAACTATGCTATGTGAAAAGACACACAAACGTGAAAAACTATGGTGGGTATGAGTCTGACAAACGCACAAAGGTAAGTTCTTTTGTTGTTTATTATCATTCAACTTTACAACATCGAATATATAAAGAAAGATCAAATAAAAAATCAGAATTTCATACATAGAAAAATAACAGAATACATGTGGCCCCCCCCCCCCCCCCCCCCCCCCCCACCCCCCCACCCCCCCCCCATTTATTGAGAAAAAGAACCCAACAAGTTAATAACCCCAAAGGTCAAAGGTTAGCACTATGTTACAGAACAGACAGTAAAGAAAAGAACAAAGTTCCTACTACGTGCTATCCAGTAAATTAAATAATATTTAAGCAGAATCCAGATAAAACAATTTTCCTGTAACAAAGAAAATATTCAGTCTCTTTGTAGGCGAATAAGGCTGCAGGAGTAAAGAGGTCCCAATCTTCAGGTTTCTCTTGTCCCAGCTTACGTAACATCATGGTGAGGCTTCCGTTGACACGATCTACTAACCCACTTCCGGTCGGATTATAGGAGCTGGTGTAGATGTGCTGGTCGCTCAAGATCTTAAAGATCTCCTCCATTAACAGGCTACGGTATTGGGATCCGTTATCCGTCAAAACTTGTTGAGGGAATCCCAACCGTGTAAAAATCTGCACTAGGGCTTCTGCGACATGCTTGTAGTCCGTGCATGTTAGCGGTATAGCTTCGGCCCACATAGTGCATGTGTCGACTAAGCTCAGGATAAACATGTTCCTTCTTCTAGTCCTTTCAAGGAGTCCTAAAATGTCTACTACAACCCGTTCAAATAGGGTCCCCACTATTGGCATTTCTCCCATAGGAACTGGGGGTGTCCAATGCTTGGGTGCCACACGTTGGCACTTGGCGCAGGATTTAACATATCTGATGATATCAGTGTTCATTCCTGGCCACCAATAGTGAGTAGTTATTCGCTGTATAGTGGCGTTCTGTCCCATATGTCCGCTAAAGGGAAGAGAGTGCCCCATTTCTAAGATTTGTTCTCTGTACTGCGTCGGTACTAGAAGCTGATTATTTCCCTGTTCAGGGTCGCCCATTCTTCGATACAGCACACCATCCTTAGAAAATATGTCTCCTTTGTGTCCGGGGTTTTTGGCCATGGGCAGTTTCTTAAAGCAGGGCTTCAAGGTATGGTCCTTTTGTTGGGTCTCTTTCAGTTCCATAGGTAACATATTAGGTGCAGGCTCCCGTTCCTTTTTAGTTTGCACTCTTGTTGTTACTGCTGCCACAATCGGCTCTTTCTGTCTCCCTATAAACACATATCTACAACCAAGTATGACTGGGTAGATCGTATCATCCCTTATAGCCGCTTTAATAACACCTCGACAAAATCCGATTGTATTTCCACCAGTGCGACTGGAAGCGTTATGGGTGCATCTCCTTCAAAAACCCCACATAATTTGACAGTTTCTTCTGTTTCTTGACCAGGTTTGACCAAATGCCTCCCGACAATACAATCAAAGCTCAAACCTGTATCAAACAATAAGTTGAAGTCCCGTTCAATATAACAGTTCCTCGTGTAGAAGACATATTACTCTCAGGTTGAGAATCACTGACATTACTACTCCGTTGCGAGGCTGTTTGCAAACAACCGATCCGTTTAGGCCCGGTGTGTTTTCCCTGACCAGATGTCCCTTTGTCGTGTCCATTTTAGCCCGTTTGTCATGAGGGACGCTGGGGCTGATAATGGGTGTTGGTGGGGTATTGAGAAAACTGGGCAAACGTCTCGGTTCCCTCTTTCCTGCTGTTCCGAGAAAGTTGCAAAGATTTGCGAGCGTTCATTTCGAAGCGCTCAAGTAAAGATTTCTTCAACATGTCGTAATTGTCTTGATTGATGCTTCCCAGTTTCACATACGCATCATATGCATTGCCTTTTAAAGCCCGGGAAAGCTTCAAACACCATCGCGAACTTTCAAAACCATACAGTGTTGCCATTCTCTCAAATTTTTCTAGATAAGTGTCAGTTTTGTCATTGGGGCTTGGAAAGGATTCTAGGGCAAAAGACATAGCCGCTAATTGGGGAGACGGGCTACTGGAGTGATCAGTTAAGAGTGACTGAGGTGACGACGGCTCTCCGTTGCTGGAGCTAGACGCTGCACCACAACTTTGAACCTCTAGAATCTTAAGCGCCAATTCGTGCTGACGTCGTTGCTCATTCTATCTTTCCTCATGTTCTCTCTCTCTCTCTCTCTCTCTCTCGTTCCATCTCTCTGCGAGTTTCCATTTTCGCCTCAATTTTCTTACTTTCCAATTGCCGGTCTTCTTTCTCTTTCTCTCCAGCTTCTGCTTCCTTCTTCTCCGCCTCATATTTGACTAGTTCTTCGTTCACAAAAGCTAGCAACTCTTTTCCTTGTAATCCTATTTCCCTTGCTTCCTCTCTTAGCATTGTTCTAAGTTTTACTCGCTCAGCCATGGCAAATAACTGACTGCGAATTACCCGAGAAAGAAAGAAGAAAAGGATACAATGCTCCCTAACTAATTAAGAGAATACAAAAAAAATTCCTGTTTTTACTGTGTTTCCTCCTCCCTGTTACTCAGTTGTCTAATCTATCGCTGCTGTTAACTGGCAAAAGGCTCCTAACGCAGACGACTTAAACCGTAGAGATGGTAGATCAGGCTAAACTGATAATCTACTATTACTACCGTGGAAATTGTTTTTTTTTTTTTTAAATTAAGGAAGAAATAAAATTTCCCTATTTAATCCACCACACTCGCCCACACCTGAAGTCAGTTTTGGAGTTAAGGAAGGCGATTAACTTGGCGACTGCCCAATGCACTTCCTTTGCTTTGCTCACACTCCACTGCTCCAAAAAAATTGAGATTGATAAACAATCACGCGTACCAGCGGTCTTTTTGTGCAAAATTATTATATATCATATTTCCAACAACGATCACCATCAAAATCAAACTGTATGTAAACTCTATGATTCTGTGGAAGGAAACAAATTTCTAATTTGTGCGGTCAGAACCCAGTAAATAAGATCGTTGTCTAGGGGATAATTATTATTAATATTCCTTAACTAACAACACAATACACATAACACGCTCTTATCTAGAGTTAGACTAAGATACAATAACAGACGTTAGTCATTTATCTAGACTCAGACGTAGATCAAACCCTGGATACGAACACCCATTCTGTCGCAAATTTTAGATAAGTTTGAAAGTTATTTATGGTCCCGCCTGAGTACAGTGGATGGTGATAAGTACGAGAAATAAAGGTGTGAGAATAGATTTCGTGAGTGAATAGTTTAAGGAGAAGATCTGTCTCTGGAATGAGAAGTTTCTCTAGTCCAGCCTATCTTTTAGTACAAGACAATCTTGCACCTCCGTATATATGTAAATATAAGTTTAACAACACACACACAACTATACTATGTGACAACAAGACACACAAACGTGAAAAGCTATGGTAAATTGGGTATGAGTCTGACCAACACACAAATGTAAATTATTTTGTTGTTTGTGACCGTGGATTTTGTGGTAAGGGATGAAAATCCGTCTATCACTTGAGATAAGGGAAATAATCCCAGGACTTTCTTCGTAGTGGTTCTTCTGTGAAAGACTGGTTATTCACCAGAGGTGTTGCTTCCAGAAGAGAGGAACAACCCAGGTAATTAAGAGAACTCGTAAGTGCCTTTACGGATTTAATATTGATCTTGAAGGGCTGGTATGTAATCAGTAACTCGAACAGTCAAAGGAAACTTTAAAAGAGCAGATTACTTGAAAAGTCCAGTAGATATAAAAAGATATCCTTTATTTCGTTTCGTTTCAAAATGATGAAAATGTGGCAGCTCGATAAGAATTTCTGGTGGGGAAAGCAAAACTGCCAGCTTTAGCCTCCAAGGCGAAAGGCTTACAGCTCCTTAATACTCTAGTCGTTTTGTGACATCTGTGGAAATCCTAGCGAAATAAAAATACGATTCGAGACTTCAATTAAAACTAGATCGAACTTACTTCATGAGGAATGAACCACAAACATAATCGTGGCAGGGGTTAGTGCTGGGTCACTTAACGGCCCTGGGTGGTAGGAGATTTCTAGATGGATATTATTATCCAAACCGTAGGAGTCAAGGGCTTTTTCGTTCAATAGTAGATGTAGCGCCAGGTTGCTCCAAACCTAAACTAAAGAACGCCCTATGTTGGTTAGACTCTAGCATTGAGTTACTGTCTCAAGCTCTCTGACTGGTTACTAAGATGCATTAGTCTTTATACTTGTCTGGTGCTATGGCTTGCCAGAGGAAGTATTTCTCATTGGAGTTAAGACCGGAAACCTTCTAATGATTGGTCTTGGGGGCTAGTGGACTGTTGAAATAATCTTTAACCTAACCATCTACGAATCCTCTAGTCTAAAATTATTGTTTCTATGTGATGATGACCAACCATTGTTTAAAGTTCTCTCTAATCTAAATGTTTTCCGGTCTGACTTGTATGGAGGCCACACAAGGTTTGATGACATCATGGGTTCATGTGTGTCATGACTGATGATGTCATTGATCCTTGACTAGTGGTTTATTTATCTAACTAGTCATTCATAAAATACTTTACTATAAGGCGAACAGTTGTAGCTACTTAATAGTCTACCCTGTTACATACGCCCGGGGGCCGCAAAAATGTATCCCGTAGGGAGACACTTTAGTCCCTAAAAACAAAAGGTTAATCCCTAAAAATATCGGGGTTCAGGTTTCCCACCAGAAATCATGTCGGATGGAATACAACAATCAATATATGTGAATGATGGATGAATCAATTCTATTAACATTTCAAGAAGTAATTGTAAGTGGTGGGGACTGATGGACATAGTCAAGGTACTTAAGTAGGGACTGATGGACATAGTTAAGGTACTTAAGTAGGGACTGATGGTCATAATCAAGGGACATAAGTAGGGACTGATGGACATAATCAAGGGACATAAGTAGGGACTGATGGACATGGTCAACGGACATAAGTAGGGACTGATGGACATGGTCAAGGGACATATGTAATGACAGGGGATGGCATGGTAGGAACCATTAGCAATAATAATGGGCAAAAATAGAACTGAACAATAATCAACCAACTAGCAAACCGCTTTTATGGGTTGATAGTTATCAAATATCTCTCAAATACATTATAAAACATAATACAACATGACAAGCGAGTTAACGTCGCAAAGGAAAACTGGGAACAAAAATGGCGGGTGCCCATAAAATATGGCGGACGCCCAAAATGGCGGATGTACCAACTGTCTGTCACCCTACACTTCAACTGAAGTGGGTGATGAAATAAAATTAATGGAACAAAATGGAAATGGAACCACAAAACTTGGTGGCAAGGTATGGGAAACATGGGTAAGTCTCAATAATAAAAATGACTGCACCGGTATAACAATAACCGTAAATAATGCAAGGATTGAAAACATGGTAATCAACGGACTAAGGTACTCAATGGAGAAATGGCAAATAGTTAAATCACATGTGTTAGTGGAACAATAACTGGAACTTCAAACAATCATAAAGCAAAATGGAGTCATTATTATAATAAGTCATGGATGATGCCAACATTAGTGGCGGGTGAAAATGTACTTTAGTTAAACACTTTTATTAGGTACAACAGGACGAACAGCACACTCAAATCTGAGCAAAATCTTATAGCAAAAAAAAAAAACAAAAAACAAAGGGACATAAAAGATGGTCAAAAGTACAGGAAAAAAAAACAAAGGGAGATTAAAGGATGGTCAAAAGTAATGGGGTGAAAAAAAAACAAAGGGAGATAAAAGATGGTCAAATGTTAAATCAGTCAAAACTAACGTGACTTAATACGCGTGTGAAAGAAAATACATCAGCAATATGTGAGGACTACACTGTTCTTTTGAGTCGGAATATCTCCATCATCTGTGTGTAACAGGAGGCCGCAAGCGTAACTGTTCATGTACTGGGAGATTCATCAATGTTTTTCTTGCGGACTAAAATGTAATAGTTCTCCATAAATAGCGATTTTTGGACTTCATAGCATAACTTGCAAATTAATAAAGTCCACAACCGAAATGTCCAGGGATGCGTAATGGTTGGTCTTCCACTGTGGCATCAGGACCAATCAATTCAGCAGTGGGAGCACAGTGTAAGAAACTTGCTTCGTAATACACGAGAAATAGGGTTTGACATCATGCTTGAAAATGGCATCAGGGCAGGAAATGTCAACATGACAGGAACTGTCATCTGGAAGTATGTAAAGTTCAAGTCGTAAACAACTTCGCTAAAATGTTCATTGCCTCTAATCTTTCAATGGTTTGAGGTGGTAGGCGAGGATCGTACTGTATAGGTTGGAAGGAAGGAACAATGGCATGGACAACGGGAGTGGATAGGACATAACGGGAGGGACGGAGTGGAGGCTGTGGACCGGCGGGAGGACAATGGAGGGGAATACGTAATCTACGAGACGGAGGTGTGACGGGGGGAGGGGGAGGCGGAGGGGAGGGACTACGGTCAGGAAGATGAACAGAACCTCGGGAGTGACGAAAACGGGGACGCACATGGGCGGCCTGCTGGAGAAGGTATTTAGGAAGGGGAGCAGAATCGCCAGATGATGTCGAATGACGACGTTTAGAAGGAAAACGAGCTGGGAGAGGAGGAAGATCAGGTTCAGTATCAGAAGAAGCAGAATCGGGGGAACTGTCAAGGTCTGATGGAGGGGGAGGAAAATAATCAGAGGTTGGAAGAGCAGGATCAAT
This sequence comes from Oreohelix idahoensis, assembly GCA_024509875.1. Lineage (NCBI taxonomy): Eukaryota > Metazoa > Mollusca > Gastropoda > Stylommatophora > Oreohelicidae > Oreohelix > Oreohelix idahoensis. Next base: position 161,642 of record JAMPIV010001536.1, on the reverse strand, counting down.
ATCCAAATAGTCGGAATCAGGGGCGGTATCAGGGTCGGAGGGAGGTGGATGAAGGTAATCCGAGGGAGGAAGAGCGGGGTTAGATGAGATATGAACAGAGGGAGGAAGGGAGGAAACGACAGGAGTTGTTGTAACTGGAGGTATAATAACATCATGCTGAGGCGGAGCATGAGAGGGGCCCGGAGTAATGGAGGGTAACTCAGCTAAACGGGCGTGGATACGGGAGTACAGTTCAGGAGGAGGGATAGGACCTTCAGAGGTGGAACAAGAACGATAACGTCTCGTACGATCAACCATATGGGAGGGTGAAGAAGGAGAAGGTACCTTGGAGGTGGAGGGAACAGCAGCACGACGGACTACTCTAGACTGGAGTTTGTGTAAAGCATTATCTCTGGTAGGACTATCACTATCTGATGAGGAAGCATCATAATCATGGGGCTGAACAGGTGTAAGCGGAGCAGGGGGAGTGTTAAGTGAGACGGGGGCAGATCTGATGTTGTCTGATGGAGGACTAAATGAAAGTTCAGACATGGATGGAGAGTTTGAATGGTTATACTGGAGGGTAGCATTTCGCACTGGGCGGCCAGACGAAAGAGCGGGAGGAGGGACAGTGTAGGGGCGTTTAGGTGGTACATTCGAGGAAGAGGAGGGAGAATGAGAAAGTTGCGGGAAAAGAGGCTGAGGAGAAGTACAATTACTGGAAGCACAAGGGACGGTTGTAAAGGTAGGAGAGGAAAGTGAACGGCACTGAGGAGGGTAGTTACTAAACGATACACGCGGATTAGTAACAGCACCAATGGTGGTGGGGTTTGAGTAGGGAGGGTAAGTAAATAAACGGGAAGGAGTAGCGGAGGGGCGTGTATAACACACTGTGGAGTGAGGAACAGAGGCACGATGAGGCAGGGAATGTGATGCTAAGTGAGCAATCACTGTACCGCGTTTGATATTCACAGGCTTTCCAGAAGTATTTAATATCCTGACGGGAAAATCGCACTTAGTGGAAATCTGTACAATGCTATCAACAACATTGATGCACGAGTCACCAATGATGTTAGTATCATGCAATGGTTCCACCATGACAGAATGGCCAGAAGAGACATAGTCAGATCGTTTGACCCGACCAGTGGCAATAGTCAAAGAGTGAGGCTTTACGGTTACAGGAGCAATGAGGCGGACAAGGGATGCAATGTGGATATCATCCTGAGGAGGGATGAATTCACCATTGACGCGAATCTGTCGCAAGTCAAAATAGATTCGGGCGTGATGACGAAGGAGGAAGTCACGACCAATAATAAAGTTACGGGACATGCCTCTTGTGATGATAAATGGATGGACAACAGATTGTGAACCAATCTTGAGGCTTATCATTGCAGTTCCAATGGAACGTAAAGGTTGGCCAGTAACGGAGGCTAAAGGAGTAGAAAAAGGAAAAAATTTTACGTGCCTAAGAATCTGACGAAACAACTGTTCACGGATTAGGCTAACAGTTGCTCCAGTATCAACAAGAGCACGGTAGCTTTTCATGTTGATGGAGATAAGGCACGATAAAGGATCCGGAGTGACAGAAGGAGGAGAAACATAAGAAAGAGAGGCGGAAGATACCGTAGGTGGGGAGGAAAGAAAACAGTTATTAAGGAAGGACCGATGTGAAGATGGTTGCAGGTTACCCGGTATGGTCCTGGCTACTGAGCAACCCAAGAGTTTCCCTGATTCATTAAGGGTGTAGGACGGGATTGTCTACGTGAGAAGGAGCGCGGATGACCTTGGGGGAGGACACAGGAGCGGTAGGGAGCCATAAAGGTTGACTAGGTTGTTGTTGCCTGTTCTGGTAATGTTGTCTTTGTGGCACGGTGTTACTTTGTGTCTGTGGTGGGCTGTATTGTTGCCTTTGAAAACAGTTGCGCGAGACGTGTCCCCTTTGTCCACAAGTGTAACATATTACTGAAGATACTTGGTGGACCTGTGGCGCTGGTGGATGATGAAGGCGTCGAGGTTGGCACTGATGGTGACAATCATTAGAGGGGGCTGTGGTAATCTCGAAGGTTGCTGCTAAGAGTGGCGGCAGTGGCTAACGTCCATCGGTTCCTCGTCAATTCTGTGATCAAGGCGAGGCTCACGACCGAGACGGTTGGTAAAGCGTTTCTTTACATTGTCCTCTGTGATGGCCCGTTGAATCGTATCCGTGACAGTCTGAGGATCCTTGCGGATCAAATGCAATTTTAATGTGTCGGATGATAACCCATCAATAAAAATACCGACAAGCTGCCGATCAATATCCGCAGATGTGGATGAAGAGTCAATGAAGGCATCTTCAGCCAAGTTCAATAGTCTGTCCGCATAGAATTGGACAGGTTCCTGTCTATCCTGGCGTATTCTACGAAGTAGAGTCCACGCGTGCTGACAGTCAGTTATGGAAGAATAACGGCTGACCAGTGCCTTCTTTAGAGAAGCGAAAGTTTCATTAGGAAAGAGTTGTGCACGACGGCATAGAAAATCAGTCACTAATGACTGTGAAGAGAGGAATGCAACACGCTTTCGGTCCTCATCGGTTGCCGTAGGGATCAAAGATACAAATTTGTCAATGTCAATAAGCCATTGGCGAAATTGAGTAGCATCACCATGAAACGGCTTGATAATGTTATTAATATTTTGAAAGTTGGCGCTCTGTGTTATGGAGCTAAGAGTACTAGCGATCGACTGCAACGTACTTGAAGAATTTTCAAAAGAATCAGGCAAATTTTGACTGGCTGCTTGTTGTAGTGATAGTTGTTGTTGAAGCATTTGATTTTGCCGTTGCAACAAAAGTACCTGATGCTCAAGCTGTTGGGTAGCTGAATCCATCGTAAAAAAGCAGTTACGAGCTGGTCAACGGCACCAAATAAGTCAATATGTGTGACCGTGGATTTTGTGGTAATGGATGAAAATCCGTCTATCACTTGAGATAAGGGAAATAATCCCAGGACTTTCTTTGTAGTGGTTCTTCTGGGAAAGACTGATTATTCACCAGAGGTGTTGCTTCCAGAAGAGAGGAACAACCCAGGTAATTAAGAGAACTCGTAAGTGCCTTTACGGATTTAATATTGATCTTGAAGGGCTGGTATGTAATCAGTAACTCGAACAGTCAAAGGAAACTTTAAAAGAGCAGATTACTTGAAAAGTCCAGTAGATATAAAAAGATATCCTTTATTTCGTTTCGAAATGATGAAAATGTGGCAGCTCGATAAGAATTTCTGGGGTGGAAAGCAAAACTGCCAGCTTTAGCCTCCAAGGCGAAAGGCGTACAGCTCCTTAATACTCTAGTCGTTTTGTGACATCTGTGGAAATCCTAGCGAAATAAAAATACGATTCGAGACTTCAATTAAAACTAGATCGAACTTACTTCATGAGGAATGAACCACAAACATAATCGTGGCAGGGGTTAGTGCTGGGTCACTTAACGGCCCTGGGTGGTAGGAGATTTCTAGATTGATATTATTATCCAAACCGTAGGAGTCAAGGGCTTTTTCGTTCAATAGTAGATGTAGCGCCAGGTTGCTCCAAACCTAAACTAAAGAACGCCCTATGTTGGTTTGACTCTAGCATTGAGTTTCTGTCTCAAGCTCTCTGACTGGTTACTAAGATGCATCAGTCTTTATACTTGTCTGGTGCTATGGCTTGCCAGAGGAAGTATTTCTCATTGGAGTTAAGACAGGAAACCTTCCAATGATTGGTCTTGGGGGCTAGTGGACTGTTGAAATAATCTTTAACCTAACCATCTACGAATCCTCTAGTCTAAAATTATTGTTTCTATGTGATGATGACCAACCATTGTTTAAAGTTCTCTCTAATCTAAATGTTTTCCGGTCTGACTTGTATGGAGGCCACACAAGGTTTGATGACATCATGGGTTCATGTGTGTCATGACTGATGATGTCATTGATTCTTGACTAGTGGTTTATTTATCTAACTAGTCATTCATAAAATACTTTACTATAAGGCTAACAGTTGTAGCTACTTAATAGTCTACCCTGTTACATGTTTATTATCATTAAACTTTACAACATCAAATATCTAAAGAAAGATCAAATAAAAAATCAGAATTTCATACATAGAAAAATAACAGAATACATGTGCCCTCCCCCTTATTGAGAAAAAGAACCCAAGAAGTTAATAACCCCAAAGGTCAAAGGTTAGCACTATGTTACAGAATAGACAGTAAAGAAAAGAACAAAGCTCCTACTACATGCTATCCAGTAAATTAAACAATATTTAAGCAGAATCCAGATAATACAATTTTCCTGTAGCAAAGAAAATTTTCACTCTCTGACATACGTGGCCACTCAATCACGCTTACCCTATTCTTGGTGAAGACATCTCTTGGACATACAATGTCTGAATATATATATATATATACATATTTTCCAGTGTTTTTATCTTCCAAATTGGCCCCAGTCCCTCCTTTTCAATAATTAAATTTTATAAGGGTGTCGCCTAATTTGGTGGTTGATTCCTTGGTAGACAAATGTCACTTCGAATAGTTAATGTAGCAAAAACCGAGATCTTATGTTCACAGTAAACAGTAGACAATACTTCCAGTATAGCGAAACACCTGGTTGCTAAAAACTGTTAATTATGGTGATGATGGAAAATCATATCGGCTGGCTCTGTGGTGAGTGCCGATTTTGAAACAGCGTAACTTGCTGGATAAATCCGCGGATACGACTGTCAAAATTCAGATAGTAATGTTATTTGTGTTACGCCACAGTGGGCCGATAAAATTGAATAAATATCTGGGTATTGATAAGTCCAGTTAATTTTACTATTTAAAATGTTTATTTGTCTCTTTGGCAAAGCCTGTTCACAACTGAACTTGGGGATGTGTAAGCCAAGAAGAAGGCAACATTAATCAATCAGTAGATGAAGAAAAGGACCAAAATAGACCGCTGGTGGCCCTTTGATCAGGTCTGCGAAGAATAAAGAACATTTATGAAAAAAATGCTACTAATATATGTAGCTACATCTTTGTATACGGAAGGGGACAAGACGATCGCTTATCCTCTCCGTCAGTCTTGATTAAATTTAAAAGGCACCCGGTGTCTCTAGCATATTGTATCGCGCGTCGCTTAGCGAGTGCAAGTTTGGTTGAGGCATGCAGCCTTTCCCCTCCTGCTCCGGTCAGCAATCAGCGTATAATGTCAATTATTATTTAATTGTCCATACGCGCACTTAACAAATATCGCCTGTCATTAATTGCTATTAGATTGTCGGCGTCGGTGGGTCGTCGTATGGTATTTAAATAACAGTCACTTACTAAAATTACACAAAATGAAATATAACGTGAATTCTTTGGTCCACTATCAGTCGCGCCTAGCACATTAATATCAGTCAGCTAAACGTATCTTCTTGGGTGAGAAAGCGGGTGATGGAAATTACATTATAACTGCACATCTGGTAAAAAAAATAGCTACGCGTTATTTATTTCATTAGTTCTAACAGCTAGAAAATCACAGTGAATTTAAGATGATAAAACTTAGCACATTAAATCACGTAAATGCTATTTTCTATTACCACAAATCAGAAATGAACATACCCACGAAATGCTATTAACACATCTACCACAATGGTTCTAGACTACGTGTTTAGACTATCCAAAATTCTGAGCAACAACTGATAACTGGTTTGGAGAGCCACAGTTTATATACATTATTGTCTCTCTGATCTATAGATGACGTTGGAACCGTGTAACGGGTTTCCTTCCGAGGTTTTCCCCATTTCTGAAGAACAAAGATTTGTCTCCCCCTGTATGTACGAACGTCAAAGGGTCCCTGGGGAAAATATTTCTGCCCGAGCGTCTCACTTAAAAAAGGCCGGTGTTATCCCACGTGCGTCTGTCTGATATCCGACGATTGACAGATCAGCTCGCGTGAGAAACTCAGGTAAACAAACAAGGTTCGCTCCCTGTTATGACTGGCAGGTCGCGGAAGTTGGTAAACTTTCCGTTTGTTTACGTTTCAAGGAAAAGAGGCGTGAATTAAAATGAGTAAACGCAGGCAGAAAAATGCTTGACTTTTACTAGCAAATCATAGAACGCTAACGGGATTTCAGGGCTGTCTGATACTGTAGGCTATATTTCTATTATACGTCACAATCAGTGACACGCAAAGAGTGGCACACAATCGTAGAAGCTTCATCTATGATGAGCATTGATGCTCATAGGAGGAAAATAATATGAAAGTAGGATGGAGATACTTATTCATGCTTACCGGAAATGCTTAATGTAGATGAAGAAAATTCCAGAAAGGTTGTCAAAAGGCATGGACGTTTCTATAAAGCCACGACCCATCAAGAAATTATAAGAAATACGCATTATTTCAAGGAGTGTGCTATTTTATTTCCAGACTGTAATGTGTGATTTTTCCGTAATATCCCGAGAACACTCCATGAGCAAACTGCAGGTTGGTGAAAATTTGTTACGAAGAAACGAAACACAAAGAAAATTAGAAGTTGAATTTGTTTACGGACATTTGTAATTCTCAGGAAAACGATAACGAAATGCATAACGTGGCCTTGGAAAAATTGAGAAATTTACAGTTAACAGGGTACCTTTAAGTAGGAAACTGATGATATTAAAAGCGATTAAAAGAGAGTCAAGAACATACAACGAGATATAACTAACAATACTGACTAGTTCAAATTGATTATCATCTTCAAACAACTTGAGGTGGCTGAGACACGTTGAACGAATGGAAGCTAACGAACTAATTTATTGACCAAAAAGAAGGTAGAAGACCAATATCCCGCCAAAGAAGATGAGTATACGATATAAATTGGTCTAGACGAACGTAAAGTAGAGCAAGGTTACCAAAGACACGATGTATATACAAATTGAATTATTTTAACCCTGAAAAGGGTGAAAGGTGCTGCATTACGAATTTGTTTTTTTTTTCAACGAAGCATCTACAGAAGTGAGAAGGACGTAAAGAAAAATGGAATATAATACTCAGTGGAGAACACCTTGAGGAGAAAGAAGGAAACAAAATTAAGATTTCGCAGTGAAAGAAAATGGGGAACTGAGTGTCACACGGTGGTGAACAGGAAGGAAAAAAAAACATGAAGAAAAACAAGAAGAAATGCTTGGTAGTATTCACATTCCTCTACATTTGTCTTTAACCTTGAACTACAAATCTGAATGAACTCAGCGACCGTTTCCGGGTCACGAAGTGTACGGAATTGCAAAAAATTGACTGTGTAATCTCCAACAAATCTAGTGTTTATTCCGAACTTGTAATTTCACGGTCATTAGTTTACAAATAAATCTATCATGGACTCGTAATATGAACGTCTAGCATACTTGAGAAATGTTCTGCGTAGTTCCCCGGGAAAAAAAGTTGGAGGGGCGGGGGGTAGGGGTGGGGAGGGGTCTCTCAGGAGACAAATAAATGATAGAAATACTGTTCCTTCAGGAAAGTCCCACAAGGCACCTAATATGAGGTTGTGCATGTGACTGGCATGAAAGTGCACATGTACAACAAAGTGCTACAGATCCCACCGCTGCCGGAGCTTGCGTTTTGATTAAAGCTTCCTAACAGGGGGGCTAGCTGCAGTTGTGGCTCCATGATCCTTAAGGACCTACGATGTTGATGTTGAAGATGAGCTAATACTGCTACATTGCAACTACTACTACAACTAACACTACAATTACCACTACAACTACTACTACTACAACAACACCTACTACTACCACAACAACACCTACTACTACCACAACAACAGCTACTACTACAACAACTACAACAACAACAACAACAACAAATACTACTACAACTACTACTACAACTACAACAACAACAACTACAACAACTACTACTACTACTACTACAACTACTACAACAACAACTACTACTACTACAAATTATACTACTACTACTACTGCAACAACTACTACAACAACAACAAATACTACTACTACTACAACTACAACAACAACAACTACTACTACTACAATTACTACTACAACAACAACAACTACTACTACAACTACTACAACAACAACAACTACTACTACTACAACAACTACTGCTCCAACAAATACTACTACTACTACCACTACAACTACTACAACAACAACTACTACAACTACTACTACAACTACTACTACTACAACTACTACTACAACTACTACTACTACAGCTACTACTACTGCAACAACAACTACTACTACTACAACTACTACAACAACAACTACTACTACAACTACTACTACAACTACTACTACAACTACTACTTCTACAACAACAACAACTGCTACTACTACAACTACTACAACTACTTCTACGACGACGACGATAATAACGAAGAGGAAGATGGTGATCATGATCTTGATGACGATGATGAAGATGATGAAACTTTCGAAATGATGAATGTAGACGGAAACTAAAGCACGCGGAACAAACAACAGAGCACAAACTACAGACTTTGGTCAGTCGATCAAACATTTGGTAATTAGAAAAAACTGTTGATAGAGGGGAAGAAAGTGAAGGAAAAGAAGATTGTGAAAGACGCGTTTTGATAACATGAGAATGAGAGTGAGCTGCCCTACTCTTAGTGTGACTACTGTATAGGTCACGGTAGGCAACCCATGATCTTTCGGGATCTGCTTTAGGACCACAGAGCTGTTGAAAAATCTACCTTGATTAAGTTTATGTCTGTTTTCTGGTTTCAGATTATCTGGAATAATTTCAGTCTATATGCAACATTGATCTCTGCCGTACCATGTACTTCATGAGGAAGAGGAAAGAGCTGAGGAAAATTAAAACTAAATATTTTACGGAATGTTAACTTCAAAGCAGAAATATCTTTCTATCTTATAAAGTTCACACAAAAAGTGAATATTTGTTAGCTAACTTGCGGGTTTTCCCTGGAAATGAGGTGAAAATACCTTGAAACCTGAGAAACGCCGCGCCGTTAAGTGCCGGTGGGATATGGCGAAACTGAAATTTACATAGATTAATTTTGTTCACCCTTCTATCATATATTAATTTACCAAACAGATCCCTTACGATCTACCAGTAGATAAACAACGACCGGTTACCAAGCCCTGATATAGGTCTTCACAAACCTTGCTCCAAACTTCATCGCCCGTCTGATGCCAAAAGGAGATTTCGACGTGTGTGTGTTTTTTGTTTTGTTTATTTCTCATGATGCGTTAACAAATCTTAATTTGTGATGGATGCATTTACATCAATGTTTCCCAACTTAGAATAATCGAGTACCCCTCAAAGGAGTTGAATCTTCCTGTTGTACCCCTCTCGGTCTAAGATAAATTTGAGGTAAATTAAAAAAGGTCTACAGAGATTCAAATAGCCTCAAACTGACTACTGCTTTCTTTGAAAACATTCAACTAGACGTCTGAGAGTGTATGAAGAAGAAGAGAAAAAAGAAGAAGAAGACATTAATTGTACCGTTTCTCTTAACATTAATGTTGGGATAAATATATCAATGGATTTCCCATTTTAAAAAAGGATTCAACAAAATCAGGGGTTACAATATTTTTTAGAGTCTTCGTTATCGCATAAAGAAAAAAACATCAGATAACATTCTACTTAGAACCTGTGGAGTTGGTGACCCAACAGCACTAAGGAAGAAATACAGAGATGATCTTACGGAAGATTTCATACATCAGTCTCACTAAATATACCCTGAAATGGAAATTGGTTACAGTGATGAAATTTGCAAACCAGCTTTAATTTCCATAGAAGATAAGGTTATATGTATGGAAGGGGAGGAACTGCTTACACTTCGTCTCCCTCAATCTAACCGAACTGAAGGAGGTAGAGTGGAGAAACGCTTGGAGTAGATGTGCCTAAGGTAAAAGGTGTAGTCGTGGACATGATTAAATTAGATGTGCTGGAAGTGAAAAGTATAGTGGGCGAAATGATTGAAAGAGGTGTGCTCGGAGTGAGAGGTATAAGTGACGACATGATTGGGGTAGATGTCCTGGGGGTGAGAGGTATAGTGAAGGACATTATTGGAGTAGATGTGCCAGAGGTAGGAGGTATAGTGGTGGACATGAATCGAGTAGAACTATTGGAGGTAAGAGGGACAATGGAGGACATGATTGGAGTGGGTGTGCTAGGAGTGAGATGTATCGTGGATGACATGATTAGAGTAGATGTGCTGAAGTGAGAGATATCGTGGAAGACATGATTGTAGTAGAGGTGCTTGAGGTGAGAGGTATGGTGGATTACACGATCGGAGTAGATATGCTTGAGGTGAGAGGTATGATGGAGGACATGATTGAATTATATGTGGTCGTGAGAGGTACAATGGAGAACATGACTGGAGTAGATATGCTGGAGGTGAAATGTGTAGTTGTCATTGGGTTAATCCGAGAATTAACCGTGGATGGTTGGTCCTGGTTGCTCAGATAATAATGGTGGCTCAGAAGTGCCACTACCAGGTGATATATTAAAAGTTCAGTTTTCTTTACTCGGTCACCGCCGGGTGTATCAGCCAGTATACAGTAAACGTTAAACTATATATATATATATATATATATATATATATATATATATATATATATATATATATATATATATATATATATATATACTGAAGCACATTAAAAACGCACCACTATTATATATACTGATGCCGAGAAGCTGGCAAAAAAAAGTGTGGGAATGGATTTTCCCCGTGTTTGCCATGAGGTAGAGAGCGAATGGCTGCTGGAATGGAAAGTGCAAGATTCAACCCACGGGTGTGTGTACAGACTACATGAAAACGATGAAAGTTACACGTGCAACACGATTCCCAACAGCTATGACCCGGAAAATGTGTACGCGTTGTGGCAGTATACTCGGTATAAAAAGGCCGTTGAGACAAAACACCCAGTACATGTGCTTGAAATTCCACGACTATCTGAAAACGACCGCCAACGAGCCATTGGTATGTTGGAGACCGGAATGAGCTCGCGGGCCATTGCCAGAAGGATGAATTGCCACCACAGCACTATTGTACGTCTCAATGAACGTTACGGAACCACTGGCAGTGCCCGGGATAGACTTCGGAGTCGCTAACCACGAGTTACTACCCCTGCGCAAGATCGTCATATTGTGCTGAGTCACCTAAGGAATCGTACTCTCCCGGCAAGTCAAACAGCAAGAGCAATAGTGGGTAGATATGGGCAAGTCTCTCGAATGACAGTCATACGACGACTCAGAGATACAGGCCTTACTACAAGACGACTTATGTTGGGCCAAACGTGACTCACAGACATCGTTAGCAGCGCCTGCAATGGGCAGAGCAACATATCAGATGGACTAGACTGCAGTGGAATGCTGTCCTATTCACAGACGAGAACAGATTCAACATATCCTTTGCAGATGGACGTATGCGGATTTAGCGACGGTGTGAAGAGCGCTTTGCAGATTGCTGTGTCAACCGATTTCGAGGTGGCAGTATTCACATTTGGGGAGGATTCAGTTTTCACCATCGCTTGCCTCTTCATGTCTTCCGTGGAAATGTTAATGCTGTGACATATCGAGATGAGGTTCTGGATGCACTGGTTGCTCCTGCGTTCACAATTTATCCAGACTTGCAGCTTCTCAAGCAGGATAACGCACGTACATTTTTTTGTATTTTTGATTTTCTCCCTTGCCTGCACAGAATGCAATGAATTTCATAACAATCAAATGTACAAATTAATGACCAGCATGGATTCATAGGAAAATGAATAAAGATTCCAAATATGTAAACTTGTACACACTTATATTTACATTTCACACTCTGTTCCTGGATTATACAGGTGGTGCGTTTTTAATGTTCTTCAGTATATATATATATATATATATATATATATATATATATATATATATATATATATATATATATATATATATATATATATATATATATATATATATATATATAATAATGAAGAAATTCTTATTCAGCCAATGGTGCCGTCGGCTACAGGAAAGTAATTACAAAGAATAGTTTTGCAAACTTTCCAAATTTTCCTTCATAGGTTGCAGCACATCACATGTTAGTTGCTTTGCCGAAATGATTAGTAAAGAATTAAAAAGAAAACTAATTCACCACGACTAAGACGTTTATGCCATATTTGCAATGATGCGAACATGCGGACATTTAACGAGTATTTAACGAGCAATATATACGAGTGTATAAGTTTATCGTGCACATATAAATTGAGATTATTTAAATGAGTGAAGATATCTGCAATCTATGCTAATTTATATGGCCATTATTTTTCAGTCGTGTATGCAGCCCCTCGGGTTAATGGTTTCATTTCAACAAACTGAAGATAGGAACTACAGATAGTGTAAATGAGGCACCGATAAAATGACTGCTGAATATCTACTTCGACTGCAACAACTGGAGAGAAATTACTCTCCTCTCAGTTCCCAGCAAAATACTAGGCAGGATAATAATCCAGAGAATTTCAAAAGCAGTTGACTATAAACTGAGGAAAGAACAAGCGGGCTTTAGAAAGAACAGAAGATGTGCAGGTCATATATTCACCCTCAGGAACATTATAGAGCAGGGCTCAGAATGGCAGAGACACCTATACATTAACTTTGTTGATTTTGAAAGGGCTTTCGACAGCATACACAGGTACAGCCTATGGAAAATACTGAGGGCTTATGGAATTCACAGCCGCATTGTTTCCATCATAAAAAGCCTCTATTCTAACTTTACATGCAGTGTTGGATTGAGTAATGTAACTTTCGAACTAAAAACAAGAATACGACAGGGATACCCCATATCAACAACATTATTTTTGACAGCCATAGATTGGGTGATGCGCCAAACAACAGAGGGCAGTGCAAGAGGAATTAGGTGGACAACGTTTTCTACACTGGAAGACCTGGAATATGCAGATGACACTGCACTACTTGCGCATTCACATCAACACATTCAAGAAAAAACCGATAGACTGAATAAGTATAGCCAGCAGGTTGGCCTGAACATCAACCTGAAGAAGACAGAGGTCATGACACTAAGTGTGGGCAATCCTGAGCCAATAACAGTAAGGAACCAGAAGTTAGAACAGACAGACACATTTACTTACCTAGGATGCATAGTAAAACCTGACGGCGGAACAAGCAAAGACATTAACAACAGAATGAATAAAGCAAGAACACCCTTTGCTAGTCTCAACAACATTTGGAAGTCTTCCCTGTACAGCACAAACACCAAATTAAGACTGTATGAGAGCTGTGTACTTTCTGTGCTTCTCTATGGTGCGGAATGCTGGAGAGTAACAGAGAAGGAAATGTCGAAACTGTCCTCCTTCCACACAATCTGCCTAAGGAAAATTCTCCGAATCTTTTGGCCAAACACCATCAGCAACCAAGAACTGCTTATGCGGAGTAACTAAGAGGACATGCACACCATCATAGCTGGCAGACGCTGGAGTTGGGTTGGCCACGTCCTCAGAAGGGACTCTGATACCATCACAAGAACAGCTATGCTGTGCCCCCCCCCCCCCCCGCGCCCTTCCCCGAAGAAAAGCGAAAGAGAGGCCGACCAAAAACAACTTGGCGGAGAACTGTGGAAGCAGAGATGCAAAGAATGAACCAGAGTTGGGGCACTGTACGAAGGATGACCGCCGACCGAGCAAAGTGGAATCAATTTGTTGCTGCCCTACAAGACGCCACCAGGCGTGATGGCCACTGACTGCTTTGGCAGTTGGCGGTGATGGATCAAAGAAGAAGAAGAATATCTACTTCATAGGTGCCCAACGTATGATGAACAGGGAAAGCGCAGATGGTCACTACCAGTACCATTCCTGTGAAAAAAACTCTACAGAGATACCAACAGCCTCGCGCTGACCACTGCTTTCTTTGAACATATTCAAGTTGACGTCTGAGTGTCTTTGAACATATTCAAGTTGACGTCTGAGTGTCTTTGAACATATTCAAGTTGACGTCTGAGTGTCTTTGAACATATTCAAGTTGACGTCTGAGTGTCTTTGAACATATTCAAGTTGACATCTGAGTGTCTTTGAACATATTCAAGTTGACGTCTGAGTGTCTTTGAACATATTCGAGTTGACGTCTGAGTGCCTTTGAACATATTCAAGTTGACGTCTGAGTGTCTTTGAACATACTCAAGTTGGCGTCTGATGTCTTTGAACATATTCAAGTTAACGTCTGAGTGTGTTTGAACATATTCAAGTTGACGTCTGAGTGTCTTTGAACATATTCAAGTTGACGTCTGAGTGTCTTTGAACATATTCAAGTTGACGTCTGAGTGTCTTTGAACATATTCAAGTTGACATCTGATATCTTTGATCATATTCAAGTTGACGTCTGAGTGTGTTTGAACATATTCAAGTTGACGTCTGAGTGTCTTTGAACATATTCAAGTTGACGTCTGCGTGTCTTTGAACATATTCAAGTTGACGTTTGCGTGTCTTTGAACATATTCAAGTTGACGTCTGAGTGTCTTTGAACATATTCAAGTTGACGTCTGGTGTCTTTTAACTTATTCTAGTTGACGTCTGAAGGTGAACGGAGAAGAAGATCTAGGAATATTTGAGATTCTTCTCGTACAGAGGCGACTAAGAATTTAGCGACTGCACCTTCGGCGTAAACGTAAGAGTTGAATGTGGTCACTACTAGTCTACTGTTAAGGCAAGTGTATCGCCCACAGCGCAAGAAGGCAACGCTATCGTGTAATTAAGTATGTGTAATTTTACAGCCCACCATTCTCGTACACTAAATTTTAATGAACTGTTGCTGCAGCTTAAATAAAATTTGCCGAGTCATTGCCAATGAAAACTTGACAGATTAAAATGTACCAAGAAAGAAATCTGCATGCAAGGTATCAACTCTGTAAAATGAGTGGAACATAGAGATTTTGATATGAGACAAACATAAAGGTATGTTTTCAGGCACTCGTAAGAAATAAAGAAGTAGAACACTAGACAACAGAAAAACAACAGACATGAGTGGCTTACACAGGATTAGGGTTAGAGTTAGGGTTAGGGGTTAGGGTTAGGGTATCCTGGGTAAGCCACTCATGTCTGTTGTTTTTCTGTTGTCTAGTGTTCTACTTCTTTGACTGTTTACAGGCCTCGGGTTTCTCTTCCTTATGTGTTATAAATGTTTATACAATACCAAACCTACCCTCTGTTCTGTTCTTACTGTTCTAAGTCTACTATCATGTACTAGACAGTGTGCCGAAGGACGTCATCTAGACGACACTCAGTTCTGCCCCTTCTGAACTTGGAAGACACGGCGGCCGGGGCCACTCACAGTCTCGATAAAACACATCTTTATTTGGTTATTTGTTAATGGCGCAGTTACAACCGAGCCTCTACTACCGACGAAGGACGCTATAACCGAGCCTTTGCTACCGCCGAAGGACGTCATCGAGACGGACACAGCGCTGCCCCTTCTGAACTGGGAAGACCCGGCAGCCGGGATCACGCACAGACTCGAGAAGACAAATATTGGTGATGCGTAGATGGCAGTGAGGATAGTGTGATTCGCTTGCATAGCTAGGCGGGGTTGTCGCACGGAAGGTCCAGGGTTCGGATCCTGGGTAAGCCACTCATGTCTGTTGTTTTTCTGTTGTCTAGTGTTCTACTTCTTTATTTCTTACGAGTGCCTGAAACCATACCTTTATTGTTTGTCTCATATTAATTTACTGTTTACAGGCCTCGGGTTTCCCTTCCTTATGTGTTATAGAGATTTTGAGCGTGAAAGATTTGAAACAGACAAACAGCGACCATGTCAAGTTAATAAAAAATCAGTTTTTTTAAAGCGTGATAAAATAAAATACAATATTCTGCTTTGTATCCCTTAAAATCCTTTTGCGTACTTTCGGGGTACGCGTACCAATTTTGGGAAACACTCTTTCAGATCTATAGTGTTTTATTGATGTTTGTGTAAAGACTGCTTTAGACCTATGGTGTTTTATTGATATTTGTGTTAAAACTACTTTAGACCGATGGTGTTTTATTGATGTTTGTGTTAAGACTGCTTTAGGCCTATGGCGTTTTATTGAAGTTTGTGTTAAGACTAATTTAGACCTATTGTGTTTTATTGATATTTGTGTTAAAACTACTTTAGACCTATGGTGTTTTATTGATGTTTGTGTTAAAACTACTTTAGACCTATGGTGTTTTATTGATGTTTGCGTTAAGACTACTTTAGACTTATGGTGTTTTATTGAAGTTTGCGTTAAGACTACTTTAGACTTATGGTGTTTTATTGAAGTTTGTGTTAAGACTGCTTTAGACCTATGGTGTTTTATTGCTGCTTGTTTTAAGACTGCTTTAGACCTATGGTGTTTTATTGATGTTTGCGTTAAGACTGCTTTAGGCCTATGGCGTTTTATTGAAGTTTGTGTTAAGACTAATTTAGACCTATTGTGTTTTATTGATATTTGTGTTAAAACTACTTTAGACCGATGGTGTTTTATTGATGTTTGCGTTAAGACTGCTTTAGACCTATGGTGTTTTATTGAAGTTTGCGTTAAGACTACTTTAGACTTATGGTGTTTTATTGAAGTTTGTGTTAAGACTGCTTTAGACCTATGGTGTTTTATTGCTGCTTGTTTTAAGACTGCTTTAGACCTATGGTGTTTTATTGACGTTTGTGTTAAGCAATCATCTGATATCTGAATAACGTCCGCTCTATCTGACGTCATCAGCTTAGGGGCCACGTCACTGAATCATCATTGTCATTACTAACATTGTCTTTAGGCTCTCTGTGGAACACATGTCTTCAGCAAATACTCTCCAATAATTACTCTCCTCTGCCATCCGCTAAAGGTCTTTTTTCTTTATCCCCTTTATGTCTAACTCCTGTTCTCTTCTCCATGTGTTCTTTGGTCTTTATGTCTCCTGTATCGAATTTCATAACAGGACCGCTTTGAAATGCATTCGGATGTTTTCTCATTGTTTGTCATATCCAATGCATTGCATCTCCTTCCCGCATAGTGTTCCATGGTCTTAGGTTCTTTGATCTTATCATAGTTTTTTTTTTATTTTTCGGTTCGGCGCAAGCACCCGCACCCATTTAAAAAAGTCTCTATCGTTCTGGCATTGATCTTTTTTGTTCTTCATGTTTGAGTCGCGGTAGCATAGTGGTTAGTGCACGGGCTTCCTAGCGCAGTGGTCTATGGTTCGATCCCCAGATAAGGCGGGAAGTTTTTAGGCCACAAACGGCTCCTGGGTCGACCCAGCCCCAAATGGGTACCAGAGCAACTCTGGGAAGGTTAAGGCGGCCGGCGTGATGCCGACCACATCACCCCTCGTGTGCCGACGGTCAAGATAATATGGGCCTAACACCATATTCCCAATATGCCTCAATGGGCGTGTAACGGGTTCCTTTACCTTTACCTTTTTTTATGTTTGAGAGCCATATAATAGGACTGACTTGACATTCGAGTTTACTATTCTTATTGTGTGTTTGAACTTGATGCCGTTTGATTTCCATATATTTATACCTTGTAGCTGTCTAGATAAATATATGTATAATTCCACTTCTTGCAGGGATGTATCCAAGTTCAATCTGGCTATCGGCACGGGCATTTAGTCTCACAATATGTGTCTTGTCTCTGTATAATTTGAAACCCACTTGCCGTGACCTCTCTCCAAGTATTCTCAGTTTGTCTACTATCTGGTTAATGCCAAGGAATCGAAAGTTGGGTCCTTGGCAAAATCTAGATCTTCAAGCTGTTTTGTCGAAGTCTACTGACTGAATTTCATTTCTGTTGTTTGATGATGTTAGTTTCATAATCCGATCAGAAATGATGAAGACATGGGAAAGAATTTGAGCTGATGACACTTGGCGGGAGGACTTGGCATACTTTTGTTGAAGCCCCAGGCATCGTGGGCAGTTTAAAAGTGATGAGGGTGAAATTATAATAAGTAAGTGTGACCTTGTGGCCAGAAAGGTGTAATTTTAGACTGAGTAATTAGTTGTCGATCTAGTCTACGGTGTGAATTTGTGCTCATGTTGGCATTCTCACCCGGTAATTGGCGATTTAAACGAAACACACCTTCGCCATCCGTGAAGAAGACAGACGTGTAAGACGTGGGAGACAGCCATCGGTTGTTAGACATCCTGGCGCTGTTTGACACCAGAGGAAAACACCTTTTTGAGCACGAAACCGTAAGAAGTGTGAGTAGGGCAACGAATATCGTGGGATGTAACAGCACATTAGTTGGCGGACCTTGAGTTGTTTCGATTAGGAAGATACTCTTGACTAAGATGTGATCTCGTGTCATCCATACTGAGCATAGGACTCCTGATTTGCACCCTAGAGGGATGGGTAGAGCTTTCCCTGACATTTTGACGTGGCGGCTATCATGTACAGGGGTGGAGATGAAGATTTAAACTGAAACAGTGAGAGGCTTCAGTCAGAGAGCTGAGAAGTAGCCAGATCGTTCTTGTACAAAACGCGCCCTCGTACGATAATCAACTGAGGATTGGGCTTTTGCATAGTTGCGTCTGTCCTAAGAGAACTAACGACATAGAGGTATGCTTGCATATGAGTACATTTTTATAATACTTTAGATTTAGTAAAGTTAGACGTTTCAGGTTTAAGAGTTAATGCTTTTTAGCGTTTTTCTATCTACCGTATAGTTTGATAGAAGATGACTGGCGATTTATGTGTTTTTAGGTGTAATCTCAGAAATATCTCATCGCTATTTTCAACAGTGAGACTGTGTGTTAAATTTGTAAAGTACTAAGTGAATTTATAAGAGGAATTTTAGTTCCGCAGTGCGCTGTATACAAGTGTGTACTTATTGCCTTTATTATTATTATTTGTGTAGTGTTAAGTAATAGTTATATTGCATTCTTGTGAGCCGTAAGTGTGGTTAATTTTATATCAGTGATTTTTGTGAGAGGAAGATTAGCGTACCCTCTGACTCCGTGAGTAGCATATGCCTATTACGTTTAGTATAGAGCTGGAAGAATAGAGTAAGTATATATATATATATATATATATATATATATATATATATATATATATATATATATATATATATATATATATATATATATATATATATATATATATATATGTGTGTGTGTATATCTGCTTGTTCTTTAGAGCAGCTAGGCCTCTAAGATTCTGATCAAATGTGTTCATTTAGACCAGTGAGTTGTGTATAATATTTCGTCATGGATAGAAGTGTGTCATTTACGTTTTCTCTCGCGTGATGATGTAGTTAGTATCTAGTAGGAGTATGAAGGGATTATTGTTGACTGAGATATGTTTATTGTATGATTACACATATACGCAGACCTGCATGAACACACACACACACATGGTCATTTAAGCGCATCTATTGGCATATTTTCACACATGTGTAACACTACACACCACACACACACACATGGACATATAAGTACATGTACTTGCATATTTTCACACATATGTATGTATTATAACGTAGATGATGTTTGTCCATTAGTACGATGCTAGTTTATTTTGTTTCATTTTATTTCAGAGAGTCCAGCAGTCTGTGCTGGGTTATTATATGGTGTTATGTAGAGAATACCAACATATCTAGGTTATACGGTGTTGTATAGGAATTACCTACAAAAAGTAAACTTGTGGACAACATTGATTTCTCTATGATTCAAATGCTACCTGATATGGTTTCATTAATAAAAGTGGGACCCCTGTCATCAAGAGAGTTTTTCTGTGACTGCGGAACGTGTGTGAAAGTAGGCCAGAGAGAGTGACGACAACATTACGCACGAATTCTTATTCTCATTCACTCATCGTCTTCGTACTGTCACATAAGCATGGGTTTCCTACTAGTTGACGGTTCAGACTCATTCTCGTGTAAAGCTAACATCCATGAACTATATCTTATTTAAATAACCTTGACTACAATCTTTGAAGGACCGAGGACTAGAATGGAACCAGGCCAGGAAGAAGACAGCTGATAGAATGGTCTGGCGCTCTCTCTTCCAAACCTCTACACCTCACGGTAGAAGGGGAACGACTAAGTAAGTAAGTAAGACTACAGATGTGAGTACGGTATTACATATCGACCTACGTGGGCGATTTTTTAACCTGTTAACTTAACACTGATTTAGTGGCGCTGTTTAATAAACAGTTGATTCCGTTTAAGTTAGTTGCTTATCCTTTGCAGGACGTAGCAATCAACCCCAGCTTTTACTGGCTATTTGTGATTTTTCTAGGCTATTTTTTTCATTCAGTAGTATGCCATTGCTTTCTAAACGGTACGGCGCTTATACCATTGTTAAAAATCCACACAAAGCGATCTGCAACCAAACCGCCTGCAGCAGGTTCGAACCTGGTATATCTGGATTATGAAACTGCGTTCATATACATAAACGAGGAATGGAAGACATCATGGAAGAAAAGTAGAAAAGGCAGACACGCTTTCACACTGCTGAAAGAACCAACGAGGATGTGCTAGGTCAGAGAAGAATTAAAGATACCATCAAACAAAAAACTGTGGCGTCTCCGTCTCGGTGCAGCATACTTTATGATAGAGGAACCACACTGCCAAGAATGTCAGGAAGAGAATGACATAGACCACTACATGATCCACTGTAAAAAGTACGAACAACGAAGGCTTGAATTAAAAACTTACTATAGAAATCATAATATAGACATGACAGGTGATAAGGTTTTAAGTATAGATGCCCCAAGAGATGCCCAATCAATACTTAAAAGATATATACATAAAACAAAGGAAAACATATAAGGTTAGTACTTCAGGAAAAAACATCCAACTAAATAGAAATTAAGCAACAAGAACTAACAAAGCATTAACAAAAAACTAAATAACTACTCATAGGATAAGGAAAGACAACGAGGTATATTTAAAAAAAAAAGAGAGGGTAACAACTCAAAAAGAACAAATACTAATACAAATTAAAACCAAGTGTAAAGGACAATAGATATCTATAAACAATACAAAAGAGAAAATAAAATGGACAAATACTAATATAAATAAAAATCAGCTACTACAAAAGACAATAGTTATTTAAATTAAATACAAAATTAGTAAATAAAATGACACTAACTACCCCAATTATAACCAACTTTCAGGTTGAACAGGGTAGACCAAGATGGAACGAGAAGAGGCAATAATGGTCAGCTGTTAGTGCCCGATCTCCACCCATCAACTCATCAAAACAACAACAGTTCATATACATTAGGCCACAGACGTTGAGAAATTGAACCGTTACTGTACATCAGTGGTTCTCAACGTGTGCCATTTGGTCCCCCATGGGGGCTGTGCCAGATTTCTGTGGGGGGGGGGGGGAAGGGGGGGGGGGGTGGGGGGGGGGGGGGGGGTGGGGGGGGGGGGCCGCACTAAGATGGCAAAGTACCTTTTTTCCAGCTAACAGTGACTATGACAGAGGTAAATGAGACTCAAAAATAGGCTATGAGCAAACAGAAAATGTTGAGAACCACTTCAGTACTTGACTACAGATATCAAACAGATTATTTTTCTTGTATACACAGCTGCACATTGACACAAAATAGATGTTAGGGAAAAGCACTTCCGTGGGCTTAATCAACACATAGAACAACAGAATTTAAAAGAAAGCCGTAGGCAAAAAAAAATGTAAATTGAAAAGACAACGGGTAAAGAAGTATTAACAGAACTCTAAAATAATATAATACCGGATATAAGATAACGTAACTATTCTTTTCACACACTATTTATGGAACATACTATAGTAAAACAAACGAAGTGGAAAGTGACATCACATTGTGATATTTACATACAGGATGTAACACTTCACTGAGTTTTTTTTTATGCAACAAACGAATCTGCATTTTTGGAGTTCATTTTCAATGCCAGCCCACTTTTCTTTATTACGTACTCAATGTAGAACTTAACAAACATACATTTACATATCCAGGAAGCATTGTAACACTAGACGGCGGAACAATAATAACAGAATCAGTAATAGAATGAATGAAGCCAGAACAGCCTTTGCAAATCTAAACACCATTTGAAAATCTTCTGTGTTCAACACAAACACGAAATTAAGATTTTACGAGATTTGCGTACTTTCTGTACTTTTGAATGGTGCGGAGTGCTGGAGAGTTTGTATGGTGCGGAGTGCTGGACAGTTTGTATGGTGCGGAGTGCTGGGAGTAACAGAAAAGTAAATCTCCAAATTATCCTCATTCCACATAACCTTCTTCTCCTTTCTTTGATCCTTAGCCGCCGACCGTCAAAGCAGTCAGTGGCCATCACGCCTAGTGGCGTCTTGTAGGGCAACAACAAATTAATTCCACTTTGCTCGGTCGGCAGCCATCCTTCGTACAGTGCCCCAACTCTGGTTCATTCTTTGCATCTCAGCCTCCACAGTCCTCCGCCAGGTTGTTTTTGGTCGGCCTCTCTTTCGTTTTCCTTCAGGGGTCCAAAGCATAGCTGCTCTTGTGATGGCATCGGGGTCTCTTCTGAGGACATGGCCAACCCAGCTTCAGCGTCTGCCAGCTATGATGGTGTGCATGTCTTCTTGCTTGCTCCGAGTAAGCAGATCTTGGTTGGTGATGGTATTCGGCCAAAAGATCCGGTGAATTTTTTTTAGGCATGTTGTGTGAAAAGAAGACAATTTCGACATTTCCTTCTCTGTAACTCTCCAGCATTCCGCACCATAGAGAAGCACAGAAAGCACACAGCTCTGATATAATCTTAATTTTATGCTTGTGCTGTATTGAGAGGACTTTCAGATGTTGTTTAGGCTAAAAAAGACTGTTCTTGCCTTAATCATTCTGATGTTGATGTCTTTGCCTGCCCCGCCGTCTGGTGTTACTATGCATCCTAGGTATGTGAAGGTGTCTGTCTGTACCAGTTGCTGATTCCTTACTGATATGGGCTCAGGGTTGCTCACATTGAGCGTCATGACCTCTGACTTCTTTAAATTGATGTTCAAGCTCACCTGCTGGCTAAACTTATTAAGTCTATCCATTTTTTCCTGGATGTTTTGATGTGAATGTGCTGGTAGTGCAATGTCATCTGCATATTCCAGATCTTCCAATGTAGAAAATGTAGTCCATCTTATTCCTCTTGGACTGCCCTCTGTTGTCTGGCGCATCACCCAATCTATGACTGTTAAAAATAGAGTGGTTGATAAGGTGCATCCCTGTTGTACTCCTGTCTTCACCTCAAAGGTTAGGTTGCTCTGCCCAACACTACACGTAAAGTTGGCATAGAGGCTTTTTATGATTGACACTATACAGCTAGGAATTCCACAAGCCCTCAGTATATTCCATAAACTGTCCCTATGTATGCTGTCAAAAGCCTTTTCAAAATCATCGAAATTAATGTACATCTGTCTTTGCCATTCTGAGCACTGCTCTATAATGTTCCTGAGAGTGAATATATGATCTACATGATGGCCGTCCCAGTTCCAGCGTCTGCCCCGCATAACCTGCCTAAGGAAAATTTATCGGATTTTTTAGCCGAATACCATATGCAACCAGTAAATGCTTACACGGTGCTGTCAAATAAACATGTACACCATAATTCGGAGCAGACGCTGGAACTGGGACGGCCATGTCCCTGAAACCTTTACCAGAACTGCTATGCTATGGACCCAGAAGGTTCGACGAAACAGCTCCAGACCAAAGACAACCTGGTGGAGAACAGTAGAGGCTGAGATGCAAAGCATGAATCAGAGTTGGGGCACAGCATGAAGGATGGCCACCGACCGAGCAAAATGGGGACAGTTTATTGTTGCCCTGCAAGACGCCACTAGGCGTGATGGCCACTGACTGCTTTGTCAGTCATGGGCTAAGGATCCAAGAAGAACGTTTAATTAATTAACACAAATAATTTCTTGCAGGTTAATTGTTCAACTCCGAAAGTCGTGTGCAACTTTTAATCGTTAAGAATGTTAGAAGAATAATCCAAGAACACATTAGATGTCTTATGGCATAATAAAGGTGTACATATTTATCTTATATTGAACATTTACCACTAAAATATGTCAATATACAGCTAACTATTTCCATTTCAGTTATAGTCTTATTAACTGATATCCTTTCTGAGCTGAAGATATATATTACGTACTCATTTCTATATTTACTGTGGCAATCACCTCAACATTATGTTATGTTGTCATCATAATAGTATTGTATTGTTTCCTTTCTAATTTCCATCACACAACTTGTTTGCATCACCAAAAAAAGTTTTCTTTGTTATATAAACTGTAGCCCCGTGTAGCTCCTGAAGGTCTCTGAAGAGACCCAAAATAAAAGACTATGACTGTTACGAGTTATTTTGCACACCACAACGGGTTTGCTTGTGGAGAACGTTATTATGCTCTAAGAAATTTATATTATACGGAACTACACCGCAATAGGATATGACGTAGGTTAATGTATGCATGCAGAAGATATGAAAAGTTGAGCAGAAGTGTAAATCGTCTGCTAGGGACTTCTTCAAGTGTTTTTATGGAGAGAGGACGTGTTTCAGGGAAGATCCAGTTTTGATGTGTGTTCGGATTTTGATTTCACTGTTATGGCATCAGCAAGTTGTGTGTGTGATGTCCATATGATTTATGCTTGAGCAGGACGTATGTCAGAATACATTTGACTCGTTGATTACACTGGCTAACAACAAAAAAAAATTTTTTTCTTTCTCTAACATTTCTATGTTTTTCTGGTCAATTTTAATGCGCTGTTTTTACATCTGCAAACCGTTTTTCTCTATCAGGTCGGGATCTCTAGAAATACGCAATTGAAGTTTTTTAACAACGCATACAGTATTACAACATCATTCGTACAAGAAGTATAACAGTTATGTAGGCTTGAATTTCTTTGCAGTCGACTTTCGTCGGTGAATGGCATGTGGTACATCGCGATGAAGCATCCAACAATAATCGGCAAGCATGGTCACACTCCACCGTCCTTGATAACGTGACTCCATTACGGCGATATCTTGATGGAATCGTTCTCCATGTTCATCGCTGACTTCGCCAAGGTTGTCAGGGAAAAAGTCAAGATGCGAATCGAGCAAATAGATTTTGAGGGACATGTTACAGCCCATAATTCTGTATGCATCTATGCACTGCTTAACAATATGCACATAATCGACAGATTTGTGATTTCCCAGAAAGTTATCGACGATCGATTTGAATGCCATCCGTGCGCAAAGTTCACTACCATGTAACAAGTTCTCGAATTGTTTGTCTGCAATAACTTTCCTAATCTGAGGTCCTACAAAGATACCCTCCTTTATCTTTGCATCGCTAACTTGCGGAAACTTTTCTCGAAGATAAGTGAAAGCTTTGCTCGTTTTATCTAACTCTTTTACGAAATTCTTCATGAGCCCCAACATTATATGTAACGGTGGTAACATGATGCTGTCTTTGTTAACTAATGGCTCGTGTATTACATTTTTATGCCCGAGCTGCATACGATCCCTGATAGGCCACACCTTGCTTGCATAATGTTCCTGTCTGTTGCGGCTGTCCCATTCACATAGGAAACAACAAAATCTAGTATACCCAGTCTGCATGCCCGTGAGAATTGCAATGACTTTTAGGTCTCCACAAATTCGCCATTGGTAGTCATTGTACTTTTTTTTGGCCAAAAGTATAGCCATATTGTCATAAGTTTCTTTCATATGAACAGAGTAGGCGGCTGGAATTGATGAAAATAAATTTCCGTTATGCAATAACACGGCTTTTAAACTAGTCTTGGAAGAGTCGATGAAAAGTCGCCATTCGTTAACTATGTGCTCATGACTGAGGTGCACCATTACACCGTTTACATCTTTGCAAAAGCAAATGTCATCATCCATCTCAAAGTATTGAACAAGTTCTCTGTGTCTATGACGAAATTTAGATATCGGAGTATTGGGCGGTAAAAGATTCCATTCTTTGAGTCGCGAACCGAGTAATTCCGCTTGTCCTTTGGTAAGAGCAAGATCACGTATTAGATCTGAAAGTTCTGAATGGTTAATTAAGTGAACACCATCATTCACTGGTATATAATCCGAGTTAGAATTAGTTTCTAAAGCAGGTAAACTATCACTTTCTGATGGTTCATTCACGTCCAACGGATATTGTTCTGGTGGAACTGGGATCGGACACGTGATTGGATCATGAGGCACTGGTTTCGAAACCGATTCAATATTTGGATAAATCACAGACTTTCTAGTTTTAAAAGTGAAACCATGGATATTTGTCAAGCAGAAGTAACAATCAGTAGCGTGATTTGTCGGTTCACGCCATATTACTGGCACTCCAAAACTCATCGACTTATGCTTCGGCGATTTTCGTAACCAACCTGCCAATGTGTTTGCATAAGTCGAACAAACTGCATTTGGCTTCCAAGATTTATTTGCATCATCAATTTTCGAATCGAAATAAAATTCATATGCTTTCTTTAGTAATGGTGTAAAGTTTTTCTGGTGAACACGATCGGTAAAATATCCGCACACTTAACAGAACAGACCAGCCGAATTTCTACAACTTCTAGAAGCCATATTTCGCTCAGAATTATTTCAAAATACAGTAACTATTTGAAAAATAGTGTAACATATGTCATGCATGTTTTAGCAGTATAAAAAGTAGAATTATTTTGCATTTTATTAATTTTTAATAAGTTATATAGTAAAAATGAAACTGAGAAAATAACGGTTTCCCAAAAAATATATGTATTCACAAATATCTTAAGAACCCGATGTGATAGAGATAAACGGATTTCAAATTTGAAATCAGCGCAAGAAACTGACCTTAGAACACCTATTCTTATATAACAAAGAAAAATGTTGTTTGTCAGTGTTTTTACTAAATGTGTCGTGTTAATCGACTGCATTCGCGGACTTCAGACAGACAGTCTATCCTGCATCTTATATTACATTAACGCCATGACCCAGTATATGGTCAATATACAAATGTTCTGACTTTGTGATCAATGATGTAATGGAGCTAATTGAGCTATAAGTGTTTAAAAAAGAGATGTATTCGTCTACCAGTGTGGAGCATTTATTTGGACATTGTTCACTATTGTCGTTGCACCACCTAGACGTAGTATTTGCCTAAATTCCTGAACGCTCTAAAAGCATCGCAACATGCACCTCAGGTACGTCATACGAGGAGGCTAATATGTGGTTGTGAACGAGGCTGGCAATCTCATCATGTAAGACAAATCGCTTCAGAGACCACCACTGCATGTGAAAGCTTGGTGTAGGCTTCCTGCAAAGGGGACTAGCTACAATGGTGACTCCATGCTTTGTTAAGAGCGACAAGGAAAACGATCACAATATATAATAAATCGGATAGGCAGTGGCATATAAATGTCATCTGGTTACAGCTGTCACAGATAGTGGAATATAAATGTCATCTGGTTACAGCTGTCACATACAGTGGTATATAAATGTCATCGGTTTACAGTAGTCATTGGCAGGAGCATATAAATATCTTCGGGTTACAGCAGTAATAATGCCTTTTTTTTATTAAAATAAAAATTACTATATTAAGGGTTATCAGCTAAATCTAATTCAACAACATCATGGATTACATGCTTTCTGTTTTTTGAAGATTGATTATTAAGGACTTCCGTACTGTAATCCTCTCTATACGTTATGGATTAACTTCAATTTTGTAGTCTTTTCCAGACATAAAAATTGTGCATTAGTCCACTAGTCATGTCTATTCTTTACAGACAATAATATAGTGGATGGTCACGGAGATTTAGTTTTTTAAGACTAATATTAAGAATCTGGTGGATGTGTGCAAAGCCTTAGAAGATACCCTGCAAGAAATCATGAAAAATAAAAACTAATTCATGCAAAGGTAAGAAAACACAATCAACATTCACGAAGAATGCATAGAGGAACTATACATTATACCATACTATGACACGAACGACGATGAGAAGGGAAGAGATAGGTGAGAGAGACAGAGGATGACACAGATAGACAATGTGCAACAAGTAAATAATACGACCAAACAAAAAGCGTATGATTATCAGAGACTGAAATTTAAGTGAAGTGAAAAAACACACACAAATATCTATATAATACATAATTAGTTCTTCATGATCATTCTCTTATCGTCTAATCCCCTATATCTTCTTCATCGTACACTCTTAGACGTCAGCTAGGATATATTCAAAGAAGGCAGTGGTCAGCCTGCTGACAAAACGGGTTTGTTCATGTACTTTTGTGCCCCTCTCTCTCTTTCACTCCGGTAGTATCACTTAATTTCTTCATTTTTCTCCCTCATCGTCCTATTATTTGGCATATTTTTGCCCTACATTCTTTTTGCTGCAACCGCTCTCAGACGTGTTTACGTTCCGCCAGGTGAATTGTAACAATTAGCAAGTTAATTGACCAGGTCAGCGGTAATACGATTTTCACATAAGTCCGTCTGGCCACCTTTGAAAGAGACGTCAGTTTGTGCAACGTGGTATTGCACGAACACGCACAGAAAGCCAGATTGCTATCTAAGGAAGCCGCCCGAGGGACGGGCGAAAACATCGGTGATAATTAGATAATCGTTTCATCTGAGTCCTCTCGGTATCAATATTGCCGATAATATGTCTGGGGGAGACAATATTGGAAGGTAGCATCTGGACATCAAATAAGTTCACAGATTTGTATGTGAGTTGGCGGAAGTATTACAGCATTCTTAGAAAGAGGTCACGGGATGGAATTTAAAAATGTTTATTTTTAAACACGCGGTGGAGATTATGAACTTAAATACCCCTACCCAGATAGTACTAAAGAGCTTACCATTGGTTTGATTTGAGAGCAGGAATATACATTGACACTCACTGAAAATTCGTCGTAAGCACAATCTGGGATTTGAACTGAGAAACGGAAATATAATATAGCGAAATCGGAGATACAAATGAGACTGCATCGCAACGTCAAACTAGCAACTCCCAGAAGCCAGAGAGAGAAGGACCGGACACGAATTCCTAAATTATAAGTGACAGATCATACGTATTTGGGCAACTTTACAACTTAAATGTAAAGCCGCATGTTGAATACGAAGTCTGGATACCTAAGGAATCAGATCACCAGTCATATGAGGATTATTAAAGTTTCCCAGGCATTCGCAGAACTCCCATAATAAAAGGATTACTAACATTTCCCAGACCAAGTGATTCGCAGAACACCCACCATAAGAGGATTACTATAATTTCCGAGACCAAGTGATTCGAAGCATCTAATAAAGTGCTGTGTCCATTCTAAACTGGGCGAGGAGTTTGTGTTCCCAAAAGTTACTTTGGGGTAAGTGTAAACATTTATTTTACAAATGTGAATTTGACATTTTTTTCTTGCTAAGTGGTTTTATATATATATATGAGGCTGGCAACCTCAACATATGAAAATAATATATTCATAAACTACTACAGCAAGCGTTTGTGATTTATTCTTGCTAGTCGTACAGAAAACCGACAGCAGAGGTGATCCCAGACTCCGCCTGGAGCAGCGATGAGTGATGATTACATCACGTGTGCATCAGGTGTAGCATGTCATTTTGTGAGATATATGTACCTTGTTACTTGTAAGTCAGGCAAATCATTGCTTTTCGCGCTGTCCAAGCACAAATTTTCCCATTTTAATACCCGGAATAATATTGCTGATTTCAAATCATCTTCCTTGAGTTACGCTGTGTATACTCAAAAAAGAATATAAATATTCAGAGAGACTAACATTGGTGGGTGAACAACGAGACAATGCGCCTGTAAAATGTACTTAACAGAGGCATTTGTTTTTATTTTGTCTAAAAGCTCGTGGTACTAAGCTATCAGACCGTTCGATGAACGAAGCTATCAGACTGTGAAGTGTCATCATCACAAAAGAATCGACAAAAACTAATGCTATACGACTCGCTCATACACGCTATGTGCTAACTAACATGCACCAGGAAAAGGACATTAAAATTAAATTTTAATTTTAATTTAAATCCTCAACCCAAGTGTCAATGACAAGAAATGTTATTTTCATCTAAAATTCACCATCATGTCATCTTTATTTTAACTTGTTAAAACTAATTGATTATTAAATTTGTTACTTGTTATTTTAAAACACAGCAATCATAGTTGATTCAGTTATAATAAGTGTGAAAGCATACGTATGAGCAAGACATACATACATATATATATATATATATATATATATATATATATATATATATATATATATATATATATATATATATATATATATATATATATATATAAACACGTCTATAGAGCTAATACTTATAAAAAAGAATTTCGCTGGATTTACACTGGGGGCTTGAACGAGCTAAACCCTTTTTTAATTCTTCATAAAATGCGACGGACCGATATAAAATTAACAATTGCCCGGCCAATGCAGCATTGTTCTTGACTTTGGAAATATCTTATGACACTGCCTTGAGATAGAAGCATCATTATCCTTCTATCTACAACTTCTATAGACACCTTTGACGACCCATTTTAGATAATCTTCAGTTTTGGCCACTTGTGTACCACTACTGCAGAGCTAAGGGGAGGCAATCCGTGACAAGCCTGAGGCTATTTATATCTATATACAGCTTTTCCATAAATGGTACTGGTGACGGCCATATGCACTTTCTCTGTTCCTCATACGTTGGGCATTTTGTAACAAATGAGAAGCAAAGGCTTGAAGATTCACTAATCCCCTAAATAATAATGTCTTTGTTTTACAATCAATCCTGTCACGAGATTCTAATTAATTATTTGTCTGTTAGTCAAAAAACAACAACCAAGAAGCTACAGACTTTCATAAATGGGTGCTTGCGTAGAACAGCAGGATTAAAATGGTATGACAAGGTTACCAATGTGGAACTGATGACAAGAACCAGACAAGTGCCAGTGGAACAAGAGATGAGAAGAAGACGATGGCGATGGACAAGGACACACACTGAGGAAACCTGTTGATAGCATTACACGGCAGTCCTTGTTCTGGAACCCCCAGGGCAAGAGAGGCAGAGGTAGACCAAGAAGCACATGAAGAAGAGAGCTGGAGACAGAGGTGAAAATGATGAGGAAAACGTGGAAAGAAATTGAGATGATGGCACGTGACAAGAGGACTTGGCATGTGTTTGTTGAAGGCCTATGCTCCTTGGGAAGCGGAGGGTAATGAATGAATAGTCAAATGCCCAAAACAGTTACCAATGTAGATAGTTGTCAGACACTGGTGCCCTAAGCGAAGCCATATAATTGGGCGACTTCCTTTAGTCCTCAAATGCTGAAGATTCTTGAGAAATAATTTTATGTTCTTTTTAAACTTGTTTGCTATTCATGTTCGCGCCATACATGACCTCATATCTGACCGAGCCTGTGTTAAACGGGGCTGCCTCTGGAAGGATAAAGACTTAATTTTTATTTATTTATTTATTTGCAATTGCTGTATTTGAAATATTCAAGAATATAAATTATGCACGAAGTATTTAACATTAAGCATCACTCCATGAAAAGCAAACAGAAATGAACAAAGCAACAAAGAAAATTGGCGTTTCGATCATGATTGGCTCATGTACATTCATAAAGACAGCGCAGGTATGGATTACAAACAAACAGTGAATAATAAACAAACAGTTTAAAAAAAAATTAAAAGGCGAATTTGTGAAGAATTACACATTTCTCAATGCATTTTAAATAAATATGATACATTTAGTTGCCAGATTGTCTACATAGGAATTCCCCTTTCTTGGTATTTAGACGTGATCGGCTTAAAATCTTTCACCTTTAAAAGTCGTTTACGAAAAACTTACAAAAATATCTTGTGCGCGACATTTTCTATCCGATAGGTTAATTCTGATGCAACCTTCAGTTTCAATTCCAGTTCTAGCAATAAAAACAAAAACAATAAATAAAAAAGCCCAGCCAGATTTTACAAGAACAAAAAAATGTTGTTTGGCGTAGTTGAATCTCCAAAAGATCATAACCATTTTATCTGATCTAAAATAAATCACATTTTCAATTTTAGAACAACAATAATTTATGTTTTGTATACACAACATCCACACACCATTTTTTTGTTTACCTCCGTGTTGGCATTTAAATGGCATCATATTGTTTTTATGAATAATCTAATTTGTAATACGTTTTGTGTTTATAGTTTTAAAATCAATTATAAGAGTATTTTGTTCTATAATGGCGTGTTAGTTGTTGTATAATGGCGTGTTAGTTGTTGAAGATGACTATTTGCTGAGTGGGAAGCCCACTTGTTTCTCGGGGCAGAATTACCGGGTTTCGACGCCTGGAAGCGTTACGCTTCAGGTTACCCAGCTGTAAATAGATACCAGACTCTACTCTCGAGTTAGATAAGGCAACAGCAGCAATCAAATAAACTTGTCACGTTACCTCACGGGAACCGCGGTAGCGCAGTGGTTAGTGCACTGGCTTCCTAGCTCGGTGGTCCATGGTTCGAAACCGTTAAAATAAATATATAATTGAAGGAACCAATGTTGTCGAGTTGTTCTAATGTCCAATGCGTGTACACAAGTATGATGCATACTGCCCCTTGTAGTACCCGGGGGTCTCTGGTGAGAGACAGACAGAATATGACTACTGCTCACTCAAGCATGTCGTACAGGGCGACTAATATAAGGTTGTACATGAGGCTGGCAATTTGATTATGTAAAACAAATTATTACAGGAAAAACCACTGCAATAGCATGTGAATGTTTCGGGTAGGCTTTTTGCAAGGGACCAACTGTAATGGTGACTCCATGTTCCTGACAGAGCTAAAAGGAGAATAATGATGATAGTAATGATGATGATGATTATGATGATGATGAAGATTATGATTATGATGATGATGAAGACACATAATGATATTGGCGTACCTTCTTAGTTTTAATCCAAAAAACGAAACTGTTCTTGCATTTAGCCTTCAGAGGCTGCAAAGTTTTTTTTTTAATGTTGATAAACCTTGCAAATATTCCACACAAATGATCTAGGTGAGTACAGATGTTACCAAGAAACGACACACTCGACAGTTTTATTAAGGATTAGTGACAAAAAAAAAACAAATATGCCTGCCTTTGATCTGTGCATTTCTCTCTCTGATCCAATAATCAATAAAGATATTATATTTCTTGTTGAATTGCGTTTATCATTATCAAATATGCGATCTTAAACAGTGGTAGAACAACGCGAGACAGCCGAAAAGTTTAGAGAGGTTTACAAATACAATGTCAGAAGTAGTTAACAATTAAATGAGATTTTAACGTCGGGAGAAAGCGACAGTTCGTTAAGTGACGACGAACCGGCGGTAGCAAACGTTAACCGCGCATGCGGTGACATGAGCCACGGGTGTAGCGAACAACGCGTGTTACGGACCACACCCGAGCAACAAAAAGCGAGTGTAATATTTCAAAGTGTGGATGTAAGCGCGTGCGAAGGCAATGAAACTGTAGCAAGCGAGAACGCAAGCTGTGGTAGTCACAACTCTCAGAATATAATTTCAGCAATATATCTGGGAATAACTCTACAATAATTTCTAATGTCCCTACCTAATGACTTGAAAGTAGCTGCAACAATTTTGCTGTTGTTTTGTTTTGCAAAATAAGCCTGCAATAATGTTAATGTTGCGTTATGACTGCGTTCTGATGGTGGTAGAATTGCGGTGGCTGTGATGAAAACGGTAATGGCAAGGCGATAATACGTGTCGATGATGTAGGTTGTCAAGCTGTTTATAACGATTAAGTAAAACAAAATTGAAAGAAAACATTTTTTGAAAAGATGTTTCCTATTTTCCTTTATGTAGCACGCCTCTTTCAACCATTTACCATGTACATGGAACATGAAAGAAAACACGAAAAGGTATTGGGAGATTGGTTTATTATGAAACTAAAATATTGAACGTCTCCGTTGCACAGCTGCCTTTTCTAGTGTGTAAAGAATAAGCAACACTAAACGTCTGTTCCTGCAACAAGCAACCTCGTTCTGAAGTTCTATGCTGTAACAAGTGTTTCTTATTTTTTCAACTGCTCTTTTATTTCTTGCGTAGGAATTTTTATGTTGCGGTGTCGTACAGATAGGTTGTGAGTTATGTTTGGCCCGTCTGAGTAGAGTGGATGGTGATAGGTACGTGAGAAAGGTGTGAGAAATAGATTTCACGGGTGGTAGCTTAAGGAAAACGATATGTCTCTGGAATGAGTAAGTTTCTCTATTCCAGCCTATCTATACGACTATAATTTAGTACAAGACAACCTTGCCATCTTCATACATATAAATATAAGTTTAACTACACACAACACAACTATGTGACAACAAGACACACAAACGTGAAAAAACTACGGTTACTTGGGTATGGGTCTGACTGTTTCTTTTTTTCTGTCGTTCCCCACACTGGCCACCACTTTTGTTGCTGAGTTATCTGCCGGTTGAAGATCATGCACTGAGTATGGTTACTTTAGTGATCTCTTGTTAATCGTGCTTTGTTTAGTATTACGCGAATTAGGGTGAAGGTGTTCATACAACTCAGTAGCATGGTATGAAGAAGTAGTTCATGTAACTTGAACTCAGCAACATTAATGAAGTAATTAATTCCTTCAGATTGAGTCCGTAATATTTAATCACATGTACACACAGGATGATCATTTCAAATAGGAACAGAACATAAGTCCTTATAAGTCATGCATAAATTAATCAATAACGTAGACTGCTGGTTTACGTGTCAATGTCCGTTTAAGGATACAATGCAGTATTGTCGTCAGAACATCACAGCTATATGCACGCGCAGCTAGACATGGCTACCTGCCGACAGTGAGACTGCGAGTCTGAATATTTCATACGAATTTGACGATTATTCTTCTCCTTCTGAGAATTCTAGTTAAATACTAACCTCCATAAATTTTCCTCTCATATAGAGTTCTAGGACTGACCCTGGTCCATCAAAAAATGCATATATAAATGGCTATATCATGCCATTGAATTGGAAGGTTAGAAAAACGCAGCTATTCAGCTTGGCGGTCAAGTAACAAAGGGTAGCGTTTCTTAGTTACCGACTGTGACCCAAACAACGCTATACACGTCATAATCGATCGTGTATGGAGCGTTCAATAATTGAAACATCTATCGCAATATATTAAATGCCTTAACCTTTACAATTGCACGTCTGATAACCTTTAGCAGACGGCGTTAATATCATATACCGTAACACTGACCAACACACAATGTTAAGTTTCTTTGTTCTTTATTATCATTAAACTTGACAACAAGAATATCTAAAGAAAGATCAAATAAAATCAGATTTACATACATATGAAATAGCAGAATAAATGCTCCCTCCCCCTATGGAGAAAAGAACCCAAAAGTAAATAATCCAAAGGTCGAAGGTTAGCACTATGTTACAGAGTAGACAGTAAAGTAAACATCTTCCTACTATATGCTACTTAGTAAAGTAAACAAGTTTAAGCAAATCCAATGTTTGTAAATTACCTGAAACAAAGAAAAATACTCGCGCACTCCTTCATACAGTGGCCACTCAATCACTCTTACCTACTCTTGGTGATATCCCTTGGAAATACAATTATTCCTGAATATATATAATGTCAGGTTCACTTCCCAAATTGGCCCCAGTTCATCCTCTAACAAATAAAGACTAGTGAGGTGAACGCCGAATCTGGTGTTTTGTTTTTCTGGATGAACAAAATGTCACCGCCAATAGTTGATGTAGGTACGTGCTCTTGGGGTTCACAGTTAAAAGAGGAAAATACTTCCAGTATTGGGAAACATCTGGTTGCTAAAAAACATGTTACAAATGATGATGATGATAATCACATTTGTAAAAGAAATGTTCACAACTTACCCCAAATTGGATTATATACAATCTCCTCGCACAGTTTTTGGATGGACGCGAGCAATTTCGGTGCATATGCTCTCGAATCACTTGGTCTGGGAAAGTATAGTAATTCCTTCTTATGACAGGTGTTCTGTGATACACTTGGCCTGGGAAACTAGTAATTCCTCTTCGGCGGGTGTTCTGCGATACACTTGGTCTGGGAAACTGTAATAATTCCTCTTTGACGGGTGATCCAATTCCTTTAGGTGTCCAGACTCTGTATTTAAAGTCCTGGCCCCTTAAGTTTACAGTCTTATATTTATAAAGGCGGATTTACGTTGTAAGGTTTTAAGTTTCTCAAATACTTCGATCTGTCACTTATAAATGTGGAATTCTAGGTCCGATCCTTCTCTTTCTGGCTTTTTTGGAGTTACTCGTTTGAAGTTGCGAAGCTGTCTGTTCTGTGTCTCTGAGTTCTTACTTACTTACTTAGTCGTTCCCTTTCTACCGTGAGGTGTACAGGTTTGGAAGAGAGAGCACCAGACCATTCTATCAGCTGTCTTCTTCCTGGCCTGGTTCCATTCTAGTCCTCGGTCCTTCAAAGATTGTCTAATGTTGTCCTCCCAGCGAACTCTGGGTCGTCCTGGAGGTCTGGATCCCTGGCTCTTTGTTTCCCATGCTTGTCGTGGTAGCCGATCTTCTCCCATTCTGCAGACATGGCCAAACCATCTTAGTTGGGACTGTTCTATTTGGGTCTGCAGCGGATGGGATTTCAGGCCTTGACGGATCGTCTGGTTGCGGACCATGTCTCTTCTTGTTACTTCAACCACTTTCCTCAGATACCTCATTTCTGAGGTTTGGATCTGGCTTTTGTGGGTTGTAGTCATTGCCCACGACTCGCATCCATATGTCAAAACTGGGACATAGGTGGAGCGGTATACAGCCATCTTCGTTTTCTTACCAACCTCTTTCTTGCTGAGGAATCCACGATTTATGGCCTGAAAAAGTCTCCCAGCCGCTGCTTTTCGAGTGGCCAACTCTTCTTTGATGCCTCCCTTTCGGTCTATAATAGCTCCGAGATATTTAAAGTGGTCGACCTGCTCCAGGACCTGTTCTCCCAACTTAATCTGATGTTTTCTTTCTTCTCGTGATATCACCATGGATTTTGTTTTAGAGCTGCTTATGACCATCCCTCTCTTCTCCAGCTCTTCCTTCCAGACTTGCAGGTTGGATTGGAGATGTGCCTCTGATTTAGCAATCAGGGCAACATCATCAGCAAATGCCAGCTCCGAAATATAGACCTGTCTCATCTTCCAGTACCCCACTGAATACTTTCTTGTTCTCTCCTTACATGCCTTGATGACACCGTCCATGAGGAGTATGAAAAGATAAGGTGACAGGATATCACCTTGTCTTACACCAGTGGTGGTCCTGAACTCTTCTGACTTATGGTTTGCTGTCCTCACATAATTTCTGCAAGACTTGTAGAAGCTCTGTATAGCATGAATCAGAGGTGCTGGAATATTCTTCCTTGCCAAACAGTCCCAAAGTTTGCTCCAGGGGACTCTGTCAAACGCCTTTTCCAGATCTATGAAACAAAGATGGATCTCACTCTTATATTCAAGGGCCTTTTCACTCAGCTGTCTGAGTGTGAAGATTAGGTCTTGAGTACTTCGGTTTGCTCGGAATCCGCACTGGATCTCATCCAATTGTGGCTCAGCTAGGCGTCTGAGTCTCTGCTCTAGGATTCTAGAGTAGATTTTACCAGGGACACTGAGAAGGGATATGCCTCTATGGTTTCCACATTGTCGATTGTCACCCTTTTTGAAAATTGGTGTTATGATGGCAATCTCCCAATCCTTTGGTATGGTCTTGTTGCACCATGCTGCCTGTAGGACCTTTAAGAGTAATAGGTCGCCTGATGCTCCCATGTACTTAACCATTTCTGGTGTTATACCATCATGCCCTGCTGCTTTGCCCATCTTGATTTTCTCTAGTGCTGCCCTTAGTTCTTCCATCTTTATGTCATCTTCACCATCATTGGTTTTCTCTTCTGTGCTAGTGGTTATCATTTCTGTTGCTTCACCATGCTCACCATCCAGGAGTTCTGAGAAATATTCTTTCCATCTTTCCATTACTTCCTTCGGGGCAGTAAGCAATTTGCCTTGCTTGTCCTTCATAAATTTGAGAGGGCATTGTTTTTCCTTCCTCGTGTTCTTTAGGGTCTTATAGAACAATTTCTGGTTTTCTTGTGCATCTTTTTCTAGCTTTTCTCCAAATTCTTCCCAGGACTTCTGTTTTGCTGCTAGCACTTTGTTCTTTGCTTCTGTTCTGAGTATCACATATTCTCTATATTTTTCCATTTGTCCTGTTGTGTTTTTAGCTCCTAAGTATTGTTTCCATGCCATTTTCTTCTCTCTTATTTTCTCTTTGACTTCCTCTGTCCACCAAGGTGTCCTCTTTCTCTGGTTCCCAAGTCGGACTTCACCGCATGCTTCTGCAGCAGCTGTCTTTATGATATCCTTGAATTTATTCCAGAGGGTTTCCAAGTCATCAGGTCGTTCTTCTGTGTTGCTCACTGCTGTAGCAATAAGCCCCTGATATCTGGTCTTAATTTCTGGCTCTCTCAGCTTGTAGGTCCTAATGCTCATTTCTCCTGCTCGTTTACTTGGTTTCTTGCGTGA
The DNA here is from genome assembly GCA_024509875.1 of Oreohelix idahoensis. Taxonomy (NCBI): domain Eukaryota; kingdom Metazoa; phylum Mollusca; class Gastropoda; order Stylommatophora; family Oreohelicidae; genus Oreohelix; species Oreohelix idahoensis. The sequence continues at coordinate 123,218 of JAMPIV010001536.1, read as the reverse complement.
TGTTGGGCAGTTCCTAGGCTGAGCAACTCTTTCAGTTGTTCGTTTGATTGTTAGCAGGTAGTGATCACTTCCAATCTCTGGCCCCCTCCAGACTCTTGCATCTCGGACATATCTGAATGAGCTTCTCCGAACAATGGCATAGTCGATCACTGACTTCTCATTCTTGGTTGGTTCACATCTAGTGTATGCATGTATGCGCTTATGGGGGAACTTTGTGTTTGTAATGATCAGATTCTGCTCACTGCAGAATCTAAGTAGTCGCTTTCCATTGTCATTGAGAGTATCTTCTCCATATCTTCCGATAACGCCACCCCATCTAGCATGGTCATTTCCAACTCTGGCATTAAAATCTCCGAGCATGATAACTTCATCTAGGCAGTCATCTACTGTCCTTTGAAGCAGCTCGAAGAATTCCTCCTTGACCTCTGCTCTCTCATCCTCATTTGGCCCGTACACTATGACCAGGTTGACTATGGTTTCTCCTTCTTTTACTTTTACAACCATAATGCGCTCCGAGACAAAGTTCCATCCCTTGATACTATCTTTTGGATTTTGGGCCACAATGCAACCCACGCCCCCTTTAGCTCTTTCAGATATGGGTACACCACTGTAGAGCAACGTGTTGCCATCGAGATCCATGACTCCTTGTCCTTTTTTCTTCGTTTCCGTTATAGCCAGGATTTCTAGTTTTGCTTTCCTCATCTCTTCCACCAGCTCCTCTTCCTTCCCATTTATATTTCTTGTGTTCCAAGTTCCATAAGTCGTAGTCCGTAGTCCGTTCCAGTTCGTCGCCTTTAGAATCAGTCCGGTTTTCTCTCTTGTATTTCTCGTAATCATAGTTTAAGACAAACAGGTGATTGGCCTGTTGTGCCTTTGCATGGTGGAGGGGCTGCCTCCTTACGGCCTCCATGCAGGCCGCCCTCCTCCTTTTTCATCCGGGCTTGGGACCGGCATGGGCGGAGTTGTCTCTGAGTTCGCTAGATTTTATTTTCAGTTTCCAGTTCACATCCCAGATTGTACTTCCCGGCAAACTTGTCAATGAGATTCATTGTATATTCCGGTTCTCACTTTAATCCAATCGTAAGCTCTTTTCGCACTACGTTGGTTGGGGTGTTTAAATTTAAAATATCCCACACGTGTTTAAAGTATTACGTTTAATATCCAACACATGACCTCTTTATAATAAGACGTAATATTTCCGGAGACATCTTGTGCCCTCTCACAAACAACATGTGACAATTTTTGCCTGGCGTAATCTCTTCCGCCATGATGTCTACCCAGACAGATTAAACAGCCCTACAAAAAAAATTAATTTTTGGTGCCAAACATTTTACTCTTGATTGTACACAAATGAGGCCTGCTCAATCCAAATATCACATTTACTTGTCTGTAGCAGCTCTAATTTTTGAGATACAGACATTTTTGTATTACATTAATACAGGGGGCCCCCCCCCCCCCCCCAAAAAAAAAAAAAACGGGCCCGCGCGCGCACTTTTTGTGTCACCCTGTATTATTACAATATTTTCTATATAAGGCTATGTAAAAGAAAACTATTGCTGTCTAGTCCTTTACAAAAGAAAACTGCTTGTTTACTCTCAGTTTCAGTTTTCCAAGAATCTTCCCAGAATTGCCTTTTTTAGATTTTAAGCCACTGCATGCATGTTAGTATGCTACTTATTTTATTACACTTCTAACAGAGAATGGCATCATCTTCAAGAAGAGCATGTTTTCTTTCACCGCATTTATTTTGTTATATTTGTGGAGAGTACACTTTCAAAGAAGAACATAGGAAGCATATTACTGTTTTTGTGAAAAAGGCATACTTTGCTTACTTTAAAGTAAAACTAGGTGACCAGGACAAGTCTTGAGCTCCTCATATTGTTTGCAAAACATGTGTTGAACACCTGCGACAGTGGGCTTGTGGGAAAAGAAAATGTTTAAAATTTGGAATTCCAATGGTTTGGAGAGAGCCCAAGAACCCCTATGATGACTGTTATTTCTGTGTTGTGAATATTAAGGGAATTAATGGAAAAAAATCACAAAAAGTGGAAATATCCAGATTTAGATTCTGCTAGGCGACCTGTTCCACATGGAGATGACATACCAATTCTAACTTTCAGTCAGATTTCGGATTCCCTGCTAGAAGATGAGACAGCAGTGGCATGTGGAACGACAAGTGACAGTGATAGTGATTTCGAAGATGATTTTTCAGATGCTCAACGCTTCGACCAGCTAGAACTAAATGATCTAATACGAGATCTATATCTCTCCAAGGAATCTTCAGAACTTTTGGCTTCAAGATTGAAAGAAAAAAAATTACTGACTGCTGAAACAAAGGTTACATTTTATCGCAGCAGAGAGCAAGGTTTTATTCCATTCTTTTGTAAAGAAAACAACCTTGTGTTTTGTACTAATGTAGGAGGTCTTGTTAACAAAATGGGTGTAAGTTATACACCAGATGAGTGGCGACTTTTCATTGACAGCTCTAAAAGAAGTTTGAAGGGTGTTCTCTTACACAATGGTAACAAATATGGCTCAATTCAATTGCTCATTCTACTACAATGAAGGAGGAGTATGCTACAATAAGCACAGTTCTGGAAAAATTGAAGTATTTAGAACATAACTGGATGGTTTGTGTAGATCTTAAAATGATGAACTTCTTGCTTGGCCAGCAAATGGGATTCACCAAATATCCATGCTTTATATGTTTGTGGGATAGCAGGGCAAAAGATATGCACTGGACAAAGAAACAGTGGCCGTTGAGGGATGAATTTAAAGTTGGAGAAACAAATATTGTCAATAAGCCTCTCATTGATCGAAAAAGAGTTCTACTGCCACCATTACATATAAAGCTTGGCTTGATGAAGCAATTTGTTAAGGCACTGAACAAAGATGGTACCTGTTTTAATTACTTATGCAAAAAGTTTCCAGAATTGAGCATAGACAAACTTAAATCTGGAATTTTTGATGGACCTCAAATTAGAAAGTTAATAAACGATCCAAATTTTATTGATTCCATAAACAAAACAGAGTCCACAGCCTGGTCATCATTTGTTTTAGTTGTGCAAAACTTTCTGGGTAACTTTAAAGCAGACAATTATTCTGAATTAGTTGGAAACATGCTGTCGAGTTTTTGTAAACTTGGATGCAACATGAGCATAAAATTGCACTACCTCCATATCAATTTACATTAATTCCGGAGAATCTTGGCGACTTTAGTGAGGAGCAAGGTGAAAGATTTCACCAAGATATAAAAACAATGGAAGAGAGATACCAGAGACTTTGGGATGCCCACATGATGGCAGATTACTGTTGGACCCTTAAGCGTGACTGTCCGGGCATATCACATTCCAGGAAGTCCTCGAAAAGATCCTTTTTGCGTGTTGACTAAACAAGTGCTAGTGATAAAGTGTTATTACATTTTGGGTAATATATGCACAGTAATTACGTACATATAATATGAATGCAGACTAAAGTCAAAATGCCACTGATAGCACCTAACTCTAGGATTGTACATAACAATTGCCATACTAATATGGTCATTCTTAGTTATCTCAAAAACTATAGCTGATAGAAAAAATATGATTACATTTTTGGAATCAGCAACCCAAAATTACCCAAGAACAGCTATAAAATTTAAGGCACCAAAATGTGTGTATACCTGTGTTATCTGCGCTAGTCACACACAGGGATGGGCCCGTGAAACTATTATCTCATTATTGCCTGTGTGTTCGTGCCTTCTTCAGACAGCCAAACAAAAGGGTCGCCGGCCGCTCAGACAAACAATATGTTTGTTCAACGAGGATCGTCTATTATCAAAGGTTGGCTAGGCGACTCAAAACGATAAACGTATTACCGCTGACCGGTGGTAATGACCGGGTATTGTTACGATAATACCACAGTTCACATGGCGGAACGTAAATAAGTATGAGGAGTGGTAAAGCAAAAATGTAAGAGATAAAGATAGTCCCATAGCAGATAATTCCGCAGGGGAGTGGAGTGTTAGAGAGTTCCCCTACTAGATTCAGCAGAGAGCAAAATAATTAATGGAAGGGCAAAAAAATTGCCAAATAATAAGCGATCGGAGAGAAAAATGAAGAAGAAAAGGGATACTGCCGCAGTGGCTGAAGGTGTGAGACAGCCACCAAAAGAACACGTACAGACGTTTTGTCACACTGCGATAAGTTGGTCGACAAAGCTAAAAATAAATTAAATTAAAACGTAAAAAAAAGAGAGTCATTTTATAATTGAACAGTGAACTAAAAACTCGGGGCATAACGAGGTTTACCCTTCCTTAACCACAGTTGCATACAGGGGACAAGGATAAGAAATATAGCATAAGGGAAAAACGATACAGGTCACTACAAACACGTTGAAAAAAAATAGATGAATAAAATACTAAACACACACAAAAAATGACCGACCCAGTACTATATTAATACACTAGTGCTCAACGTTTGACCTAGCTCTTCCCAAGGCAGGGGGGGGGGGGGGGGAAAAATATATATATGTAATACGTCTTACCAGGACAAAATACGAGAATGAACCTACGTTCACGTCACAAGGCCTTCGTCAGGGACAGATGAACAAAACAAAGGAAAGAACGTGAGAACTAAGTAAATAAAAAGCATGAAAAATAAAAGCGAGTACAACATGATTCCAACGGGCTGATCACCCGTTTGCCAGTCACTTCGATTACGGAAACAACAGCAAATGGATTGATTTGCTGTTGCCCTAAAGACGCCAATAGGTGTGATGGGAAACAATGGCAAAGAAAACCTATCTGCTGTTGCCCGAAGACGCCACTAGGCGTAATGGCCACTGACTGCTTTGACGGTCGGTGGCTAAGGACGGAAGAAGAAGAAGAAGAAGACAACATGATTAGAACCACATGGCTGATCGGAAATGACTGACGTCGCCTATGGCAGTCCTCCGATTTTAATAACAGCTTATATCACAGCAGATGATATTATTGCCAGTTCTGCCAAATGGGAAAATAAAAAATGGAAGAATGTCCGATGATTTTACGTTCTACACCGCATGGTAGCCGGTACAATGCCCACATTTCTATATTCGTCTTTTACGAATTGCCTAGCAGGTCACAGTATTAGCATCCTTTGCTCCCCTTTGGGCGCCATTAATACAAGAGCTTACGAGAGAACTTTCAACTCAAATGTTAAGTATGTCCTATTGTATGGCTTGTAAAACATGGAGAACAATGAAAATGGCAACCAGAAAGATACAGACTTTCATAAACGGGTGCTTGCATAGAATACAAGGATCGAAGTGGTATAACAAGATCACTAATGTGGAACTAATGGCAAGAACCAGACAAGAACCAGACAAGTGCCAGACAAGAACCAGACAAGGGCCAGACAAGAACCAGACAAGTGCCAGACAAGTGCTAGACAAGAACCAGACAAGAAGCAGACAAGAACCAGACAAGGGCCAGACAAGAACCAGACAAGAACCAGACAAGTGCCTGACAAGAACCAGACAAGAACCAGACAAGTGCCAGACAAGAACCAGACAAGTGCCAGACATGAACCAGACAAGTGCCAGACAAGAACCAGACAAGTGACAGTGGAGCAGGATGTGAGGAGAAAACACTAGCGTTGGACACGACACAAACTATCAAAACTAGATGATAACATGACAAGCCAGAACCTGTTCTGGAATCCCACGAGAAAAGGAAGTAGAGGGATATCAACGTCGCGAGAGGTTAGATAATATTGATGATGTAGACGTTCAAACAAGTGTATCAGAGGATACCAGGATAGTTGCCAGATAAGAGACTGGTCTTATAAGTAATACCCCATTCTCAGAAAAGAGTAATGGTGTGTAGAGTTCATAGGTTAAGTCTGGCTGTAAAGGTTACTGAACGAGATGGTAATATGCAGTACAGTAATCTATGGTGCCTCTCTCTGTGACAAAACGTCTGAACATGCTCTTTTGTGTGATCTCTCACACCTTCAGCACTCCAGCAGTATCCTTTCTTTTTCTTCATTTTTCTCACTCATCGCTTTTATTTGGCATAAATCGTGCCTTTTCATTCGTTATTTTTACTATTGCTCTATGCTAGACATAGCATGGTGAATCCTCTAAGACGCCACGCCCTTATGGCAGTATTTGCTACGGGAGTAATGCGTATCTTATTGTTTCACACTCCACTCCCAGACTGTTGTTACGATTCGCCAGGTTTGGTGACCCGGCCAGCGATAATATTTTATCGCCTAATCTGTCTGACCGCCTGTGGAAACGGGGCGGTAAAACATTTTACCCCATTAGAAAGCTGTTGATCATGTTGACACAAGCCGGTGTTGTGATACGATGAAAGAAGACCACCTGGTCTGACCAGACATCTGTCTGGCGGAGGCACGCAGAAAAAGGTGATAAACAGAGGTGCGCCGGAAGTCTTTGGTAACGATATGACATCACTGTGTAAGAGGCCGCGCGTGTATATTAAATTTAAAATTTTCAAATACGCGTGGGATGAGTAATGATAAACTTCCCCACCCAAACAGTGCTAGGTAGATTTGATTGGTTCGCCAGAAGCTACAATGATTTGAATGGAACTTTCGGCGGAAACACAGCTGGGATTTGAAACTAAGGATTGTGAGATATAATCTAACAAACTCGGAGTCACAGCACACAGAACAGACAGACTGCATCGCAGCGTCAACTAAACACCTCCCACAAGCCAGAGGAAAGAGGATAGGACTTACGATTCCACAACTATAAGTACCACATCGAGTATTGGGCAACTTTGGAATTTACAAGTAAACCCGCAATTTAATACAAGACTGGAAACTTCGGAATTTTATCACAAGATGTCATAAGAGGAATTTATACAAACGTTTTCTCAGCAGGATTCATAGAACACGAGTCGTCAGAGGAATTAACTTATATTTCCCAGACCAAGTCATAAGAGGAATTATACAAACAGTTTCCCAGGCCAGGAATTTACAGAACACCAGCCGTCAGAGGAATTAACTCATATTTCCAGACCTAAAGTGATTCGAACAGCATCTAAGTAAAGGGCTGTGGGTCCATTCTAAATCTGTGACAGGAGAAGTGTGTATTCCCAAAATTTTGGGTTCGTGGTTACAAGACATCAAGTACTTAAGTACTGAAGTTCCTACGCCACTAGTGTGAGAGAAGAGTATCACCACCGACCGCCTACAGTGGACGAGTTACGTGGAGAAGTGTGCTCATCACCAAAAAGTAGTGACGGAAACCTACAAGCTGAGAGAGCCAGAAATTAAGACCAGATATCAGGGGCTTATTGCTGCAGCGGTGAGCAACACAGAAGAACGACCTGATGACTTGGAAACCCTCTGGATTAAATTCAAGGATATCATAAAGACAGCTGCTGCAGAAGCATGCGGTGAAGTCCGACTTGGGAACAAGAGAAAGAGGACACCTTGGTGGACAGAGGAAGTCAAAGAGAAAATAAGAGAGAAGAAAATGGCATGGAAACAATACTTAGGAGCTAAAAACACAACAGGACAAATGGAAAAATATAGAGAATATGTGACACTCAGAACAGAAGCAAAGAACAAAGTGCTAGCAGCAAAACAGAAGTCCTGGGAAGAATTTGGAGAAAAGCTAGAAAAAGATGCACAAGAAAACCAGAAATTGTTCTATAAGACCCTAAAGAACATGAGGAAGGAAAAACAATGCCCTCTCAAATTTATAAAGGACAAGCAAGGCAAATTGCTTACTGCCCCGAAGGAAGTAATGGGAAGATGGAAAAAATATTTCTCAGAACTCCTGGATGGTGAGCATGGTGAAGCATCAGAAATGATAAACACTAGCACAGAAGAGAAAACCAATGATAGTGAAGATGACATAAAGATGGAAGAAATGAAGGCAGCACTGGGGAAAATCAAGATGGGCAAAGCAGCAGGGCATGATGGTATAACACCAGAAATGGTTAAGTTCATGGGAGCATCAGGCGACCTATTACTCTTAAGGGTTTTACAGGCAGCGTGGTACAACAAGACCATAGCAAAGGATTGGGAGATTGCCATCATAACACCAATTTTCAAAAAGGGTGACAATCGACAGTGTGGAAACCATAGAGGCATATCCCTTCTCGGTGTTCCTGGTAAAATCTACTCTAGAATCCTAGAGCAGAGACTCCGACGCCTAGCTGAGCCACAATTGCATGAGGTCCAGTGCGGATTCCGAGCAAACCGAAGTACTCAAGACCTAATCTTCACACTCAGACAGCTGAGTGAAAAGGCCCTTGAGTATAAGAGTGAGATGCATCTTTGTTTCATAGATCTGGAAAAGGCGTTTGACAGGGTCCCCTGGAGAAAACTTTGGGACTGTTTGGCAAGGAAGAATATTCCAGCACCTCTGATTCATGCTATACAGAGCTTCTACAAGTCTTGCAGAAATTATGTGAGGACAGCAAACCATAAGTCAGAAGAGTTCAGGACCACCACTGGTGTAAGACAAGGTGATATCCTATCACCTACCTCTTCATACTCCTTACGGACGATGTCATCAAGGCATGTAAGGAGAGAACAAGAAAGTATTCAGTGGGGTACTGGAAGATGAGACAGGTCTATATTTCGGAGCTGGCATTTGCTGATGATGTTGCCCTGATTGCTAAATCAGAGGCACATCTCCAATCCAACCTGCAAGTCTGGAAGGAAGAGCTGGAGAAGAGAGGGATGGTCATAAGCAGCTCTAAAACAAAATCCATGGTGATATCACGAGAAGAAAGAAGACATCAGATTAAGCTAAGAGAACAGGTCCTGGAGCAGGTCGACCACTTTAAATACCTCGGAGCTATTATAGACCGAAAGGGAGGCATCAAAGAAGAGTTGGCCACTCGAAAAGCAGCAGCTGGGAGACTTTTTCAGGCCATAAATCGAGGATTCCTCAGCAAGAGAGAGGTTGGTAAGAAAACGAAGATGGCTGTATACCGCTCTACCTATGTCCCAGTCTTGACATATGGATGCGAGTCATGGGCAATGACTACAACCCATAAAAGCCAGATCCAAACCTCAGAAATGAGGTATCCGAGGAAGGTGGTTGAAGTAACAAGAAGAGACATGGTACGCAACCAGACGATACGTCAAGGCCTTAAATCCTACCCCCTGCAGGCCCAAGTAGAACAGTCCCAATTAAGATGGTTTGGCCATGTTTGCAGAATGGGAGAAGATCGGATACCACGACAAGCATGGGAAACAAAGAGCCAAGGATCCAGACCCCGAGTCCGCTGGGAGGACAACATTAGACAATCTTTGAAGGACCGAGGACTAGAATGGAACCAGGCCAGGAGGAAGACAGCCGATAGGATAGTCTGGCGCTCTCTCTTCCAAACCTCTACACTTCACGGTAGAAGGGGAACGACTAAGTAAGTAAGTAAGCTACAGCAAAAAATACGGACATTATTATTATTAACGCCCTAACAAAACCTCAATGAGAAAAAATTTAATATAACTTTCACCCCATTTAATCCTTATTTTAACTTGTTGAACTAATTGTCTATTAAATTTGTTGTATGTTATTTTAAACTAAATAATAATAGTTGATTCAGTTTATATGTACGAAAGCAAACGTATGAGCCAGTTCTTCTTGATAAATACATATATATAAATATAGAGCCATTACTTATAAGAGGGCATTCGTTGGATTACTCCAACTGGGGGCTTGACGGGCCAGAATCATTGCATAACCCCTTCACAAAAGGCAACGTACCAGATAATAAGTTAACAAATTTGCTCAGCGTTTGTTCTTGATTTCTGGGAATTTCTTGTGAAGGCTCCCCTAAGGTAGAATCGCCAGTCATCTTCTATCTATATCGTTGCCAAGAGAAATCTTGCGCGAAGATAGATACTTGGACGACCTATTTTTAAATACGCTTGCGTTGTGACCATTATTGGACCACTACTGCAAAGCAAGGGGAGGCAATCCCGTGACACTGTCATAAGACTAACATATGGGCTGTTAAAGTATCTAGGGGTAATTAATAAAATTCAAAGTAACTTGAACTCAAACTTGAATAAAGTACTCAAAACAGTGCAGTACAATTTCTTAGTTTTAATTATTTACATTAATCTGGTTTTGTGTTGTTTGGTTGTACTGCTTTGGAAACTCAAAAATGGTGATGGGGATAAAACAATTTGATGATGCTGTTGTATATGTTACAAATAATATAATACACCAACTTGATAATTAATTACTGATATTATTGTCTCTGTCTTGTTGGATTTTGGTCATTAGTTGGATGAATGTTCATGTTCACTTTAATTAATTCACTATGGATTCAGTGTCAATGTTAGTACTTGAAAACATAATCAAGGTATTTATATATTTATACTGTCACTGGGACTTGCTTCTATAGTCACTGTTCACACATGGATTCACCATTTAATAAAATACATCATAACTTTATACTGTGATGTGGTACATCATGCTCAGCTAGGCAGCCGTGTCTTAAAAGACTTATCTTAAATGCCTCTGCCTGCTGTGTTAATGAAGCAGTAAGGAATGGAACATCCAAAGCTGAGGGTTTCCACTCTCACACCTGACGTCAATACTTGGTGCTTGAACACTTCTTACATCTATACAGTAGAACACCAGTTATTTTCAATGCTGACAAGGTGATTGACAGGATACGATATGACACTCAATCTCAAATACACCGGGCTTTAAAGGCCAAACAGTCTGCTCACACATTCAGATGGCTTCGTGGCAGTATGATGTTATCTGTGTTCTGTCGTTTAAATTTGGCGACGAGAGTCAAATTCTTCACCAGTAGCCTTCCATATTATTCCTCCCAGCGGATGACGAGAAGAAAAACAATTCCATTGGCTGGATTTGGCCTATCTCAGGTACTAAACTTTTCTTCGAGGATGATGCTTCTGACCAACCTGTTAACAAGTTTTCATAATTTCTTACTCCGTTGTTCATAAACCGAATGTCTCCATCAAGGTCTTGTTTTAACCTGCTAATTGGTCACTATCGTTCTAACAAAAAATCCTTTCTCTCCCTCCCCTGTATATTTTGCTATCGCAGTCAAAACAGGGTAAAATTGCTTCCGATCTTTGTTATAATGGCATATAAACACTCATAACTCCTGTACCGCTGCTCCTGCAGCCTAGACTCAGGTATCTACTAAAAGGTTAAGATATCTAGTATCTTACTGTGATCATCGGACAGGATGAAATCCATTATCCTTTTCCCAGGAGTCGCAAATAAACGCACACGTTAGGACAAACTTCATCTGGTCTTCCTGCCCCAGCTCACGGTTTACTGTTTACAGCGTTCGGTGCAGCGATTGGTCGAAATTTGTGTTGCATATTCCGCTATAGTTAGGCAAGGTAGGCTCTCGTTACTTGCCATTAGATATTAGTTCAGACACTATGTTACAATCAAAAAGATAAGAGAACTGCTGACAGAGATGAAAATGATAAGGAAGACATGGCAAGACATTAAATGGGTGGCACAAGACAGGAAGGCTTGGCATGTTTCTTGTTGGTGACCTGTGCTCCACGTGCAGCTGTCAGATATTCATGACGATGAATCTAGCTATCGTGTTATTTACTGTCTTCTCCCTTTCAGAATTTATCACAACAGTCAAACACTTGAATAGTATCTTGACCAATACTTCTCTTTGTCCCAGTTAATACAGTTACTTTCTGGATATCATACATACTTAAACTGCTTGGTTTAATTAATGAAGGTGCTCATAGAAAATAGTCATAGCTTGCGATGTAAGTGCAAGAAGTTTGGTGGACGCTTCGGTACTAGATCATCTGAAATAAGGGAACCTGGAAGGTCAAGTTTAGAAAAATAAAACAAAACACAAATGCACTTCAAAGACTTGGCGAAACCGCGGGGGAAAAAAGCATCTTGCTGGCTGTGAAACAAAAGTAGTAGGTTGTGGAATTAAGAAATGTTAAGTTTTTATACGAGGTAGCCGTTCGCTTTAACAACCTCCTCATGGTTACAGAATCAATAAGACCAAGAGTAAATAGCAAATTTGGAAATTGCAACTCAGGAGGAGTGGGTTCAACTCCCAGCGACACACGGAATGAAACATACCTCAACAGGAAGTGACATTCTGGAAGTTTTCACGACAACGGACTTGACCTCACTTAACTCACATACCAAGTGTCAATGGGGTAATATGGCCGAAACGCGTTTTTGGCGGGGACCCTTCTAATGATCAGATTTCATGCAGTTATAATTCTTTGTAATAGCTATTTGCAAATAAATGTTGTTCTTCTAATGCAACTAATTAATTTAAATAATGAAGTCATTAATTTTGCTCTCCCTAATAAGAAGTCCGTGAGCTCATTGCGCGGGTCACAAAGTTTGGCATCAATTTGTTGAAGGCCTATGCACCATTGAGAGTTGAAAGGTGAAAGAAGAATAAACACTATTTCTAATCTTTTAGGTTTTCAAAGGTTGGCTTCTCTGGATGTGAAATATTATTTAAAAACCATCGGAAACACCAGGTTTTAGAATGTGTAACACACATTCTCTGAATACCATGCAATCTACGTGGGCTTACGGGGTTGAGTCGTTAAACCCTTCCAGAACTTTAAACAATGCAGAATGGAAACAAAATGTACTGTGATTGACACGTCACTTTCTATTGTTAAAATGTTTTATCCTCACCTGTATCCACTGGATATAAATGAAACAATGATCTTTGATCAATGAAATATAATTGCCGTTTTGACTAATATTTGTTTTATCATTTCCAGAAACAAATTAAACATCTAAAATGGTCCCAACACTTGACGTTACAAGGCATAGAGTAAGAATTGCTGCCAGCAATGAAATCATGTGTGGAGAAAACAGAATCGTTTCGTTTGGATTGGCTTTAAGTACTTTGAACACAGACAACTCCATCAGTGCTCCGATCTCCTCCCTTAGATCATACAAGGAGGATCTCAGCACAGTGCACGAACTCTGTAGCACTGGTGAGACTCCCAATGTGTGTATGTAGGAATTACACATTCTATAAATACTTTTGTGGTGGGTAGGTTTCTAATTTTTAAATTTTGCCAGGGCAGATGCATTCCAGTTAGGCCTACTCTTTACGATTTCCAAATGCCGTGGGATTTTTAACGTGCGCAACTTGCACACGGGACCTCCTATTTTTTCTCCCTTATCCGAGACAGCTAGGTATCTCACTATCCAGGAGACCAGGGGGAAGTATCACATCATTAGAGTCACTGGTTCTGAAAAAAATGTTCATAAATTATATTCCCTCAACTGGGAATCGAACCTGGTACCTCTAGAATTCGAGGCGGACGCCATACTTCTTAGCCACACCGACCACATTGATGAATCATAAGTTAATGTAATATAATGTAAATTAATTGTCTTTATTTTGACGTGTGTTTCATATAAAGTAGTCAGATAGTAATGAAGAAATAATTTAAAAATAGGAAGCGATCTTCCAGTCGTCCAGTAGAGCTGGTCGGAAATATGGAAAATAACTAAGTGACTCATCAACCATTCCAGTTAAGTTCCCACACACCAATAAGAAAATTGAACCATTTATGGCAGCATGTAATCAGGAATGACACGGAACAATTTGTTGCTAAGTGTTCTTGTGTCTACTTGTTATATTCTTGTTCTGTTCTAATAACGCTTTAAGTACAGTCAAATCGTCCACGTAAAGCAGGGTTTCTAAACATTTTTGTGTGCCATGGACCCCTTTGATTGTCTGATAAAGGCTATGCACTACTTTTGTTGTTCAATAAAGGCTATGGTCCCCTTTTTGGAAAAAAAACATTACAAAAAAGCATAATAAAAAACTTTACATTTTAAATGTTAGATTGAGTAATCGGTTCCCATAGAATCCATTCATAGAACCTGCCTTAATGGATCCATGGGACGCAGGTTAAGAAACCCTGACGTAAGGGATTATGTCTCGTGAAATGTCTGCACTTATCATTGGAGTTAAATGAAATGGAGAAGTGGCTATTTCAACACCCGCAAAGAGTTCATACCAGTGGCGTATCCTGGTAATGCGAGATAGGCGTGCTGCTACTTAAAATGAATATGTACGCCTACTATTTAACTTCTTCCGCTCTTAATTTAAAAACCAACTATATTCAACTACGCAACGATAGTTATTAGGGGTATATGTCAATTATCTCCGAATTACTAATTAACTTACAACTTGTAACTCACTGTCACTGTAATAATCTGCATTCCCAGCAACTAACAAAAATTAATCACAAAAAACACTGGACGGACACAGCCGATTTTTACAACTCCCAGAGCTGCAAGACCAACGCACGCATGTTCGTATTGTATTTACGTATTTGGCCATGACCCCGATCCACACAAACCAATCTTCAGACGTGAATCCGAAAGGGACAGCACGCATTGTGACTGAATTAACAGAGAAACTTCGGGCGATTGTAACCAACCAATAAAAACTGCACTATAAAACGCGTCTGGGAAAATGAAACTAGATATACTCGTAGATTCTATGCGGGAAAATCCATTATCCTGATGCGTGCGGTCCGAAAGCAGAACTTTAGAAGAGAAATATTTTATAGAATAATAAATTAAATTTTTATTTTCCTTCGGGCATAGGTGTGCGCAGCACGCACAGCACACATAGAGAATACGCCCCTGGTTCATACATGTAATTTGGGCTTGTTGTTGCAAATGTTCTCAGCTGATGAAGCTTTCTAAATCTTTTGAGTATTTTATTTTAATGTGAGAAGAATGTTCATACTGCTAGAACATGGATCAATGAACATGATAATTAATAGTGGTTCTAAAGTTGTGTGAATCAGGAAATGTTTTTTTTTTACAGATTGTGTTTTCTTTATTTCATCTTCATGAACGTCATCATTATCGTGACTATCGTTATTATTTTGTTTCATGTCGGTAGGGAGAAATCGTAGATCTTACATCTTTCACTGCATCGGGAAAGTGTTGTTCAAGCTTCAGGTGGGCAGAATTAGAACACAGCAGTCCAGCATATTGACAAGTGTTTCAGTCAGTTATGGAATAACAATTACGCTTTTAGAAGTAATAACTATGAACAAATCGTTTCTGGAGAGTCGGAATATGCAGTCCAGTGTTAAGATACTCTGATCGCTGATTATGGCAGTTCACAATGTCTTCAACTGTACCGTTAAGCTGTAACCATCAAGCTGATCATTGCATTTCAATTTCTGATGTCTAAAGTTACTGTCCAATATGAATGTAATCAAAATCTTCG
Source organism: Oreohelix idahoensis (assembly GCA_024509875.1). Taxonomy (NCBI): domain Eukaryota; kingdom Metazoa; phylum Mollusca; class Gastropoda; order Stylommatophora; family Oreohelicidae; genus Oreohelix; species Oreohelix idahoensis. The sequence continues at coordinate 107,995 of JAMPIV010001536.1, read as the reverse complement.
ATGACTTGATCTTTAAGTCAGTATTCCATTGATCGTGTGTCCCTAGTCAATTAATCAATATCCCTTAGCTCCCGTGTGCCCCTGTTACTATTAACACTTTAGTAATCCAGTGTTACTTCTTTCATTAACTACTTAAGGTAAATTGTTCATTTGTTTTCTCCGTATGTTCTTTCATCTTTTACCTGTGCGTTATATGTCAAAAACTGATAATCTGCAATAGCCATTAATTAGTTTCCTCTTTGTATGTTCTATTTAGAAATTTGGTTTCCCAGTGTGTACCATATCTGAATGCTAGTTTAATCTGTGGATGTTTTCTGTAGGCATTGGTTTACTAAGTGTACATCATTTTAGACGTTACTTTGTTCAGTATGTCTTATCTAGACATTAGGTTCCCCAGCGTTATGTCCTTACCAGACGTTAGTTTGATCTGCAGGTGTTCTATCTGGACGTTAGTTTGATTAGTGATTATTCTGTCTAGATGTTAGTTTAATCAGTGGATATTCTATCTGGACGTTAGTTTAATCAGTGAATGTTCTATTTAGATGTTAGTTTGATTAGTGGATGTTCTACCTAGACATAAGGTTTCTGAGTGGTCCGTCCTATCTAGACGTTAGTTATTCAGTTCATATTCTATCTAGATGTTAGTTTGATCCCTGGATGTTCTATCTAGACGATAGTGCGACCAGGGATATATATATATATATATATATATATATATATATATATATATATATATATATATATATATATATATATATATATATATATATATATATATATATATATATATTCAAACAGCAGAGATGTAAATGATAAACATTTTATATCTGTGCGTTTAGCCTTTTCATTTAAATGTAATGTAAAGCTAAAGCTATTCAGTTTAAATGTAAAGGAAGTTTTATCCCGAGGGATTAAATTTAATTCTCATCGAGGGTAAACTCTGAGTTAAGTGGGATGGTGAAATAGAAGAAGGGGGGGGGGACATAACTGTGTCGGAGAACGCCATAATCAGAAGAGCGTTCTTTCCTATTCTTCTATCAGTTATTGGTGGTACTAGCAGAACGTACTATTTCTGGAAGAAGATGGGATCAGTGGCCTACGCTTTAAGACAACGGACGCACTGTGGACTTTTCTTGAAGTTTCTTGGAGACGAGCTACACCCGACAACCTTGACCACAGACGAGTGATCAGTGTGAAAAGACAGAACCGTCATTGGCAACTGAGTTCAAATACATGCTGCCATCTGAACTGTCTTACCCTTTTTACAATCCCCAAATAAGAGAATTCTACTGAGTAAATCAGGGGTGGGGGCTAAACGAGCTGATAAACAAGTGCTTAAATTCTTCACAAAAGTGGTCGGCAGGTTACAGAATTAACGTGCTTAGCGACAGCCAGCATTGTTTTCGCTTATCTGAATTTCTTGTGAAGAGTCCATTGTGATATAAGCTTTACTACTCTTCTATCTACATTTCTGCCAAGAGTAATCTGGTGTACAAATAGACTCCATTGAAGTTATTAGATACTCTTGAGTTTGGTCACTGTTGGACCACTACTGCAAAGTAGGGGAGGCAATACCGTCACAATAATACCTTGTTGTTTGGATACTACATACCCGTAAAATCTCGCGTATAATACGCACTCGTGTATAATACGCATGCTTGATTTAGCCCAAAATTTTCTGGTAAAATGGAAATTCGTGTATAATACGCACCATAATTTTTCAAGATTTTATTTTATGAAATATTTGTTAAAAAAACTGAAAGTATAAATAACAAACAAAAATAGGTACGCAACACCTACATTTTAGGTACTTTGGACTGAAAGACCATGTCGCTTCATAAAACGAACTGCCCATCCATATGACGCTTTAAATGTTGTTGTGCCTGTACGAGATTTTGTAAATTCCAGAGCTTTAAGTCGTATTTCAATGCATGAAACACCGATGCCTTGTTGCCTTCTATCCACTACCCACTCCAATAATGTTTTTTCTAGGTCTGGAAGATCTGGTGGTGACCCACGATTCGCCTTTTTCTTACTAGGCAACACTTGCAGCACCTCTTTGTTTTTTCGCCATAATCGAATGTTGCATTCGTTAATGGAAAAATGTCGACTTGCTGCCCGATTGCCGTTAGATTCTGCATATTTTACCACTAAGAACTTTTCTGCTGCAGCATAACATTTTCTCGAATTCATTTTTAGGGCTCAAAATAATAGAACGCCAAACTTCACAACCAAGCTTAATATCAAAACGAATTGTAGACCAAGAGTGCGAAATGCGTTTTGCGACAACGTCTGACACATAAGAAAAGACAGGGCACATTCAATTTCGCGCCATTTTCACTGTTAAATTGTGACAAAAACTTGACAGACTTTCCAATGTAGGTTACTTTCGAAATCGAAAATGACGTATTTTTTAGTACTCGCGTATAATACGCACCCGAGTTTTAGCGGGCAAAAATGAGTAAAAATTGTGCGTATTATACGCGAGATTTTACGGTACACACGGATGTTTCAATCATATGTTCAGAAATAAAAGTCCGTTAGACTGGCCTGGTCTGTTCCTACAGGTCACATGTGGAATCATCATTTTCTCACCCTCCCCTATTCAATGAATCCTGGGGATATTGTTTTCTTTATTGGTCGCAAAAGTTATGTTTACTGCTTACGGAAATAGGGATGGGAGGAGGGGGGGGGGGGGGCCTCTGTCAGACGGTGTACATTCTTTACAAGTGTCATCCTTTTTTTCGGAAGTTCATCGAACTTTTATCCGACTGCTTGTGGTATTGATAGGAAACTCTATGCATTTCAGTTTAAAATGTCAGCGATTCAAAAGAGTTGTAGAAAAGTGACTCATTGTAACATCTTCGGCAATGAAGAGGCCTGATACAAGTATAACATTCCATGAGGCAAAGAGTGTTATCAGAAGTAAATACGGGAACAAGGAAGATCCAGATCATCCGGGTTACACTTAACATGATGCATATTATCAGCTCAGCCGAAGAACACAAGTGGTAATCTTCAGACAGACTCCGCACGGGCCACAACAAATTGGGATACTACCTATTCAACAAGCTAAAGATAGGAACTACCATTTAAGTGTGACTGTGTGCACCGATGAAATGACTGCTGAACTTCTGCTTCAAAGATGCACGACATATGAGGGACAGAGAAAGCACATATGGCCACTGCTTTCTTTGAACAAATTCAAGTTGACGTCTGAGTGTGTACGAAGAATACAAAGAATTTTTTTTTTTCAAAACAAGACAACCTGATTATCAGACTCCCCCTCCCCCTCCCCCTCCACCTTTTTACCACTTTGCTGGTCAGACAAGCGCTTCAGTCCCTTTACCCCCTTGACACTTAAGTGGGACAAAAACAGGACTACTATGACGGAAGGATTCTGTTATATGGATAATATACTACCATCATTTACAAAGATAGTATCTAAAGCATACACAATCCCAGAACATTTACAAGCACGTTAGAAACGCAAAGCGATTACATTTTTATTTCTAGATTCCTGGTTTCAAAATCATTAACTGACGCTGCCTACAAGATGTTAGAGTAAAGAGAGGAGCTGACGTAGCTTCATATCACCACCTTCTCCTGACATCACTGGGGATAAAGTTGAGGACGCACAAAGACAAAGCAGAAAGATAAAGCCCGAAGTATAATACCCAGAACCATATGAACAAAGACACAAGAGTTCAGTTCAACCTAAAGTTGAGAAATAGATTTGAAGCACTGGAGAACATGGAAGATGAAAGTATGGATAACCATTGGTGCTCAATTCAGGAAGCATACAGGAATACATGTGAAGATGTTCTTGGCAAAAGAAATAAACAACAGAAGGAATGGCTCACAGAAAACACATGGAACCTCATAAGAGACAGGAGAGACATCAAATAGCAAGTAAACAACTGTAAAGAGGCAGAACAGAAAACACAACTGCTCACAATATATTGGGAGCTAAACAGGAAAGTGAAAAAGAGTGCCAGGCAAGATAAAAGATAATTTATTGAAAAAACTAACAGAGGAAGCTGGGATTGCGACAAAAAAAGGAGACTTGAAAACATTATATAATATTACTAATATTACTAGAACTTTATCTAAGAAACAGCTAAACCACAATACAACAGTGAAGAGCATTGAAAGACAAGGCATTAGCAATGAAGAGAAACAAAGGGCCAGATGGGCTGAATATTTTAAGGAAATCCTAAACCGAAACCAACCAATACAGCAACCCATCATAGAACCAGCAGAAGAGCCACTACAGTGCAACATGAACCCACCCACTAATACAGAGATCTCTTGGGCAATAAAACAGCTGAAAAATGTGAAGACCACAGGACCAGATGGAATACCATACACTACAGAGTTGCTACACCAGCTCTTCAAGAAAATATGGGGAAGAGAGGCCATCCCAAGACGGTGGATGACAAACTCAGAGAGGAACAGGCAGGATTTCGTGCTGGAAGATCATGCACAGAGATAGCAACACTTAGAATCATCATAGAACAATCAAATTAGTGGCAGACCCACTTGTATATAAATTGTGTGGACTTCGAAAAAGCTTTCGACAGTATAGACCGTACTGGAAAAATCCAGAGACATTATGGAATTCTAGATAAATTCATTAAAATCATCCACGATTTCTACCAGGAGGCATCATGCAAAGTAGTACACAAAGGAAAACTATCAGAGCCTTTTACAGTACACAATGGGGTCAGACAGGGATGTCTGCTTTCACCAACAATTTTTCTCACGGTCATAGACTGGGTTATGAGACAGACAACAGAGGGAAGAGAAAACTGAAATACAGTGGACATTTAACAAACAACTGGAGGATCTAGACTTTGCAAATGATTTGTGCCTTCTATCACATAGCAAGATATGCAGGAGAATACAATTTTTTTTTTTTTTAAATAAAGTTTTGCCTCGTTTTGGCGAGGCGCGTTCCGTTCAACCTAGTCGGTTATATTAGGGCGCATGTCCAAATATAAAAGACCCTGCAAAGATGGGACTTAACATAAATGTAAATAAAACAAAGGAAATAAGAATAAATAACAGGCAGATGGACTCGATGAAGATCAATGATCAAGTCATTGAAGAAGTAGAAAGCTTTACATATCTGGGGAGTAACATTGACAAGGAGGGGGAACAGCTGGTGACATCTGCTCAAAGATAAATAAAGCCATATGCGCTTTTAATGCCCTTCGACCAGTATGAAACTCCTCAGCTATATCCAGAGAGAACAGAATTAGAATCTTTAACTCAAAAGTGAAGTCAGGCTTGCTGTATGGCTCAGAGACATGGCTTGTCTCAAAGAGAATCACCTCCAAACTACAGGCATTTGTAAGAGGATGTCTTCGACGGATCCTCCATATACGATGGCCAGATGTAATAACAAATATAGAGCTAAGGAAAAGATACGGGCAACAGCCAATACAAACAGAAATTAAGGTAAGAAAGTGGGATGGATAGGACATACACTCAGAAGAGAAAAATAAAGCACAGTCGGAATAGCCCTGACTGGAACCCACAGGGGAAAAAAGAGTGGGGAGGCCAAAGAGAACTTGAAGAAGAATTGTTGAAGAGGAGGCTAGGGAAATTGGAATGACTTGATCACAGATGAAAAAGACAGCCCAGAATAGAAATCGATGGAGAGCAACTGTTTCTGCCCTATGTTCCACATGGAACGAAAAGGAATGATGATGATGAGATCGGATGCCTAGCCTTCTCGGATAAGGGCGAACAAATAGGAGGCAACATGTACAAGTTACGCACGTATAAAATCCCTCGGCAGTTGCAAATCGTAAAGAGTAGGCCATTCGGCCGCTGCCATGGTAAAATTTAAAAATTAAGAAACCTACCCACCATAAAATTATTTATAGAATGTGTGATTCCTGTATACACACATGGGGATCCACATCGGTGCTACGGAGTTCGTGCAGTGCTCTGAGATCTTCCTTCTGTGATCTAAGGGACGATATCGGAGCACTCATGGAGCTGTCCGTGTTCAATGAAGATGATTCTTACAATCAAACTAAAACCCAAAAAGGGGGGGGGGGGGGGGGGGGGGAGGAGCGAAGATGGACATTTTATTTATAAAATATAATTTTCACGCGAACAGATTTTTATACAAAGTTGTTTTTTTTCGTACTTTTATTTTTTCATTCTTTATAAGAAATGTCTGTGCAGTTTTATGCACAAGAATACAGTGACTTAACTGCGTTATTAATCCAACTATATCAACCAATGGAAATGGAAGTCAGAGGACTGACTAAATAGCAGTCACTGTCTCGCTCATCTGTCCCATACATTTTAATTAGATGCACGACGAAATGTAAACACTTTATAGAAAGTTACAGCAATGAGGTCTGAACATTAACAGGGAAAAAACAAACATTTGTAGAATAATTGCAGTGAATGATAACAAGATTACACTTGACGAAACCCCACCACAATGTGTAGAATTAGGCATATATTCTAGTAACAATACTGACACTGTTGGAGGGACAGACAATGATATCATAAAAAGAATACAAAAGGCTAGAGAGGTGATTTCATTGCTGTGGGAAATACTCGTATATGGAGATCAAAAGAAATCAATACAAAAATCTGAATCTCCAATTGTGTTAAGTCTGACAAATTGTACTGCTCTCAAACACGGAGAACAACAAAAAAATAAAAACCAAGACGAAAAATACTTCCATTAATGGGTTCTTGCGTAGAACAAGCGGTGAAATTCTGGGACTATGTCATCATAAAGGTTCAGTGTAACAGGAGACGAGACGAGAAACGCTCGTGTTGGACAGCACACATGCTGAGCAAACCTGTGAATAACATTACAAGGCAGTAGTTGTTATGGGATACCACTGGCATGAGAAACAGGTTGAGACTGAAAAGAAAAACATGAACAAAGTGAACTGGAGATAAAAATGAAAGATATAAACAAGGCACGGAACGATCTTAAGCAGGTGGTACACTATAGGAGGGCCTGGTATGAATTTGTTGAAGGCCTATGTTCCTTGTGGAGCTAAAGTGCGGAGGTGATGATGATGATGATGATGATGATGATGAGGAGGATGATTATGATGACACGATGAACACATTTTATAAACAATGTCTGAAACTGATACACCAGGAAACACGGAAAAGGAAATAACGCCATGTAATATGACACCAGATCATGGATCAACTAATCATCGCCCAAGTACTGCTGTAATCCATCTCCACATCAGCTTGTTTTGAGAAAAACGCTTTCAAAGTTTTTGGGTTAGTATTTGAAAAAAAAAGGAAATATCGCATTAAAATGATAATTTTAACTGAGGATTCAAAAAGTGAATTGTAAGATGTTGTGAAGGATAAAAGGTTAAACTATTTTATGCCAATTTTTGCCTCAGGTTTATTTTAGCCAAAAGTGGAGAAAGAATAAATAGAACTAAGGCGACGTAATTTTACTGCACGACTAACAAATCTGAGTCTTTCAGTTACAAGCTGAGTGATTTCCAGAATTTTAATAAATGAATCCTTACTTACTTACTTAGTCGTTCCCCTTCTACCGTGAGGTGTAGAGGTTTGGAAGAGAGAGCGCCAGACTATCCTATCGGCTGTCTTCCTCCTGGCCTGGTTCCATTCTAGTCCTCGGTCCTTCAAAGATTGTCTAATGTTGTCCTCCCAGCGGACTCTGGGTCGTCCTCGGGGTCTGGATCCTTGGCTCTTTGTTTCCCATGCTTGTCGTGGTATCCGATCTTCTCCCATTCTGCAGACATGGCCAAACCATCTTAATTGGGACTGTTCTACTTGGGCCTGCAGGGGGTAGGATTTAAGGCCTTGACGTATCGTCTGGTTGCGTACCATGTCTCTTCTTGTTATTTCAACCACCTTCCTCAGATACCTCATTTCTGAGGTATATAAATGAATCCAATACTTCCAAAACTGGAGTTCCGATCCTTTACAGTTCAATCTTAGCATAGCTAAAGCCTGTGAGAGAAGAAGTAAGAGATGGATATGACACACACTGATGAAATCTACTAACAGAATTGTTCTGGAATCTCCAGCATAAAAGAGATAGATGAAGACCAAAGAACACATGGAGAAGAGAACTGAAGACAGATATAAAAGGGATGAAGAGACATGGAAAGACTGAGTTGATGACACGAGAAAGTAAGACTTGATATACGTTCGTTAAAGATCTATGATCCTTGGGGAGATGAAAGGGGAAGAAGGAAGATGGGAGACTGTGACAAGTTGCTCAAACCTAGAATGTGGCACATTGTTTTAGTAGCGCATTCAGTTTTTTGTTTTTTTATTTCAACCCAAAAAATATTTTAAAAAATTGACAATTATTTTGGCCCAAATGTTTGTTGAAGGTGATAAATCTTGTTTACAAAGTGTTGTCATTTGCCTGAAAAACGTTTCCGCTTTTTTCTTTGCTTTTTTCGATATGTTGTTCCACATTTTTTAAATATTTATTTTAAATCAACGAACTGTACGACTAGTAACAAATATACGCTGACAATAACCTGAAGAAAATGTGGTAAAGGATGGCGAGGATAGAAGTTAATGGGCAGTCTAACGTGGTGGTACGGAAAAAGAATAACAGCACCAGATAAACATCACTAGACAACAAAATTTATGGAAAGATTGTCACATAATTTGGTTTGCTTTCTTTTCCTCTCCGGCAGTATTGTTATTTTAGAGTCATTGTTTGCACTTCTACTCCTTAATAATTCGTCTTGTCTGTTTACCTGACCATCCCTGCTGACGATGCCTGCTGAGAGAGTAGACAGGTGCTGCAATATTGACCGACAGTCATGTTGGTAAAATTCTCGTGTACCGAATTGTTACGGTATATGATATTAACGCCGTCTGCTAAAGGTTAGCGGACGTGCAAATGTAAAGGTTAAGACATTTAATATATTGCGATAGATGTTTCAATTATTGAACGCTCCATACACGATCGATTATGACGTGTCTAGCGTTGTTTAGGACACAGTCGGTAACTAGGAGACGCGACCCTTTGTTACTTGACCGCCAAGCTGAATAGCTGCGTTTTTCTAACCTTCCAATTCAATGGCATGATATAGCCATTTATATGTGCATTTTTGATGGACCAGGGTCAGTCCTAGAACTCTATATGAGAGGAAAATTTATGGAGGTTAGTATTTAACTAGAATTCTCAGAAGGAGGAGAATAATCGTCAAATTCGTATGAAATATTCAGACTCGCAGTCTCACTGTCGGCAGGTAGCCATGTCTAGCTGCGCGTGCATATAGCTGTGATGTTCTGACGACAATACTGCATTGTATCCTTAAACGGACATTGACACGTAAACCAGCAGTCTACGTTATTGATTAATTTATGCATGACTTATAAGGACTTATGTTCTGTTCCTATTTGAAATGATCATCCTGTGTGTACATGTGATTAAATATTACGGACTCAATCTGAAGGCATTAATTACTTCATTAATGTTGCTGAGTTCAAGTTACATGAACTACTTCTTCGTACCATGCTACTGAGTTGTATGAACACCTTCACCCTAATTCGCGTAATACTAAACAAAGCACGATTAACAAGAGATCACTAAAGTAACCATACTCAGTGCATGATCTTCAACCGGCAAATAACTCAGCAACAAAGTGGTGGCCAGTGTGGGGAACGACAGAAAAAAGAAACAAACTTCTGTTTCTTACGCACATGTTAACCATAATATTTATGATCAAGTTTCGATCACATGATCCAGTCGAAGATGACGTCTTACTCATTCTAATGCCTAACAACGTGACGTCACTGAAAGTCGTGTAGGTGATCTGTCGGAGAAACCAAAGTCGTTTTCTAAGTCTAACCAGGGGAAACATGAGCCATTTGAAGCAAACACACGATATGGACTACAGGAGCAGACAGTCAGGGGCATTAGCCTAGCTGTTGACGACCTCTAGCACTGATCTAAGCAACGGAAAAGATAAGTCTAGTTGTTTTAATACTGTTGTCATTGCAAACAGTAATACTGAGTCCATGCCTTTTGCCTGCATAGGCATGTCTTTTCTGAATGTGTTTCATGTATTTTTTTTTGGGTTGTTTTAATGTGTTGTTAATTAGTGGGAGGTAGGGAGGATGAACCGAAATTAGATTCTGTGGCTCTCACGATGCCTGAATTGATTTCGGTCGTTTCTTAGGGCAGTTAAACGATTGCACTTTTGGAAGCCCCATTGAGGTTTGCCATTGGACTACCTGTCCAAATCTGCTGTCGTTTGACGATTTGTGTTAGCTGTACCGTTCCGTAGATAACTGGTGTATTTTATTCGTACTCAGTTCACAATTTTATTCAGTTTTGTATCATGTTCGTTAACTATTTCGTCCAGTCTCCTCTTACTATCATTTATTTGATGATTGTTAAATGGTCGTCCGTTATGAGTCCTGTGATGTCATCATTTTTTGCAGTCATTTTTTTTGTGTACTTTGAATATTAAGTTGACCTCGGGTCAGACCTTGACCCTTCATTTGGCTTGTGACACTTCCGCTTGTTTTATTTAGTTCATAAATTCATTTTTAATTGTGAAAATGTCTTGTTTGCGTCTTGACATTGTTTGTACCCTTTAGTTGCATCATTGTTTTGTTTGTCCTCATGATATATATTAAATACTACATTAATAATATGATATTATATGCAATAATACACTTGTAATTTAATTTAATTAACTTTTTCTGATATTTAAGGTTAATATGGGACATTGCATAATTATGCAGTGATAGTCCAAGAAAGTAGCACTACAATTTATAAGAGATGCCTAGGGCATAATAATATAATATATATATTGACCAAATAAAATAATCTTATAGTCTACCTTTGAGGTAATAGACCCATTGTATATTATTTAATATACTTTTCTGGTACTAAGAGAGTGACTTAGTACATTGAACAATATAATTACTAAGAATCATACCCAACATTATTGGATATTGAGATTAATTGTGTGATGTAATTACATTATAGTTAACAGATATCATAACTATTTATGATATAGTTCGTATTTAGATACAATATTGTTACAAAATATTGTCTATTAGTTGAACTTAGACATAAGAGTTCAGTACTATTGTGATTATTCATATTGAATATTCCTAAGTTGAGTAAGTATAATAATTACTCTGAAGCTACTATTGACTATTTTAATCAGTAATTATCAATAATTACTTACAGATAAAAGTCAAAATGCTTACTATAGACCATTTCGTTAAAATTGGTAAGGAATATGGTTATAAATCTCAAGAACTTCGTCAGTTTGCTGAGGCAGAACTGGAAAAACATAAAGCAGAAATGGAGGAACGTGAAAGAAAAGAAGCAGAGAAAAAGGCTGCATTAAAGAAAGAGGAAGAGGAACGTGAGATGAAGCAAATTGCCAAGGAAAATAGATTAAGAGAAATTGCTCAACAGGAAGAAGAGAATAAATTGAAACGAGAGGAAATTATTTTACAACAAGAAATGGAATTGGCGCGTATTAAATTGGAGACAGCAAGATTACAAGCACAAAGTGCTGATGCAAACCAGAATAATAACGCACAAAATGGATCGTCATCCAGCCGAACTAAACATTTCTACAACTTTAAATTACCCACTCTCAACTTAAACGTGGACGACCTTTCATCGTTCCTGTCACGTTTTGAACAGACTTGCAAAACAAACCATTTGCCTGAAGAGTCATGGGTACTCAAGTTAAATGAATTCTTGGTTGGAGAACCACTGACGGCTTTTCAAAATGCTGACCCATCAATAGCAAATAACTACGGTGCTATTAAGTCCTTGCTTTTACGAAGGTTTCACCTGGACGAGGAACACTGTAGGTTGAAATTTAAGGGAATTTTACCTGAATCTCCAAAAGATTTTGCAGGATTCATTGCGAACATACGCAATACATTTAATAGATGGGTTGAACTGGCAGAAGTCAACAAATCGTACGACAAATTAGTTGATTTACTACTACGGGATAAGGTATTATCTTCGGTTAGCCAGCCATTTTTTGCATATTTGCAGGAGCGTAAACCAGGTACTATGGACGAGTTAGAAAAAATTTCTTTAAACTACTGTTCGGCACATCCGAATGCAACCATTTCTAACTCCTCATTAAGAGAACCTCTACCTGTAGCGTCTAATATGGCCTACAATCATAATAACAAACAAAGACATCACAGTGTAGACAGAAGCAGGTTCCAAAGAAATCACAATGTTAACTTTCAGAAGGGACATAATAATGATTTCAACAATAAAAATGAGTTCAACAGAGGTAGATCACGAGATAGAAATTATTCACCTCAAACAAACTACCACAATGGTCAACATAACACTAATTATAATCGATCACATACTCCCAATAATAATAATAACTGGAATGGTAATAATCATGGCTCGAGACATCGAGATAATAGTTACTATAGAGGACGACGAGATAATTCTAACAATTATACTCGGAATCGATCTCATTCTCGGGGATCATCTCATTACAACCATAATACAGGGGCGGCAGTTACAAATAATACTACCCCTATAGCTCAGGTCCCACTTGAAATTAATACAACACAGTCTTCTGCTGTATGTTTTGCTATTAATTATAATGTGGCAAATAGTTGCCAACAATGCAATCTTATTTTTCAGAAGGCGAAAGAAACAGTGCTTAACTGCGGACATATTATACCACAGGTAGGTCTTGCAGTCAACGATGGAACAGGCTTACTAATTTTTAACAGGGGATTAGTTAATGGATCTGTCGTCTCAGTGCTGAGGGATTCAGGATCCACAACGATTGGTGTACGTCAGTCGCTGGTACATCCTAGCTGTGCGACAGGAGAATATGTACGCTGCATGACATTTGGTGGAACTATTGAGTTCTACCCAACAGCTATTGTTCATATTAGAACACCCTTTTTTACAGGGAACGTAAAAGTATGTATGCTAAAAAAAGCCTATAGCTGATCTGATGGTTGGTCGTATACACGGCAGTAAAGATTGTACTCCAGATGAGATCATAGAATGGGAGAAACATAACCTATGCACTGGAAACGCCGTGACGACTAGAGCGCAGACTCAACTCATGGAGAAAGTTGATGATAATAAAATGGATGCAGACAACCAAGAGGAATTTGTAGTCAATTCACCTATTGACAGGGAAACATTTGCAACCAAACAAAAAGAGGATAAATCTTTAAAAAAAATTTTTAAGCTGGTTGATAAAGTTGACAATCTATCCTCAGGTAATAATAACAAACATTGTTTTGTTATTAAAAATGACATATTGATTAGATGTTTTAATGACAAATCACAAATGAAACAACAAGTTATGGTCCCGTATACTTTTAGACGGTACATTCTTCAACATGCACATGACTCACATTGTGCTGGACATATGGGATATACTCGAACACGATCTCGAGTACTGTCTTCATTCTTTTGGCCAGGAGTGTCAAGAGATATTTCGCAGTATGTACGTTCCTGTACTACATGCCAAGAAGTGAAAGCACGTGGAGCTTTTCACACGGCGCCTATTCAGGCTTGCGATATCTCAGTAAGACCGTTTGACAAGATGGCAATAGATATTATTGGTCCATTGCTACCATCGGCCAGAGGACATAGATTCGTCCTTACGTGCATTGATTTGTGCACACGATGGCCAGAAGCTATCCCATTAAAGACCACCACTACCACAGATGTAGCTGATGCACTACATCTAATCTTTTCTAGAATAGGGTTTCCTAGAAAACTTTTATCAGACCATGGGTCACAGTTTATATCTGACAGCATGAAGGAAGTCATGAAAACTTGGAACATTGATAGGAATTTAAGTAGTATTTATCATCCTATGAGTAATGGTGCGGTTGAAAGACTTAACCGTACACTTAAACAACTACTACATAAGGTTACTGCTAAGCACCCTCATGACTGGGACAGAGCACTCCCAGCTGTTCTATTTGCTTATCGGGAGGTACCGCATGAACAAACTGGCTCCTCTCCCTTTGAATTAGTTTTTGGTTCTCCCCCAAGAGGTCCTATGGGACTAATAAAAGACTTATTAATTGACGCGGAGATGACTCAGGACACTCAGTCATCTTACGAGTACGTGATTAATCTTCGGAAGAACATTATTGAGTCTTGCCAGTTGGCAACAGCTTCTTCTGAGGCTGCAAAAGCTAAGGCTCGATCTCTACAAAATAGGTCTCGACGATTACGCCAATTATTCCCAGGCGACGAGGCTTATGTGTTACTTCCTCACAATAACAATAAATTATTGATATCTTGGAATGGTCCTTACAAAGTCATTGATAAAATTTCCGACGTCGATTACGTCTTAGATATCAAGGGACACAAAAAGATATTTCATATTAACATGCTCAAGCAATTTCATACACGTCCTGAACACTTACAGTCAATTTTTCATGAACTAGATGACACCACAGTATCTACTTGTTATTATTCTAACTTATCTGTCATCCAGGAAGAAGAATCTTCTTTTCCTGAGGTACAGTTACCGTTACCGGTACCAGTAGTTCAACCTACTGAATCTTGGCGGGATGTAACCATCTCTTCAACGGTTACACCGCAACAGCGTCTACAGATTGCTAATCTATTACAATCTTATCCAGATGTGTTGACCGACGTCCCGGGTCGCACATCGGCTATCAGTCATGACATTACTCTCAATGATGATACACCTATTCGTGTACATCCCTATTCGGTTCCTTTACATTTCCTTGCTAAAACTACTAAGGAACTTGAACAGATGTTGTCTCTGGGAATCATTGAGACTAGTAATTCGCCATTCTCTTCTCCATTAGTGATTGTCCGGAAGAAGGACAATAACATCAGACTATGTGTTGATTATAGAAAATTAAATGCTAAGACTATAGTTGACAGCGAACCACATCCACTTATCGACGACTTACTGCCACGTCTATCCAACGCAACTATATTTAGTAAGATAGACTTAACTAAAGGTTATTGGCAGATACCACTGACCGAAAAGGCTAAGTACTACACCGCATTTTCCACTCCACAAGGTCTATACCAGTGGAATGTGATGCCTTTTGGGCTTGTTAATGCGCCAGCTACCTTCATTCGCCTGATGCGACAAATTTTATCAGGTAGACCAGACGTTATTACATATATTGACGACATATGCTTGTTTAGTTCGTCGTTTGAGGAACATGTTTCGGGACTTAGATATGTTTTCGACACTCTAAGGAATTATCATCTAACTGCTAAACCTACAAAGGTGCAAATCGCGTGTAATGAGATAACCTTTTTGGGACATATCATTGGATCGGGATATATCCGAACGTTACCTAGTACAGTCTCCAAAATTCTAAACATAGCAGTTCCTCAGACGAAGAAACAGGTCAGGAGTTTGTTAGGACTTGTTCAATATTACAGTATATTCATAATAAACTTGTCATCCATCACGGCTGTATTGTCTTCATTGTTAAAAAAAGACATGCCGGTGAAGGTGACATGGACTGGTACATGCAATGAAACTTTCAACAAAATTATAAATTTGTTCTCGCATGAACCAATTTTAAGACTTCCCGATGCTTCCAAAAGATTTTTCTTACGAACAGATGCTAGTAACTACGGCATTGGTGCATGCCTGCTCCAGAACCATGATGGCATTCTACATCCTACCTTATATATTTCAAGAAAGCTAAAGCCGGCAGAAACAAAGTATTCCACAGTGGACAAGGAACTTTTATCAGTGATATGGGCAATAACTAAACTTGAAAAGTTCTTGCTTGGTGCTCCCTTCACCATACAGACGGACCAACGTGCTGTAGCATCTTTGCGTCGATCTAACCATAAGAGCCAAAAACTCGCCAGATATGCAATCATCCTACAGCCATTTGAATTCTCCATTGAACATATTCCTGGCACTGAAAACATTGTGGCGGATGCGTTGTCACGTAATCCTATTGACGACGAATAATCAACATTAACATTCCTAAAACATATCAACTATAAGAGAACTAACCTTGCCTTCAATTTAAACTTTATAAACACTATATGCATCACAGAATTGAACTAAAGACAATCAAGGTATACATATTGACATTGAAACTTCGTCTAACGTCCATACACGATATATGAATATTCGTTGAACAATCATGGAACAATATCTGACGACAAGTCGAACTTATTATCCTATGTGCACTTAATTCTTGGATGCTGGGATAAATGACATTTCTTTCCAACGTAAACGTTTGAACATTTTTGCCTAAAAGAATTCATCAGGATCAAGACTACGGATGGATCATCATATCCTATACTAATTAATTAGTTAACTTAACTTCTTAATTGAATTATTATCAATAAAATGAAATGTGAGAAAAAAATGAAATGAAAGAACAAAAAAAGAGAACGAAATATAAAAAGAAGAAATTATGAAAAGAGAAAATAAATCTCACACAAGTATTAGATTAATAATTTTTTTTTAATGTACCTATACGTTATTTAGTTATTTTTTTTTTTTTTTTTTTTTGCGTTCGCCCGCTAATACTCGAGGCGAAATCTCAGGTTATTATTTTATGTCTAACCTGACATTGATTTTACGTGAGTATCCCTTTATTTCTTGTACAGAGACAGGTGTCCCTCGCCATTCAGGCAAATACTCGCCGATTTCGGAGGTACCCATTGCAGCTGGGTCGGCTCAGGAGCCGCCAGTCCCTGGTCGACGACACTCCTTCAAATGTCCTCGCCAGGTCTCGAGTTAATCCAGTCCAAATCCCGGTCGACGAAAAATCCTCAAATGCCGTCGCCCGGGTTTGATCCTGTATCACCCGGTCGCCAGAGCGGTGTTGTAACCACTACGCTAGCGCGGCTCCCCATTTAGTTAGTTAAATTAGATAGTTATTATTCACTAACACTTAACACACACAATTAAGTTAAACTTATATTCGAATTTCTTTCTATTTCTTCTCACTTATTTTGTCTTTTCTTCTCTCATAACATCGCGTTACATTAGAACCTTAATAATTTAACTCTTAGTTTAATTAATTAATTTAATTTTAATTAGTCAAATTAATTCCTATATGACATACTAATACGACAGACCTTACTTTAATTTAATTCTATCATTCACTATTAACATTGGACATTTTATTTAGTTGATATAATAATATGTATAATATTGATATATAATATGATTAATGTTAGATGACTATGACAAATAGTTAGTTGACATGACCGCAACACGGTTCTACTCAGAACATCGTCGGCCATATGTCACAATTGTGTTAAATTTTTTTGAAAAATTGTTAAGTCCGATAGATCTTGAAAAAAAATCTATCGATTTTTTTTTCCCCGGTGTACAGGGAATTGTTACGGTATATGATATTAACGCCGTCTGCTAAAGGTTAGCGGACGTGCAAATGTAAAGGTTAAGACATTTAATATATTGCGATAGATGTTTCAATTATTGAACACTCCATACACGATCGATTATGACGTGTCTAGCGTTGTTTAGGACACAGTCGGTAACTAGGAGACGCGACCCTTTGTTACTTGACCGCCAAGCTGAATAGCTGCGTTTTTCTAACCTTCCAATTCAATGGCATGATATAGCCATTTATATGTGCATTTTTGATGGACCAGGGTCAGTCCTAGAACTCTATATGAGAGGAAAATTTATGGAGGTTAGTATTTAACTAGAATTCTCAGAAGAAGGAGAATAATCGTCAAATTCGTATGAAATATTCAGACTCGCAGTCTCACTGTCGGCAGGTAGCCATGTCTAGCTGCGCGTGCATATAGCTGTGATGTTCTGACGACAATACTGCATTGTATCCTTAAACGGACATTGACACGTAAACCAGCAGTCTACGTTATTGATTAATTTATGCATGACTTATAAGGACTTATGTTCTGTTCCTATTTGAAATGATCATCCTGTGTGTACATGTGATTAAATATTACGGACTCAATCTGAAGGCATTAATTACTTCATTAATGTTGCTGAGTTCAAGTTACATGAACTACTTCTTCATACCATGCTACTGAGTTGTATGAACACCTTCACCCTAATTCGCGTAATACTAAACAAAGCACGATTAACAAGAGATCACTAAAGTAACTATACTCAGTGCATGATCTTCAACCGGCAAATAACTCAGCAACACAAACATTGAGGGCGATGGATTAACACAACGTACGCCCAGCAAGTTTATTTAGCGCTGATATTGCTAAATATTGCTAAAGCACTGTGAAATTCAACTCGTCAAAAGACCAGCCAGACAGCCAGAGTAAAGAATAAGGTCAGAATTCCCTTTATCGGACCGGATCTTGTTTGAGCATCTTGAGGACTTATATCTATATCCCAGGAAAACTCTACCTTTATTAACATGGAAAACCGGAATCCTAGGAATCTGAACACGAAGTCAGAGTGGGAGCTTATTGTACAGTAACCAGTGGCGTATTCTCTATGTGTGCTGTGCGTGCTGCGCACACCTACGCGCGAAGGAAAATAGAAATTTAATTTATTATTCTATAAAATATTTCTCCTCTAAGTTCTGCTTTCGGACCGCACGCATCAGGATAACGGATTTTCCCGCATAGAATCTACGAGTACATCTAGTTTCAGTTTCACAGAAGCGTTTTATAGTGCAGTTTTTATTGGTTGTAGCAATCGCCCGAAGTTTCTCGGGTAATTCCGTCACAATGCGTGCTGGACCGTTCGGATTCACGTCTAAAGACTGGTTTGTGTGAACCGGGGTCATGGGCAGATACGTCAATACAATGCGAACATGCGTGCGGTGGCCTAGCAGCTCTCGAGTTGTAAAAATCGGCTGTGTCCGTCCAGTGTTTTTTGTGATTAATTTTTGTTAGTTGCCGGGAATGCAGATTATTACAGTGACAGTGAGTTTCAAGTTGTAAGTTAATTAGTATTTCGGAGATAATTGACATATACCCTAATAACTATCGTTGCGTAATTGAATATAGTTGGTTTTTAAATTAAGAGGGGAAGAAGTTAAATAGTAGGCGTACATATTCATTTTAAGTAGCAGCACGCCTAGCTCGCATTACCAGGATACGCCACTGACAGTAACATCCTAAAACACGTGGAAGAGGCATCTTAAACAAGTTGCCTTAATTATTTCTCTGAGCCAGAAGCCAGTCTATGATCCCAAAGACAATTTGGGTCGGTGGGAGCAACTGAGGGTACTATTTCGAGAACAAATGAGAGTATAAGTGGCCTGAAGTTGACGCTAGATACCATCATCAGACGGATCTTAGAGACGCTGGACCAGCTTTGTGATTACTCCCTGAAACTTCTTGGAACGTGTCACAACTTTCAGACTTGGTCAGTGACGATTGAACCAGTCATCTATCTGCAAAGAACCAAACGTTAGCAGGAGCAGAAACTATCACCCTGTGATGAGTTCTTTTTTAAAAGAATTATTCATTTTAAACTGTTAAATATAATTTATTATTAAATTTCTTATTTGTATATATACAAATTTAACGTTGATTTAATCATTTTGAATGTACTATACCCGTATGTTTCAGTCATCTTAAATACACGTAAACAGAGCTATAAAATAATAATTAAGATTTCGCTGAATTAAATCAGCTGGGGGCTTGAACAAGCTAAGTATAAGAAAATCCTTCACAAACGTTGACGGCAGATACTAAAGTTAACATTGTTGGGAATCACTCAGCATTGTTCTTGCTTTCTGAATATCTTGTGACACTCCCTCGAGGTAGAAGCATCATTATCCTTCTATCTACAACTCTATCAAGAGTGATCTTGTGCGAAGGTAGACACCTTTGAAGACCCACATTAGATACTCTAGGTTTTGGCCATTGTTGGACCACTTCTGCACTGCATAGGGGAGGCAACCCTGACAAAGATGATCGACAAAAGCCCCTCGGCGTGGAATTTGAAGAGTTATTATATAATTTCTTGTGATAACTCTTTGATATTGGTTCTGAATCCTGTTCGGGAAACACTAATCTTGTGGATACATTTATCTGTGTCGGGTCTTGACTGTACATCTCAATAGACTGATTTACTTTGTGGTTTCTATTTTTTTTCCTTGTTATTTCTCGTGCCCTTTTTGACGAATGTTTTCAATATATCATTGCAATGTAGTTTTTAAAAGCCATGCGTAGTTTCCGTGATCCGGAAAGAGACGAACAAAAAAAAAAACCTACCTCTCCCGCTGGAAACTCATAAAAAGGCGACCAATGTAAGGTTTCGCATGGAGCTATTATAGCAACTTATCCATTCAAAATGTATTGTTACAGAAACCATCACTGTAAGAGTATGTGCTTTGGCCTAAACTTCCTCAAGATGGTCGTCTTTAGTGAAGGCGTTGTGCTTCTTGAGAAGCAAAAAAAAAAAAAAATCTTAATAATTCTTACTAATATTCTTCCTTTTAATGTGTAAACAATTCCCTGTATTTCATTTGAACTTTTTTTGTACACAATATTTTATAGTGCCTTGTAAAAACCAGCAAAATATTTCATTGTCTCATTCTGATCTTATTTGTTATCGAATTTTTAGGCTACTGTGTTTGTTTTAACGAACTGCACCCATTTCTATGGGGATTAACATATAACGAGCTTCAGTTTGTAACTCAGCTTCTTCAGCATCGACTTATAATTGTCATTATATGGCTCTGTGTGCCGAGATGGAAGTTAGATATTAACTAGATGTGGCATAACGTTGTTGAATAGAAAATTATTTCCCAGAACTGGAGAATAGACCTGGTGAACAAGATGTAAGGAGGGCACAGAAAAAGTCAGGTAGTTAACTGCACAGTCGAGATGGTAGCTGTTGAGGTGAGCTTTGAAGTAAGTCACATTCTCGCCAGACCTATCCCATGCTCCAGGGGTGTTATATTAAGTATGTGATTTCAGCTCGTATTTATTCCCTACCTAGTTAAATTATTATTCGTCTTAACCATACGACAAAATTATAACTGGAGGTTAAGAAACTCAATAACTGCAATTACAAAATAAATCAATACACTTTAATGATTACTAATGTATAATAAAAGATTTGTACCTTTAGTATATATATTTCACACACAAAAAACTGTTTACAGAAAAAATATAATGTCACTGGTAGTTATTTTCATCATTTTGTGGTTTTGACATCTTGGTTTGTGTTGACCCTATGAGTTAAACTTAACTTGCGTAGCAGGTGGTTGTAGTTGACTTCCCTCGGTGGCCGCATCTGGATATTGGAGACATTATGCTTATGCCAGGTGACAGACAGTTTTGGTCCCCTGTTAACAGTGCACAATTTCCAAGATAAAATTGTATCACGCTTCTCACCTCCAGTTTGAACCTGCAAATATATGACGAGGGGTTGGTAAGTGGGTTTTACGTCCAAGACAGCCCCTTCGATGCCGACTGCCCCCACATGGGAATCAAATTCCTAATTCTGACTACAGGGTTATGTGGCTGTGGTACGTCAGTTAAACGGGGGTACGTCATATAACATTACAATACATTTAAAGATTTGTATATCAATTAAGACATTTTCCAAACTTAGTCATAATTATTCCTCTTTGGCTTAGCTTCTGCCACATTAACAAATTTGTCTCCTCTATTGGCAGACGTTGCTGAATAAAAGACAAGAAAAAAGACGAACTCTTTGTGCACGTTACCACAAATTAAAGCCCTAAAAAGGAATGTAAGCTCTGGGTAAAGACTTTTGAGGTTATATGGTTGAGAAAGCCATCTTCCTTCGGGCACAAAGCAAAGAATATAGACATGAAGATTATGTTAAGCATGACATTAATTTTACATATATCTCAATGTTAATTATACAATACTTAACACAACACTAAGATATGTTGTAAGCTTAACAATCTACTGTTTTCAAACATACCCTCAGAGCAGTCGTACTACGGAATCTACGGCTTGGTTTTGAGCTTCGATCTAATAAGCGCTCACAATGGCGGTTAGTTATGACTTCTCTTCAGTTATCTGATTGTGTTGCGGCTGATTACTTCTAGCAATAAGAGGCAGCCCTCTGGATAACTTCTCAGCTCTGGCAGATCTTGAAGTGATTTCAAGGAGTACGGACTGGGTTTGAAACGGCTTTTTTATATACCCATCTCAGGTCTAACCCTTTTCTCCGAACGTTCAATCCTTTCGTTCCTTTCCTGCTTGCTCTCGAACGTCCAATCATTTTATTTCTTTCCTGCTTGAAAACTAAAGTGGGATTTCGTTAAACGACAAAATCACAATTTCCTCGTCAATTATCAAAGATAATGCTCTCCCACTGCCATAATTACATGTATTAGTCTTCTTCTTCTTCGATCCTTAGCCACCGACCGTCAAAGCAGTCAGTGGCCATCACGCCTAGTGGCGTCTTGTAGGGCAACAACAAATTGATTCCACTTTGCACGGTCGGTGGCCATCCTTCGTACAGTGCCCCAACTCTGGTTCATTCTTTGCATCTCAGCCTCCACAGTCCTCCGCCAAGTTGTTTTTGGTCGGCCTCTCTTTCGCTTTCCTTCAGGGGTCCAAAGCATAGCTGTTCTTGTGATGGCATCGGGGTCTCTTCTGAGGACATGACCAACCCAGCTCCAGCGTCTGCCAGCTATGATGGTATGCATGTCCTCTTGCTTGCTACGAGTAAGCAGATCTTGGTTGGTGATGGTATTCGGCCAAAAGATTCGGTGAATTTTTCTTAGGCATGTTGTGTGAAAAGAGGACAATTTTGACATTTCCTTCTCTGTGACTCTCCAGCATTCCGCACCATAGAGAAGCACAGAAAGCACGCAACTCTGGTATAATCCTAATTTTGTGCTTGTGCTGTATTGGGAGGACTTCCAGATGTTATTTAGGCTAAAGAAGGCTTTGTATTAGTAGTTTCTGCATAAATCCCAAATAAGAATTATCCTGTTCGGGGCATTAATTATAAAAATATAACAGAATTTATGTTGTGCTAGTTTACATCGGATTTTCCGTACAGACGTTCGTTGCGATTTCCACTGATTATTAGCAAATCTCCGGGAAGACCTAACATCGTATCATTTTAGAGAAAGTCAAATAGTTATTGTTGTTCAGAATCGACGTCACTGCACTCCGGGCAAACCCATACGTGATGAGTCTCCTTCAGAAAATGTCGAAGCGTTTGAATGCTATTTGTTCCTCTTGCGCGCTGGTTTTATACACATCGGATGCATCCTCTCATACGTCCATCCCTGCTGGTCTTACGTTTGGTGCCAAATGCCAGTAATCTTAGCCTTGATGATTCATCAATTGCAGTGTTATTCCCTAATATGCGATCATTAATTTCCCTCAGTATCTATCCCTTATCCATATCCAATGCACCTTTATATCCATGTAGCATTATTATATGATGTCATGTATGTGAAAATGTACCTGCATGCCCCTGTAATTTTAAAATATGTAATGTTTTCGTTTGATTAAATGTTATGATGTGTATGAGAATGAGCAGATATACATTTTTTTTTAAATGCTCGAAGATATGCCTTCTTCAGAAGTGCGTAAGAAAGTTATTTTTTTTTTTTTTGACATTTTCCCTCAAGAATGTACGGATAAAATCGAGAATATGTTTATGTAATTTTTGTTTTGA
Organism: Oreohelix idahoensis; assembly: GCA_024509875.1. NCBI lineage: Eukaryota > Metazoa > Mollusca > Gastropoda > Stylommatophora > Oreohelicidae > Oreohelix > Oreohelix idahoensis. The sequence goes on along the minus strand of JAMPIV010001536.1, from coordinate 84,392 downwards.
TGATTGATGACACATTCAAAAATGCAGATTAATTTTTGACGGTTTGACCGCATGAAAAAGTGTCGGGATACAGAATGAAAGACAAAGGACTGGCTGGAGAGACGGACCTGCGTGCCCAATTCTCAACCCTTTCAAAATAAAGTTATGTCTATCTGTCTATCTATCTATCTCTCTATCTGATTCAGCTCTTGAGGTAAGGCGGACAAAGAAAAACACACCTATCTCAACTCATTCAATAGCAGACTGTTTAAATATTTCATGAGTTCTGATTCCAATCCACCCTAATCTGATTGTTCGAATTATTTTTTGATTTACTGTACGAATATTTTAGATTTGTGTGAGTGCGTGTTATTTTGTGTTTTTCTTTGTTTTTTTATGGCTTTGTTGATGCTGTTTTGGTTTTTTTTTTCTTTTCATTACTTTTTTTTTAAAAACATACTTAATTTTTATTACGATTGCATACTGTGAATGTATGCTATTATATTACCTTTATAATGTTTGCATGCCTTTAAATTAATGCTTAAAGTAACATGTGGGAATGAAAGGATATAGTATGTAAGATAAATGAAAGTTGAAGGGCAGAATGTTAGACGGGACTACGCGCCCAATTCTTAACCCTTTGACAATAAAGTTCGTTCGTTCGTTCGTGCTCTTTAAGCTAATGTGTCAGCTTTTTCATTACCGCGTACCCCTGCATGACCAGTAGATCCTGAAGATTCGAGGCTTCTATGGAGGTTTTCCATTCATGCCGGAGTCATCCATTTTGAACCTTCCGGCGCATGGATTGTGAGTCTGATACAATAACTGCCCTTGTTAAAGAAGTCTCAGACAGCCACCTTTAAGCTGCAGTGGCTGCATCTACCTCCATTCCCATGCTGGAGGTTGTTATCATGTAAGCCCCGCTATGTTCAGCGACGTTTCTGACCTTTACTCTAACACCTGATTTCTTATATGGATTACAGACACGTCAGTCAAATGTACAAAACGGCATCATCATCCCTAGCATAATCATTTTACAGTTGATCAATTTTCAGCTCTGCCGTCCCATTGGCCCATGTTCTGCACTGTCTATCAAGGCTGATGTGAAATAGAAGTACATAATACACCTCTAGACATTATTGACTATTAAGTTGTTATTGTGTATTCTTAACAATCAAAAATTGTGTTCAGCAAAGTAATTAAAGACGTAGTGGAGTTTGACATAAAGATTTGATTGTTTTAAAATTTCCACGTCAACACCAGTTGATATAATTACCAGTAATGCAAACATTGGTTTGGCCCCTTGTCGTTACCTGCATGTCGTACAAGGCGACTGATATGAGGCTGTGTATAGGCAGGCATGTGACTGCTTGGTGTAGGCTTTCTGCAAGGGCAAAAGCTACAGCGGTGGCTCCGTGCTCCATAAGGTGCGCAAAAGAAACTGATAATGATGATTGGTTTATAAATCCGCCTATGCTAGACTTTAATCGACGCTACATTATTTTGCGCCTGCGATTGACAGAGTGGTTAGAGCGCTGGTCTATCCCGGCGAAGGTGTTGGGTTCAATGATCGTTATCGACATGTATCAGTCTACCCAGCAATAAAATGGTACCTGACTTTGCTCCTTGTGTTAGTAAAGGAAAGACAGGAAGGGAAATGATCACCCCTACCTGTCGATACTGAATCTAGTATCTTGAAGTCTCTAACACTTCACTCTCCTACGACATTATCGGCTATAGGACTACGTTTACCTTTTTGTTTTACATTTTTTTACTCTCTTTAAAGAGCAGGAATCCGCCATAGCAATTCCCGCCTTTCCCACTTTTACAGCAACACAGCAATAAACCATTACATTTGCAGCCGTTGTTCCTGCAGCTGTCTGTGTTGTATGATTAGGTTGCCACCACATGAGCAATGTATGATTAGGTTACCACCACATGAGCAATGTATGATTAGGTTGCCACCACATGAGCAATCTCACATTGATTGCCTCCTTCGACACGCCTGCGGAAGCGGTAGTTCTTTTCATTCTTCGTTTCCCCAGAAACCCTCGGAAATGAAGCGTGCTCAGAGTATATTTACTACTGGAATTATAAGACACCTGGATATCGTGTCTGGGTCAGGTTAGCATTGGCCCCTGTCTTAAAAGTATGATATGAAACTATTGGCTGTAGTTGAACATATACAGTAGACCTCTTTTATCCAGACTAGTAGGTAAAAAAATAATCTCGATTAATAAAATCCGGGTTAATCACCATCCACAGGAAATATAAAACAATTATTATTAAAATTGTATACAAACATTGCAGGAAGCAAAAAACATATCGAAGAAAATCGAGTTAAAAACAAAAGAATGACCTTGCTGTATTATTTAAAATACTTCAAAAGACGTTTGCCTTACTGTTACGTGCAGTCTTTGATATCTTACAATATTATACATAGGTAATTTTTTTGTGCTTAAGGGAAAGTCATTATTGAGTTACTTCCCTTGAAAGTTGTGCCATCTCTTCGATCAAACTCCGCGGATAAATCCATTTTACTGCGATTTATTCGTTGTTTGGGTAATAATAGATTGTTCTTGCTTCAGAATATCTATGGCCTGAATTTATGTGTATTGTTTGTCTGAGTAGGACGAGTCTGTCTTATATCTGTATATCTTTACATATCTAAGTCGAACTATATGTTCTGTTGTCTCTAGAGAGGTCAAAGGCTATTCGGCGGATGTGTCGCTAGAGTGTGGTGTGATTTGGCTTCGTCCTGATAGGGACTGTGTGTTTCCTATGTCGGCCTGTCGCCGGGAAAAAGTGATCTCAGTATTTGTGGGGAAAGTGATAGTCGTCTAGACCTATCGTGTATGCTTTACCCCAGTGTTTATTCATATTGCCAAGGAATGGCAGTTCCATATTTCCTCTACCAAGGTAATCAAAGACACTCTTATGAACTCTCGATCGAAGCCACCATTTTCGATAGTTACGATTTGAATGTCTAAGAGAATATATTTGACTCGATGAAAACGACTTCGATTCCTAGCAACACTATATTCTGTAGAATGCAGTCAATTGTTCATGATCAAATCTACAGAGCAATGCAATGTTTTATGAATGACCAACTTTAGGACAGATTCATTATCTGCATCCAAACGTGAGTGACAGTTCACGAGTGAAGCCATCTTGGAACCAAAACATGTAGCGACTTTCAAGAAGAGAAAGGGGATGCCCGTATTATCGCTTGTTTAGTCCAGAGATCACTGCTACACATGAGAACCCGTTATTAGCGGTTCAATATTATTATATGAAAAAAATATGTGCTGAACATTATGTGGGAGAATCGTCGCTAAACGAGATTAGGTTTAGAAGCCATCTGAAATATTGTTTATAAGCTGACGTGCTCAGTCAGTGAAGTCAGATGATTTATATGTATGGGCGATGCTGAGGGCTTGGCTACTGACAGTCCATTATAATATTAATCTACATGAGTGCCCATGTAACATAACATTGCAGGACCATTTATCCACTGTACAATGATGTATTATGCCAACCTGTGATTTGTCACTATCTGTGCTGTCGAGTGTGTACGTCCAATTAAACTTTAGAAAAGGTACACAGTCGTTGGTGTCGATGACTTCCAGTCATACATGAGTGTGAGAAAAGAACATTTGTCAACAACACGAACCCTTATCATCATTCGCACATTGTACACTCAATCCATGTCTACACACCACTGCGTAGGTCAAGTTGACATTCCATACACTACAGTGGAGCAAACAACACCATAGAGATCTTATCAACTGATGATGATGATGATGTCTGCTTCCATCCACTTATATCTATCTTTTGGTGGATATCATTAACGGGAATAAAAATCCAACATTATCAACCTTATCACTTACCCTTTCATTTACTGACTTTTGTCACAAGATGGATTTTGGGGCGACCTCTTTCCGATCTCTCTTTCACAACGGCAGTAATCAGTTACATTTTTGTACTGATTTTATTGCGATTTTTCCGAGTCGCACCTTTTTCTTTCTCTGTCCACTGTAGCAGATATTTTTTATTTTCCTTCTTACACCCCTCTCAGAGATAAGTCATCACGTCTGTTTTTTACCCGTCCCTTCCCTGAAGCTTTGCAAGGGGCAGTAGAAATAATATTATCCACAACCATGTTGGTTAATATCGGCAGCGGCCGACATCAGACATCAGCTTAACACTAAATCGCCCAGCGAATGTGTTTAATTGCTGATAAGGCGAGACTGCACTCATCGCAAAGCTGGTAATACGGTATGACACTGTTTGGACAGACAGGACTGACAAGATTGCTTTCGATAAAGTAATAAGATGTTACTGTTGTAGTCATTTTTGTAGTCGTGTATTGGTAGTGATGACCAGTTGACTACTGGTGCTGATAACGCGAATGTTATTTGGTTATGTGGCAATCAGGCAAACAGGAATCTCAACAGGGCACGTCAACAAATGCCAGTGCCAAATGAAGCACACTGGAACTCTTGTATGAAGTTAAACAGTTTATTAGACAATCCCGTTTGACGTACGACAAGACGGGCAGAGTAAATATCCTCTGTCAATTAACGATTTGCATAGTAATACACATGGCAAAAATGTCAATATATTATTACTGTTCATATACTATCAAGTAGTTTAGATCATAGGCTTGATTGATATCTATTCCTATAACGGCTGACCTCTCAAAGGCAGACATGCATATTACGATCAAGGGTATATAATACATCAAGAATATCCCGTCTTTCAATGGCCTCGTAAATAATATATTCTGGAACCTCTGTACATCATAAATGAGGCATTATAGTACACAGCGTTTATAAACTTCTACGTTCTGAATTTGAATGGCCTCTCCTTATGTGCCGTAATCCTTAGGACGGCGAACAAATACTTTATCTTTGTATTTACGTCTTTGTAATACAATTCTTCAAAATAATAGGCTGGATCCAATGACTTCGCTTTATATGTTATCCATTTCAGTACATCCTAATGAAGGGTCAACGATTCCCATTGAATTTACTGACTAGATTTAGTATGGCGAAAAAAAAACGTAAGATACATTTTCATTAGAATAAATGAACTTACTGTAAAATCTTCACGGCGATGGCTTCCGTATGGAAGGCCGTATAAAAAAGACTTCCACAGTAGATAACCCGCAATATGGGGCTCGAACAAACAGACACCAGTCTGACTTCAATCACAGTCATTACATCTCTCTCTGGAGGTCACTACGTCATCATCCAGAATCATCCAGAAGAGCAGCAGCGGAACAGCGGAGACAAGCTAGAAAGGACCGTGAAATAAAACCTTCACATGAAGCAAATATTCCCTGCCCACACTGTCCAAGATCTTTCCAGGCCCGCATCGGGCTCTTCAGTCACCTTCGTACCCATAGACTAACCTAACATATTCTTAAATAATTGGATGAACAGAGTGGTCTTCATCACCCGTGATGGACGAACAACCAACCACGTCATCTAGTGCTTAGCAACAAAACGCGAAATACCCAAGCACAAATATGTGCGCTCCCGTGCGCGATGAATTTAATTTCAAATATATTCTTAACACATTTGTTGATGCGTACTCTCTTAACAGTAGTAAGACTCATGTCAACTATAATACTGTTAAGGAACTGTAACTGTCTTTTTCTCTTGTTGAGGTGATCACTGGCACAAGACAGTATACATGTTGTTAAGATGTTTAGTGCTGGCGTATGATGAGCTGAGTGTGGGTGCGAATGGAAGCGCGAATGTGTTTAGACTCGTATCAGTTGTATCGTGCAACCCATACACTCACATGCAGTAGTCAAAGATACTTGGACACTGCTGGCACATTTCAAAACATTTATTGACGACAACACACATAGCATCAACAGGAACAGTCAGTGTACACAAGGTCATGCTGACCGGAAATCGTTAGGTATACATCAGGCATTCTAAAGGCTGGTAAACATTTGAATATTCGTGCATGGTCAATACCATGTTCCTTAATAATGACAGTTCGTAGCGCCGCCCTGGTATCTCTGACTAAACGCGTCAGATACCTTAATCACTTTGACATACAGGTACAACTTGGCATTCCCCGCCAATTGCACATTATCAGGCTGTAGTATATTAGCCTTAACACAGGCCTCGTTATGACGTCACCTGTGTACTTCTTTTAGCAGGTTAACATCAACCCTGCAGTAATGCTTATGTAGATATAAATATACCGCGAATCTGCGGTTCCCACAATATCGCTTTGTCGCTGGACTTCGGTTCGTTTAAAGACAAATAGTGTTACATAGCTATCTTGAGCATAATGTATAAGTTCTGTAATGTAGGATCGGTGAGCTGTAGTTCACAGTCTTGGTAACCTTAAACATGTTCTGCCACCGAATGCATAATAATGTAGAAAAGGTCGGTGTTACCTTGCACAGAATCCTCAGAACATAATAACGAACTCTGTCGTCATTCCGACGTACAGAGAATCACTGGGGAGAACTGCCAACGCAGTCACTTCGAAGATTTTCCCCGAAAACACCATGGACGTTCGTCCCTCCGAAGCCAGCTTACATCCCGGCCTGACGGAAGTAACTCAACTTGGCGCTTAAAAAACCTGCGCATGGGCCCATGCCCGAACTGTCTACCTTTGACCCTAAAGGTCAAACACAATGAATGAACAAACAAGGGAAGACAATCCCTAATCAACCTGACATCGCAAGGTAAAGACACAATTATTCTTATCATAAAACATAAGCAAATAACTTGACAGATGACTCCGTCGAAAATGACAGCAACATATTACTACAACCCCCCTGTAAAAAAAATGATACATTTTTTTTAAAATATGTCCATGAGCAAGACAGCACAAGCATCAATTATGTGCTCATGAAAGAATGAACCTAATATCAGGTACAATAGACGCATAAATAAAGCGTCTGGAGAGAGTAAAAATCATCCCCCATCATAAGAGAAAATATTTCCTCTAAGCCAAACATACTCAGGGGGTACCCTTAAAGAAACCTAAGTTGCTGGCAATACCAATCATATATCAAACATTATCAAATACTATAATTATAGCAATATACAAATATCATGAATTACAATGCTATATTAGCAACATATCACTGATGGATGAACAAAATCAAATTTGTTAAATTCTTTATATATTATCCAAATACATTTGTATTACCATATCTTAGGATATTAAGGACAGACCTAAGTCTGAAAGTGTATCAGGAAAAACTAGGACACAAGATTTAATTGGAATCATGTGGGCATCTAGACAATATGTAAGCCATCATATTATCCAAACCACGGATAGCTCGCACCGTGAAATTGAAAGGCTGAAGAGCAATAGCATAACGAGTAGATCTCGAGCTCTTCAAATCCTTACTTTGCATAGCCGTAAGAGCTTTTTGGTCGGTTTCCATAAAGAAATGCGCGCCCAGAAGGAACCTTTGTAGCTTAAAAATGGACCAAACCATAGCCAACAATTCACGGTCTAAAACCGAGTAATTCCTTTCTGCCGCATTCAGCTTCCTAGAGATATACATTACAGGATGCAGAGTTCCTGAATACTCCTGCATTAGTGCCGCTCCAATCCCAGTAGAAGAGGCATCACTACGAAGAACAAAAGTCTTATCAATCGTTCTTAGTCTTAAGATAGGATGAGATGAGAACAAATTCTTAACCTGATCCAATGAAGATTGGCATTCTTGGGACCAACGCACCATATTAGGAGAACCTTTTTTTCAATAAAGATGAAAGTGGTGCCATAATGGAGGACAGATTCTCAATGAATCTTCCATAGAATTGTATTAATCCCAAGAGACTACGAACTTGCTTTTTTGTCTTCGGAACCGAGATATTTAATATCTTCGAAATGTTTTGGTCCTCTGTCTTCAACAGACCATGACCAACCCGATGACCTAGGAAAGAAATTTCACTAAACCCAACAAAAGCTTTAGAGGGTTGTGCAATCAAACTATGATCACGTAAAGTAGATAGCAATTCCTTTAGACCCAAATAGTGTTCTTCCCAAGTATCGCTGAAAAGACAGATGTCGTCTAAATATGCGATGACATCTGCACGATCTGATAGAATTCGTCGCATCATGCGCACGAAAGTCGCTGGGGCGTTCATAAGCCCGAAAGGCATAAAATTCCATTGAAACAGACCCCTAGGTGTCGAAAAAGCAGTGAGCGGTTTGGCGTGTTCTGTCAGTGGGACTTGCCAATAACCTTTCGACAAGTCTAGTTTAGTAAAGAATTTAGCTTTAGAAAGTCTAATAAGTAGATCATCTAATAAAGGCATAGGTTCAGCATCGAACTTCGTAACTTGATTTAATTTGCGATAGTCAACGCAAAGATGTATGTTATTGTCTTTCTTTCGAACAATAACTATCGACGAAGAATAAGCTGAAGTGGATGGTTCAATTATTTGCAGCTGAATCATTTCATCCAATTCTTTCTCTACTTGTGCTTGAAAATGAATAGGTATTGGGTATGGTCTTACTCTGATCGGATTACGATCAGTAAGTATGATGTCATGTTCTATGACATCTGTGTGTCCAGGAATGTCGGTAAGAACATCCTGATACGATTGTAGCGTAGAGGATACTTGACTTTGCTCCTCAAAAGACAAATTCGAAGAAACGGTGACGTTTTTCCATGATTCCGTAGAATTAAGTGGAATCGCAGGAAGAGGTAAGTTAACGTCAGAAAAAATAGTTTCCTCATCCTGTATAACGGACAGGGATGAGATGTGACCATGTTGGACTGGAGAGTCGTCCGTCGCCTGGAAAATAGGCTGCAAATAGTCTGGACGTTCAATAAACTCTGTAAGCATATTTATATGAAAGGTTTTATGCTTTCCATCCACATCGACAATATAGTCGACATCTGAAATTTTCGAGACTATAGTGTATGGACCTTTCCATGAAATGAGAAGTCTGTTCTCTCTTGAGGGAAGTAAGACAAACGCTTTGTCTCCAGGACAAAGTTGACGTAGGCGTCTTTTCTTGTTAGCAAATCGCCTAGCCTTTTCTTTCGCAAATTCGGAAGATGAAGTTGCTAATCTGCACGATTCGATAATTTTCTCCCTAAGAGCAATGACATATTCATATGATGATTGTATATCATCGTCAATATTATCGGAAGTTATCAAATCGTGTAACAAGGACATCGGACCGCGCGGTTGCGCGCCAAAGACAAGTTCGAAAGGAGAAAACCCTGTATGCTCGTTGGGAACCTCTCTATAGGCAAAGAGAGCTGCAGGTAGGACCCTGTCCCAATCATCAGGATGATTCTCCGTTATCTTGCCAAGTAAGTTCTTCAGTGTCCTATTAAAACGTTCAACCAATCCATTGGACATTGGATGATAAATACTACTGAGAGACCTTTTAATGTCTAGCGTAGCCATAACTTGAGACATAATGTCCGAAATTAATTGACTGCCGTGGTCTGACAATATTTCTCCGGGGAATCCCAGACGAGAAAATATGAGCCAAAGAGCATCAGCGATATCGACAGTTGATATGCTCTTCAGAGGAATAGCCTCTGGTCAGCGCGTGCACATGTCAACGCAAGTGAGGATAAATTGGTGTCCTCTGGCTGACTTAATCTTAAACGGGCCAATAATGTCTATAGCCATTTTCTGAAACGGCCGAATCGGAATATCTGCAGCCTGAATAGGTGCAGCATGTCTTGGACCTCTAGACTTGACCTCTTGACAAATTTTACAAGACCGGCAATAAATTCGTATGTCTTTATTAACAAATGGCCAAAAGAAAGACGCAAGGACTCTAGTTTTAGTTCTGGAAAAACCCATATGTCCAGCACACTGAGAATCGTGTGCTTGCTGAAGAATTAAGGCTCTCATACACTTAGGCACAAGAATTTGCGAGTGCATAGACTTGACCGAGTGTTGTACCATTCGTACCAATATACCATTCTTCATAGTGATATACGATTTGTGATTCGTATTTTGATTGGGATCCCCTTTCTTTGCAAGAAGGAAGAATTTCTTCAAAGAAGGATCCTCTTCTTGACGTTTAACAAACGAGTCATGGGAAATCACCAAGTGCTCGTCTTGGCTATCAACTTCATTACTATCATCAGATGAAGTTGGGGGATTAAGAGCTTGACCGTTTGAATGTTTTGTTCCTCCCAAATAGAAATTTGTTGCGGGGTGCATTCCTTAACCCCATGAATACGACCGATTATAAGATCCGCAATAGGATTAGGAAGAAGACATGCATGGACATCTCCTTTAAAGAAGGGAGTGTCAATCCTAATAATAGCAGTAGGATAATTTTCCATGGTACCACCAAATGTAACACATTTGATCGCTTTTCCAGTGGCACAGCAAGGATCTATCAGAGACTCCCTAACCCCGACGGTAGTACATCCCGAATCGAAAAGTACTGAGACCCGCCTATCATTCACTAAACCGTTATTCAAGATGAGAGATCCTCTCCCATCATGCGCAACTGTAGCAGGTAGAGCAGAAAGAGGGTGACCACAACTTAGGGTAGATACAGTCGATGAGTCGAACAATGTTAAGTATTGGGGGCATTCAGTTGCTCTCCCAAAATCGAAAGCACAACCAGTGATAGCCTTAGAGTTACCAATACCATTTACTTGATTACCGGCTCCATCAAACTCTTGTTGTGCAGAGTTTGCCTGTTGGAAAGCTTTTCTTTTGTTATATCTAGGTCTACCACGATTATCATTTCCACTGTAATTGTTATCATATTGTCTATTGTAGTTATCATTCCGGTTTGAATCCCGGTTTCTAAATTCACCATCGTCATATTCTTGACGTCGAGAATGGTTATCCCGAGCAGAAAAGCTTGGATAGTTTTTATTGTGATAACCTTTGCGAAAGTGTCTATAATTATTACCACCAAAATTACGAAAACTACCATCTCGTCCCCAGTTCTTAGAAGAAGAACCTTCATATGTTGGATTACTCTGCTTATGAGTGCAATTCTGATTACTTTTCCTATTCCAGTTTTGTTGGGCACCCTGAAATTTTTTATTGAAATTAGGGCCATATGGTGCTGCCGAAGCAACTGGCAATCCTTCTTTCACTTTAGAATTGCTAACTGTAGCATGGGGGTGCGCGGTGGCGTACTGGCAACAGTATTCCTCCATGTCTTTTAAGTTTTTAGGCTTACGCTCATGAAGAAATGCAAGAAAAGAATCATTAACAGATGACAAAACCTTATCTCGAAGTAATAAGTCCATTAGGCCTTCATATGTTTTCTCAGTCTGAGATAACTCAACCCATCGTGTAAATGTACGACGTATTTTTGTAACAAACTCAGAGAAATCTACTCCATTTTCTGGCAACATTGTCCTAAAACGAAGACGATAGTCTTCTTCTTTTAATTGATATTGTTTTAGCAATGCTGCCCTGACAACATCATAATTAGTCCTTTCATGTTCGTCTATTGTCATAAGAGTAGTCACTGTGTCACCTGTAAAAAATTCCATCAGCTATTCAACATATTTTTCCTTTTTTACCTTATGCGCATCACATAAAAATTGGAATCTATCTAGATAATCCGCTACGTCATCCTTTAAAGGATTGAAATGAAGCAATTTAATCCTACTAACAAACTCCCTTGTCGTACTCGAATTTGTTTGCTGAGCACCCGTACTCGCCAATTTCAATTTCTCTAACTCCAAAATTGCGAGTCTTTCCTCAAGTTCCATTTTCTGTTTTCTTTCCTCATGTTCCATTTTTCTAATTTCAGCCTCAGCAGCAGCTTGAAGTTGGAGTTTTTTCTCCTCAGCAGCAGCTTGAAGTTTTCTCTCCTCAGCAGCAGCTTGAAGTTGGAGTTTTTTCTCCTCAGCAGCAGCTTGAGCTTGAATTTTTGTGTCTTCCATTTCCATCTGGAATTTTCTTTCATCAGCAGCAGCTTGAGCTTTTCTCTCCTCAGCAGCAGCTTCTCTTTGATACTTTTTTCTTCAAGTTCTAATCTTCTATTCTCAGCTTCTAGCTTCTTTAGTTCAGCTTCTGCTCTCCTTTGTTCAGCTTCTGCTTTCAATTTAATTTCCTCTTTTTGTTTCTTTTCTTCTGACCTTAATGCAATGGCGAATTGAGCAGATGAATATTCTTCCAATTCTTTACCAGACTTACCAAGGGTTAACCCTTGCTGGATGAAGAAATCCAAATTAGACATTCTGTCTACTGAGATCAGAAACCTGAAAAAATTAAATAAATTACCTTATCCCACTTCAATGGGAGACAAGTCTGAAATGCTAGACTTGTATACTCACTTCACTTTATTTCACTCTCTTAGTCTTAGTCAAAGACCTAGTATGGTTATCTTGTTTATAATGTAACAAAAATCACTTGAGTACCTGTGGAAAATAATTCCTTTATATCCCACTCACTATGGGCACAAGTCTTTTTTATAAAGAACTTGAATATGTATTTCACCTTGTCTCAACCTTTGTGGATAACAAGTCTTTTAGCAAAGAACTTGTATAAATATCTTATATAATAATATTTTATTAACAATCTCTATATGAAGAGTGTGCCTTATCAATAATAATAATAATACATGACCAAGTATATGTATGTAGACTGTGTATGACAATAATGTAGTACAATCATAAATACAAAGACGAAGATACAGAACAATAACCGAAAACGTTCGCGGAAGTCAAATAAACAATAAAGCAGAAAGTAAAGAAAATGACCTCACGGTAGAAGGGGAACGACTAAGTAAGTAAGTAAGTAAAGAAAATGTTACACAAATGTGTAATGATGACCGCGAAAAGTAAACAAGACAAATGGCAACACTGTTATAAACAAATAGGTGTAAAGAACTGAACAAAAGAAAGGAGAGACCTACAAATACAAACAAATGAAATCAAAACTGAAGAACAGAAAAAAATATTACAAAAACAACGATAAGTACAGTTTCGGCACAGCTAACACGAATAGCAACGATTGTCGCTAGCAAATTCCAATTAAGGAAATTTGCAGTCCCTAACGACACGCTCTCAATAGATAACCTCTATTACGTGGTATTTATCTAAAGGAGTCACCTTTACCCAACCAGCCCGCAAAAGAACACAACAAAAATACACAACAACAGTAGAAGTAACATAAATATATATAGCAATCAATTCAATGTGTTGCAGAACAAGTTCAGTCACAGCTGAAACTAAAGTAAATTTCTTGCTCCTTGCGAACACAGAAACAAAATGTCAAGCGCGCACTGATTGACAGATCCACTGTAGTATGAAGTGGACTTCACGAACATAAAGTTACTATAACCTTCTCGTATCTTGAGTCTTGCACATCGAATGTTGACAATTTATTCGTACTGTTTACAAACAGGAACTTGACCTCAAAATATATAATTTGAAAGCTCGGACGTAGAAAAGTCTGTTGTTGAATGAGACGTGCAAACGACCAGCGGTACCGTTTACAAAAAGGACTCGTCTTGCAGTTGTGGTCCACGTAGCACATGCCTCGATGCTAACTTCAGTACTTGTCATGTTGTCGATTATGTAGCATTATAACAAAAATGCTAACACTGTTTATTCTGTCCTGTGTAGCCGAAACGTGGAAATGTAGAAATGTACAGATGTGTGTTACAGCTGTCAAGTGTGTAGCTTAGATCCACAGTTCAAAAATGTAATGTGCACTTGTCCTTCTCACGAAAATAGCCCCATCAGCTGGCCTACCAGAAATGTAAATTTCTGGATCACATTAATGTCACCACTAATGTTAATTGCTCGCTCTGTCCAGCTTAAACCCACAGATCTGGTCCACCAGAAATGTAACTGTCTTTTTCTCTTGTTGAGGTGATCACTGGCACAAGACAGTATACATGTTTTTAAGATGTGTAGTGCTGGCGTATGATGAGCTGAGTGTGGGTGCGAATGGAGGCGCGAATGTGTTTAGACTCGTATCAGTTGTATCGTGCAACCCATACACTCACATGCAGTAGTCAAAGATACTTGGACACTGCTGGCACATTTCAAAACATTTATTGACGACAACACACATAGCATCAACAGGAACAGTCAGTGTACACAAGGTCATGCTGACCGGAAATCGTTAGGTATACATCAGGCATTCTAAAGGCTGGTAAACATTTGAATATTCGTGCATGGTCAATACCATGTTCCTTAATAATGACAGTTCGTAGCGCCGCCCTGGTATCTCTGACTAAACGCGTCAGATACCTTAATCACTTTGACATACAGGTACAACTTGGCATTCCCCGCCAATTGCACATTATCAGGCTGTAGTATATTAGCCTTAACACAGGCCTCGTTATGACGTCACCTGTGTACTTCTTTTAGCAGGTTAACATCAACCCTGCAGTAATGCTTATGTAGATATAAATATACCGCGAATCTGCGGTTCCCACAATATCGCTTTGTCGCTGGACTTCGGTTCGTTTAAAGACAAATAGTGTTACATAGCTATCTTGTGCATAATGTATAAGTTCTGTAATGTAGGATCGGTGAGCTGTAGTTCACAGTCTTGGTAACCTTAAACATGTTCTGCCACCGAATGCATAATAATGTAGAAAAGGTCGGTGTTACCTTGCACAGAATCCTCAGAACATAATAACGAACTCTGTCGTCATTCCGACGTACAGAGAATCACAGGGGAGAACTGCCAACGCAGTCACTTCGAAGATTTTTCCCGAAAACACCATGGACGTTCGTCCCTCCGAAGCCAGCTTACATCCCGGCCTGACGGAAGTAACTCAACTTGGCGCTTAAAAAACCTGCGCATGGGCCCATGCCCGAACTGTCTACCTTTGACCCTAAAGGTCAAACACAATGAATGAACAAACAAGGGAAGACAACCCCTAATCAACCTGACATCGCAAGGTAAAGACACAATTATTCTTATGATAAAACATAAGCAAATAACTTGACAGATGACTCCGTCGAAAATGACAGCAACAGGATCCCAAAAAGGACGCAACAGTTTCATCTTACACACATTGCTGAGAGAGTTTACCGAAGTGTTTGTGAGTTGGTACACAAGACATCGGAGGTTTGATTGCCATATACGGAAGATCACGCGCAAAATTATTCAATGTCGGAATATTTTGAAGTTACGCCACCCAACATTTTTGTTTGAAATGATTGGAGCCGGGATAGCTTCATAACAAACAGATGCAGGGGTAGGACAGGAATATAACCTGACACGTTTCAGTATTAAGACACTGTGAGATTCACGCTTGTCAAAACACAACCAGACTTGCCAGAAGTTAGAATTCAGAATTTCCATTTATCAGACCGGACTTTGTGGAACAATCTTAAAGGACTTATATAGCCCAGGAAAACCATTTAAATAAGGAAGGCTGAGGAAACTGAACCACACGGAGTTAAAGAGGGAATTATCTTATAATAATAAAAGTTACGACCCCCAAGAACACGTGTAGGAGGCCTAAACAAGTACCTTAACTTCATTCATCTGAGCAAAACGTCTGTGAGCCAGGATTGGCGTAAGTTGTCATTTTACATTCTATATTTTTCATTACTAACATGTGAACTAATATGTATACATTCATTCATAACCCTCCACTCCCAAAGGAGCATAGGCCTTCAACAAATATAATATGTATATATTGCCATGTGAATATTAATATGTGAAAATCGCTAGTGGATGTCCAAGTCAAATGAGGCTGGCAACCTCAGCGTATAGAATGATGATTTAATGAACCAACACTGCAAGGACTGGTGACTGCTTTATTGCTAGCTCCTTACAGAGAACTAAAAGCATCGGTAGTCCTAAGTTCCATATGGAGCAGGGAGGGAAAGATGAAAGAAATGATGTACATTCTAAGTATAATACTTACAGTTTCAAACCAGGGTAAATGTCTATGTAAACATATTCACTTTAAAGTTAATGAAAGTTTCAAACTTTTCAATCAGTGTAAATGTAAATGAAAACAGATTCAGTTTATATTGTGAACACTTTTCAATGAGTGGAGATGTAAATTTAAACATATTCTATCTGTACTATTAACTTTTTTCATTTAAATGTAAAATAAGGATAAAGCTATTCAATTTAAATGTAAAGAAAGTTACTCTCGAGGGATTAAGTTTAATTCTCATCGAGGTTAAATTCTTAGATAGGTAGAATAGGAGAAAGGGGACACATAAGTATGTGTCGGGAAATGCAATACTCAGGAGAGCGTTTCGTTTCTATTCTTTTACCATAGTTGTTGGTGGTAGTACTAGTGAAGGTACTAATCTGTGGAACAAAGTGAGGGAAGAAGTGGACTGACGTAGAAACGCGGGACCAGCTTGGCAGTTACTCCTTGATGGTTCTGGTAACGTCATGCACCTTTAATCTTGACCAGAGACGTGAGAACTCCAGTGACCTATCTGCAAAGAACCAACCCATCAGCGGGAGCAGAAACTACTATTGGCAGCCAAATGAAACGTATAAGCTGCCAAAGTGAACTTTTTCATAAAACCTACTATCATTCAATGATGAACATTCTTTTTCAAACTATTCAATTATTTTAACCCTTGTTAAAACTAAATGATTATTAAATCTGTTATTTGTTAATATACAAAATTAAATTTGATTTAATCATTTTAAATGTACTGCATGTTTGTCTCAGTCAATTTACTAAACATACTCTAAACAGAGCTATAGCAGAATAAACAGACAGAGTATATTTCAACCAAAAATAATTATTCTATATCGCGTTTTTACCTATCATCACAAAATTTCCATTAACAAAACCAAACTGCAAACTGCAGTAAGGATAAAATAAAAATATGGGTTTGTTGTAATTAAAGAATGCAAATTTAAAATTCTAATCAATAATGTTATTTAAAAAAAAAAAAAAACGTTTGCACAAAATAAAACATTTGCAGAAATGCACGCTTCGGGATTATCAGAACCGTCAACAACTAATATTGGGGACAGTGTTGCCAACTTGAACGTTTTAAATAGCACTATGTGTGTAACAAAAAAAGTACAAAAACGCATTTTAAAAAAAAAATTACAACTAATTGCCCTTTAAAAAACTATTTAATTACTACCGAACATTAACTATTTATTTTAGAACGGAAAAAAAACATAAATGCATTTAATTTTTTTTTAAATTGTTTAGCGGCCTGTACATTATCTCGAAAAATTCTTACTCTGTTGCTTTTGTCGTGGAGGCACCTGTAAGCCTGGGGCCCTACGCCTTGTCTAGTGGGCCTAATGAATAATCCGGCGCTGCATACAGTGTATGTGCATATCACTTCACTGTGTCCTTTTTCTCTTCATTCCTCCACCTAGATTCCATCATAGAACCAATACGTAACACTGGACGAAATACAATTACGTATTACGATTACATATTACGATCACCTCCATACTTAATTAGATTTCAGCATCGTAATTACACTTTCGTGTACTGCACTTTTTCACCAACTAAATTCTTCTATTCCAAATTATTATTATTATTGCATTCGGCATGGCATTCCGGTTAATCGACATTCCAGTGAATCTACATGTCGATTAATCCACACACTGGTGAATTCACACTTCAGTTAAACATCATCCCAGTTAAAGCAATACCGGATATTAGACAGCCTTAATGTATAGTCCAAGTAAAACAGATGGCACAGTGTGACAGAATGAGGCGACCCCTCTCGATCAATATTGCACTTCAGCAGTAATCGGTGCATTTGTGGTACTGATTTTATTGCGTGTTTTCAATTTTCGCACTTTCTTTCTTTCTTTCTATACTATGTAGCAGATAGTTTATATTTTCAAGTATTCTTTCACTACTTTCAGTATTTTGGGTCTTGTCTGTTATCTGGCACTCCCTGTGGATGATAAACACCTCACATTTGCAGGGAGAGGTAGAGATAATATTACGAGAGGCAGGTTGGTTAAATTCCCTTGTACCAAGCTTGGCCGCTGTGGATTAACACACATATCGCCCAGCGCTATCTGCCAAATCACCGATAAGACGGGTGCGCACATCACCAAAGCTTGGAATACGGGGCACCAATAAGAGATTACTTTCTGGTAAAGTAATGAATTGTTACTTTTGATACACGATGTCATATGAGGTTAACGACATGTTCACGACTCTGTACGCAAGGCATCGTATGTCTTATTGCCATATATGGTAATACGTAGCTGTTACGTACATTTATTACCTAAGGGGGTAGTCGTCGGTCCTACCATATGTACGCACCAGTCTTGAGATAGTTATATTATTTGTGCGTTCGATTGATTCACGCACTGACGTGCACAATGCTGTGTGAGTTGCTTTGGACGCACGTGTAACCTAGTTGAGGAGTTTGTGACGTCAGGTTTTGAAGTGGAAACATGGAACTGGCTTGTGTCCATGATTGTAATTTTATATTGTGTATCCAATGGCATGTTGAAGGAAGCCATTTATTATTGTGATTTGTATTGGTCTTCAGGTCGAAGCCAATCGCAGTTATGTCACGTAAGTTATCGCCCACTTCTTATTTTAATGCTGCATAAAAAGGCCGCTCTACTACTAATCTAGCGGGAATTTTATCATTCCTAGAATGGATCTACAGAGTCGCTTGCCTTTAAGATTGGGATCGTAGACGGAGAATTCCTACGAGTAGAAGAAGTTATATTGTTTACCTTATGCACATGTTTTAAATGCCGTACATGCTTCAATGCCAAAGTCGTGGCATGGATGTAAAGAGAGGTTAGCCAACTGAAAGCCTTTAACTGATAGGATTATCGTATATGACTTTGTGTGAAATTATATGATGTACAACGCTATGTAGGATGAACGTCTGGGAATTTTAACAAATGTAATATGGAAGATTTCATCCCAGAGTATGAATACGTTACCATGATAGACGTCCTTGAAAGAAGGTCAACGGTCGTGACTGAGAAGGATTTTATACGGTAACAGTTTTGTAATCCTTAGTCTATGGACAGAGGTCTTTACTAGAAGAGAATCTTCAGGAACTTTAGCAGCAATAATTAATATGTTGTCGTGTGATCTTTGCGCCTGTGACGATGTCCGTCTTGTCCACTTCGTGTCCTGGTGAATAAAATCTATGTAAAGTTTACCAACGACTTGTGTGCTGCCAATACTTGACCAGTTCATCCAATTCAAGATACTTGTTGGTTTTCGTTTGAAAAAACATTGTTGACATTTATTCCGTTGTAACCATTCGCGTTTCAATTCATCACTATGAAAACGACACCAACAATAACTGGTAGGCCAGTGCGGTCTGGAAGTAATTTCAGGAACGTACCCATCCAATTGATCGTTTGAAAAGAAGAATGTTTACTTTCAAGGCGACATCATCTCAATTTGGATCCTAGCGGAATATGAATCAAAATCAACTCAAATGCTCAAGGTCTTCAATCAACCTCCACGTCAAGTTTCACAGTGACTGATTACTTGGAGATCATCTCTTCATCATTATTACGTGCGAGCTAGTTTGATATACGCAGAGCGAAGTATTGCATCCTCTAACGTACATACACGGGGACAAGGCACTTTGATTTTTACCTGCACGCGAGCTAAGTATAACTTGTATCCGTTATACACTTTATTACTATTAGCTGTGCCTTATTTGATTATGTCCACTTTCATATTTTCCGTGTTATGTGTTATATGTTGTGTATCCTTCGCGGGAGGTTGGGAGGTAGATCTGACGAACGAGATCCATCTCGAAGTCAATTCGGGCTCTTCGTCAGACGTTCTGTAGGACATTATTTTGCAGACTTCCCGCAGTGGAATGTTCCTACGCGTGAGCGTAGAAGGATTCTAGGTCCACTGTGTCTGGTGGTCTGTGACACCTGTCTGTTTTAGCTGTAGTGTCACGTTTACTTGTTGTTTTTGTTAGCTATTTTTACTTGTACCTTGGTTTTATGATGAATTTTGTTTGTATTTCGCGTCCATCTCACCTTTCCTGTCGTTTAGTTTTTTACAAAACCTATGTTTTTTACACTGTGTTGTCAATTGTCTTGTGCATTATTTAATCGCAGTTATCATCGTAATTCTTTGCGATATTCCATTTTAGTTTCTCATTTTATTTTAATTGGATTTCTGCGAACGTCTTCGTTTGTTTTGAATATCTTGTCGTGTCATTATTGTGCTATTGTCTGTCACATTACTGCTTTCACACCATTACATGTTATAAATTACATTATTAATTATTAATATTATTGCCTATTATATAAATTGATTTTACCGTTCTAGAACAGGAACTAAGAACACTAGTTGTAGTAACACTTTTAAATAGTATTATTACATAATAATCTTCAAATGGCTACCTTAGACTATTTCATTAAGCAAGCAAAAGCTCTTCAGATGGCTCCTGATGAAGCAAAAACATTTGCACTTGCAGAATATAGGAAAGCTCAAGAGATAGAAGCCGAACAGAGAAAGTTAGAAACTTTAAGACTAGAAAAACTTCAATTTGAGGCAGATCAAAAACGGATTGAATCTGAGGAAAATGAGAAAAAAATGAGATTAACTGCTGAGGAGGATGAAAAGAAGAGGAAATTTATAGCTGAGGAAGAGGAGAAAAAAATGAGATTGGCCGCTGAATTAGAAGAGAAACGATTTCAGCGAGAAGCAGAACAGAAGCAAAAGGAGTCTGAAGAAAGACTTAGAAAAGAAATGGAAGTTAAACACAAGGAAATGGAACAGAACCTAAAAGAAATAGAAGAAAGGAGATTAATAGCTGAACAAAACACAAAACGACTTCAGCTTGAGATGGAAGAGAATGATAGAAAACGACAGCATGAACTGAAATTAGCAGAGTCAGAATATGAGAGACTTAGGTTAACTCAGGAAGCTAATTCTCAGAGAACTTTTGAAAGCCACACTTCATCCAGACAGGATCATTTTAAGGAAATTCACCTTAAATTACCAAAATTTAATCCCCCGTCTGATGACGTAATATTCTTCCTGGATAGGTTTGAGGCCACTTGTGGGTCTTATAACGTGGATAAAGCGCTATACTGTACATATTTATCCAGATTACTTACAGGGGATGCATTAGCAGTTTATCATACCACCAGCATTGGTGAGAAAAATGACTACAATGCTCTTAGAGCAGCACTTCTGCAAAAATTCCAAATGACAGAAAACGAATATCGTTTGAGATTTCACACATTACTACCTCAATCTGGCAGAAATTTTAGTGATTTTCTGTC
Source organism: Oreohelix idahoensis (assembly GCA_024509875.1). Classification (NCBI taxonomy): domain Eukaryota; kingdom Metazoa; phylum Mollusca; class Gastropoda; order Stylommatophora; family Oreohelicidae; genus Oreohelix; species Oreohelix idahoensis. The sequence continues at coordinate 63,240 of JAMPIV010001536.1, read as the reverse complement.
ACAGATACGACGAACATTAGAAAGATGGATCGAATTATCCAAAATTGAAAAGTCGTGTGAAGGTCTCTTTGATTTACTGATGCGCGATAAGGTACTTTCGTCGGTAAACCCTACATTTCTCGCATTTTTACACGAACGGAAACCTTTATCTATGAAAAATTTAGAAGAACATGCAAAAAATTTTTGCACTGCTCACCCAAACATGGATCTAAGTAATGCGCAGATTAAGAATGAATTGCCTGTTGCTTTTGCAGCACAACAAAACAATTTTTCACGCAATCGTTCTTTTAGTGCTGATAGGTATGTCAATAAGGGAAATAATCATAATTTCAACAATGATAACTTTTACAAAGGGAAGCAATTTCAACAATCTGCTCCATTTAATGTTTCTTGGAACCAAACTCACAGTTCGCGAGATTTTGGTAACAATTATTTTAAAAATAATCAAGGACATTATAATAAACAAAACTGGAGATCAAGGTCTCAGGGTCCGCAAAACAGACAATTTTTTGGAAATAAACCATTTAACCAACATCATAACGATCATTCTACAAATTATCGGACTAATCCAAATTTTAACTCTAGCAGAAACGACAATTATGGCAATTTTAATGACAAAAATCACAATCGATCGCGCCGACGAGATAGATCGTCGAATAATACAGGTAGACATTCTAATGTTGCTTTTAATGATACACAGGCTAACATTGAACAGGGTAAAGTAGCTGAAACTCACAATGCTATGTCTTGTTCTCTAGATTGTTCCCAGGTGAAAGACTGTCCAGAATGCTCGACTCTTTTCCAGCCTAAGGCGATGACGACGCTGCGTTGCGGACATACCTTGCCTAGCCTGCCTGCAGTCTGTACAGCCACTGCTGCGTCAGTACACCAGGGACAGGGCTCTCTTAAGTTTCACAAGGGATTTGTCAATAATATTTCATGCTCTCTCCTATTTGACTCAGGTTGTACAACAATCGGTGTCCGGACTTCGCTGATCAACCCAAGTTGTGCCACGGGCCGGGTTGTCAAATGTGTAACATTTGGTGGCACTATTGAAACATTTCCCACTGCTATTATTGATCTTAACACACCTTTCTTTACAGGAAAGATCCAAGCATGTCTCCTTCCGAATCCAATTTGTGATGTTATACTTGGTCGCATACATGGTATTAAGGAGTGTACACCACAGCATATAGCTGAATGGGAAGAGCGACATATTCAAACTGCAAATGCAGTAGTGACTAGAGCGCAAGCTACTAATATGTCGCATGATACACCTATTGAACCTACAGTTCATACCACTTTTGATGATGATGCTCCTATTTCACGGGAGTTGTTTGCAACATTGCAAAAGAATGATAATTCATTAAAAAAATTCGTTCAGTATGTTAACAAAAAGAATACAAGCAACAAACTTGCAAAATCTAGACATGACTTTATACTTAAAAATGGGATTTTGGTTAGAGTAATACGGGAAAAGGATTTATCCTTATGTTCTCAGATTCTTGTCCCATCCTGTATGAGATCTCGTATATTACGACATGCGCATGACTCGCAATGTGCGGGCCATATGGGTTTTTCGCGTACCAAATCCAGAGTGCTTTCGGCATTCTACTGGCCAGGCGTCCATAGAGATGTTACTCTCTATTGTCGGTCCTGTTTGATATGTCAAGAAGTTAAGGTACGGGGTCCATTTCATGCGGCTCCTATTCAAGCTGCGGACATCCCGATTAGACCATTTGATAAAATGGCCATTGACATTATTGGTCCAATGCTTCCATCTGCTAGAGGGCATACGCATATTCTTACGTGCATTGATATGTGCACTCGTTGGCCTGAGGCCACCCCTCTCAAGAACACTTCATCTGCCAGTGTAGCAGAGGCATTGATGTTAATCTTCTCACGCATTGGTTTTCCAAGGAAAATCTTGTCGGATCATGGGGTTCAGTTCATTTCTGAATCCATGTCTCAAGTTATGAAGACATTAGGTATAGACAGATCTCTTAGTTCTATTTATCATCCGATGTCAAATGGGTTAATTGAGCGTCTCAATAGGACACTCAAGCAGTTGTTGGGTAAGATGACTCAAGACCATCCCCAAGACTGGGATCGGGTCCTACCCGCTTGTCTCTTTGCGTATCGCGAGGTACAAAATCAAGCAACGGGGTTTTCTCCGTTCCAGCTTGTTTTTGGCATGCAACCACGCGGTCCGATGTCGTTAATCCACGACTTATTGGTGGATGAGAATATTGAAGAGGAAACTCAATCCTCTTATGAGTATGTGATCTCTCTTAGAAAGAAAATCATAGATGCTTGTAGACTAGCTACTGCATCATCCGAACATGCCAAAGAAAAAGCTCGTCTATCTGCAAACAAATATAGACGTCTTCGCCAGCTCATACCTGGTGATGAAGCTTTTGTATTACTCCCTGCGCATAACAATCGTCTTTTAATTACCTGGAGAGGTCCTTTCAGGATCATCTCAAGAATATCCGATGTCGACTACATCGTTGATGTTAATGGCAAACATAAAACCTTCCACATTAACATGTTGAAGGAGTATTACTCACGTCCTGATTATCTACAATCGGTGTTCCAAGCAACTGACGATCCTACACCTCCTATTCAACACTATTCTAGTTTGTCAGTCATCCAAGAAGAGGAATCTTCTTTCGATGATGTACAACTACCAATACCAGTTGTACCACTCCATTCCACTGAGAAATGGAATGATGTTACTATCTCATCTACTCTTACTGATGATCAACGTCAGCAAGTCTCTAAAATTCTACACACGTATGAGGATGTCCTCACTGACATCCCAGGTCATACGTCAGTCATCCAACATGACATTATTCTGACTGACGATACACCGATTCGAGTTCGCCCATATCCTATTCCTTTACACTTTCGTGATAAGGTTGATAAGGAATTGGATGATATGCTCCAATTAAATATAATTGAACCATCTTCATCACTATATTCTTCTTCTATGGTAATCATTAGGAAGAAAGACAACAATATACGTCTTTGCGTAGATTACAGGAAGTTAAACAAAGTTACAAAATTCGATGCGGAACCATTACCTCTTTTAGACGACTTATTAGAGAAATTATCTCATGCGACATTCTTTTCGAAATTTGACCTTTCAAAGGGTTATTGGCAAGTGCCACTCACTACGAAAGCAAAGCCATTCACCGCTTTCTCGACACCACGGGGTCTTTTTCAATGGAATTTTATGCCTTTCGGGTTAATGAATGCGCCAGCTACCTTTGTACGCATGATGCGCCGCATATTGTCTCATCGTCCCGATGTCATTACTTATATAGATGACATCTGTCTTTTTAGTGATTCTTGGGATGAACATATTCAGGGTTTAAAATCTTTACTTTCTACCTTACAGGATTATAACTTAACAGCGAAACCTTCAAAGGCTTTTGTCGGTTTTCATGACATCTCATTTCTTGGTCACCGTATAGGTCGCGGTTTAATGTATACAGAAGACAGTAACGTCTCTAAAATTTTAAACATCTCAGCACCTAAGACAAAAAAACAAGTGAGGTCACTCTTAGGACTAATACAGTTCTATTCTAAATTCATCCCTCATTTGTCTACTATAACTGCACCTCTTTCGTCTTTACTGAAGAAGGGCACACCTAATGTAATAAAGTGGTCGCAGGATCACCAAACGGCGTTAGACTATATAAAACAAATTTTTTTCAAATAAGCCTTTTTTTAAGGTTGCCTAACAAAGATCTCACCTTTGTTCTTCGCAGTGATGCTTCTTCCTACGCTATCGCGGCAGTTTTGATGCAGGAATACGGAGGCACCTTATTTCCTGTTATGTACGTATCCAGAAAGCTTACAACGAGCGAGATAAATTACTCCGTTCTAGACAAAGAGCTCCTTGCTCTTGTCTGGGCAATCACAAAACTGGATCGTTATCTCCTCGGATCACACTTTGTGGTGGAGTCTGACCAGAAAGCTCTTTCCGCATTGAATACAGGGAACGTTAAGTCATCAAAGTCAGCGCGTTACGCTATAGCTCTTCAACCGTTCCATTTTGAGATACGAGCTATTCCTGGAGTGCAGAATGTATTTGCAGACTGTCTTTCAAGATGCCCTAGTGAACTTGGTGAAACTAAACTACTTTTAGATGGAGAAACGTCCTCACCGAAACATGAATAACTTTGTACAGTGTCATTGATTGTACATCTGTGAAGACTATGTATAGTTTTTCAGTATTCGTATAAATATAACTTTCAGAACATACTTACATATGGATTATAACATTATTTCTTGTGAAGTAACGTTTTATTAGAACGGGAACAGTGATATTAAAGTAACATTTTTTTTTGTAGTATGGAAACATTGGAAAAAAGCAACAAATAGACATTCGTTAGTGTTATGGAACATATTACACTACATATCGTGTTCGTAAACTTATTTCGTGCATGGAACATTAGGAACATATTCTTGTTGACTCTAAATAGTTCTGAACGAACATTCACAATGACTGAAATTAGAATTACTTAGAATAAATTACTAGTTATTTATTTATGTGTAATTAAGTACTAGAATTAGATTAATTCAATTTAATCAATTTGATTGTTTATAAATCACACATCTACTAACGTTATTAGTGTCTCGCAATACGTGTAGTCACGTATCCCACTACATGATATTTCTCTTTTAGATAACTAGTCAAACTTACTAGTGCTAGATAACAGTAAGTGCGTTGCTTCTTAAAGTGTTTAATTTTGCATTGTTTCATTTTTGCACATTGTATTTCAAAATTTTCTGTTTCACTGATTCTTTTATCATTGATTATCATCAGTGTTGCTGTTCATTTTCATTTTTGAAATCATATGTTTCGATTTTCTTTTGAAAAACTTAGTTGAATTTTATTATCATCTTTTTTGTTGATTTTTCATTTTCATTTTCATTTTCAACTTCTTTTTACTTCGAATATTACCACATCGTTCCAAAGTAGGTCGATGGTGGATGTGTGCTTTAATGCATACTGTCATTTAGTTATATTAATTTCAAGTCAATATTCTTTTCTTAATATGATATAACTTTATGCATTGTATATATTGTTGTAGTTTTGACTCACCTCTCTCGAGTAATTAGTTCGAAAAAAATTAATAGAATTAATTTTTTTAAGGGGAGGTAATAAGGGAGCTGTTACGTACATTTATTACCTAAGGGGGTAGTCGTCGGTCCTACCATATGTACGCACCAGTCTTGAGATAGTTATATTATTTGTGCGTTCGATTGATTCACGCACTGACGTGCACAATGCTGTGTGAGTTGCTTTGGACGCACGTGTAACCTAGTTGAGGAGTTTGTGACGTCAGGTTTTGAAGTGGAAACATGGAACTGGCTTGTGTCCATGATTGTAATTTTATATTGTGTATCCAATGGCATGTTGAAGGAAGCCATTTATTATTGTGATTTGTATTGGTCTTCAGGTCGAAGCCAATCGCAGTTATGTCACGTAAGTTATCGCCCACTTCTTATTTTAATGCTGCATAAAAAGGCCGCTCTACTACTAATCTAGCGGGAATTTTATCATTCCTAGAATGGATCTACAGAGTCGCTTGCCTTTAAGATTGGGATCGTAGACGGAGAATTCCTACGAGTAGAAGAAGTTATATTGTTTACCTTATGCACATGTTTTAAATGCCGTACATGCTTCAATGCCAAAGTCGTGGCATGGATGTAAAGAGAGGTTAGCCAACTGAAAGCCTTTAACTGATAGGATTATCGTATATGACTTTGTGTGAAATTATATGATGTACAACGCTATGTAGGATGAACGTCTGGGAATTTTAACAAATGTAATATGGAAGATTTCATCCCAGAGTATGAATACGTTACCATGATAGACGTCCTTGAAAGAAGGTCAACGGTCGTGACTGAGAAGGATTTTATACGGTAACAGTTTTGTAATCCTTAGTCTATGGACAGAGGTCTTTACTAGAAGAGAATCTTCAGGAACTTTAGCAGCAATAATTAATATGTTGTCGTGTGATCTTTGCGCCTGTGACGATGTCCGTCTTGTCCACTTCGTGTCCTGGTGAATAAAATCTATGTAAAGTTTACCAACGACTTGTGTGCTGCCAATACTTGACCAGTTCATCCAATTCAAGATACTTGTTGGTTTTCGTTTGAAAAAAACATTGTTGACATTTATTCCGTTGTAACCATTCGCGTTTCAATTCATCACTATGAAAACGACACCAACAGTGACCTTTTGCTTTACACACCTTATTTCTCGTGGAATATTTTGAAAGTACCACACCCGAACCCGCCTGTTTGAAAATGATTGGAGCGTTTTTTTTTTAACTCCATAACAAACAGATGCGTGGGAGACCGGGAATGTAACCTGAAATGTTTCAGTTTTATTCCACTGTGAGATTCACGCTTGCCAAGACAACCCCAGACTTGCCAGAATTAGAATTCATAATTCCTTCTTACCCTACCAGACACATTTTATTGGAGAATTTTGGATGGACTTTCATAGCCCAGGAAATCTCTTTCATATAAAATAAGGAAACCGGGACTGAAGAAACTGAAGGACCACACACGAAGTCAGAGAGGGAACGTATTAAATTAACGACACCCCAGACACGTGTAAGAGGCCGATTCAAGTTTTTTATTCATGTAAGCAAAAAATCTGTGAGCCAGGATTGGCGTAAGTTGTCATTTTACATTCTATATTTTTCATTACTAACATGTGAACTAACATATATGTGTATATTGCCATGTGAATTTTAATGTGAAAATCGCTCGTGGATGTCCAAGTCATTTGAGGCTGGCAACCTCAGCGTATAGAATGATGATTCATGAATCACCACTGCATGGTCTGGTGATTGCTTTATTGCTAGTTTCTTAATTAGAACTAAAAGCATGAAGTAGTCCCAGGTTCCTATGGAACAGGGAGGGAAAGATGAAAGAAATGGTGTACATTCTAAGTATAAATACTTACAGTTTCAAAGCAGTGTAAGTGCCCATATAAACATATTCACCTTAAAACTAATGTTAGTTTTCAAGCTTTAAACGTGTAAATGTCTATGTGAAAATATTCATTTTAAAATTAATGAAAGTTTCAAGCTTCACATCAATGTAAACATAAATGAAAACATATTCAATTTATATTGTGAACACTTTTCAATCAGTTGAAATGTAAGTGTAAACATATTCTATCTGAGCTATTAACCTTTCCATTTAAATGTAAAGAAAGCTTTATCCCGTTGGATTAAATTTAATTCTCATCGATGGTATATTCTGAGATAAATGGGATGGTAGAATAGAAAAGGGAGCATATAAGTATGTGTAGGGAAACGCTATACTGAGGAGAGCGATTCGCTTCTATTCTTTATCATAGTTATTGGTGGTACCAGCAGAAAGTACTATCTCTGGAACCAAGTTAAGGTAGAAGTGGACTGACGTTGTGCGAGACGCCATCATAAGTGGGTCTTATAGACAGACCCAGGACCAGCTTGGCCGTTAATCCTTGACGTTCTAGGAACGTGCGGCGCCTTTAACCTTGACCAGCGACGAGCGAGAGCAGTGTTCACAGAACACATCAGCGGGAGCAGAAACTACTATTGGCAGCTAAGTGAAAATATATACGCTGCCAAAGTGAACTTTTCCCCATCATCTTTACTATAAATCAATGATGAATCCTTTCTTTTAAACTATTCAATTTATTTTCAAACTGTTAAAACCTAATAATGGTAATGAAACCCGTAACACGTCCATTGAGGCATATTGGGAATATGGTGTTAGGCCCATATTATCTTGACCGTCGGCACACTAGGGGTGATGTGGTCGGCATCACGCCTATTAAAACCTAAAGTGAATATTAAATTTTGTTATTTGTAATGTTACAAATTTAATTTCGAGTTAATCATTTTAAAGTTACTGCATGTTTGTCTCAGTGAATTTACTACACAGACTCTAAACAGAGCTATATCAGAATAATATGTATCCCTCTGAGTAAATCAGGGATGGGGGCTTGAACGAGCTGAAATTAATAAGTGCTTAATTCCTTCACAAAAATTGTCGTCAGATTCTAGAATTAACGTGCTCAGCCAAAGCAGCATTGTTTTCGCTTATCTGAATATCTTGTGAAGACTCACTTTGTAATAGAAGTGTCATTACCCTACTATCTACATCTCTGCCAAGAGTAATCTCATGCGAAGGTAGATACATTTGAAGCCCATGTTAGATACTCTTGAGGTTTGGCCACTGTTGGACCACTACTGCAAAGCAGGGGAGGCAATACCGTCACACGCAACAGAAATGCAGATTGGTAATTTAAGGACAGGCAACATAAAAATATCTATGCAAGAAATAAAACACACTGCTAGAGGAATAGTCTTAAAAGCAGTCTAAATAAAAGGAGAACTGATGACAGCATATAACGCGGTGTCTTACTCTAGAGATAGATGTTGAATGTTGCCGAGTCTTCGCACATTGAAGAAGGCAGCAACGTGAAAGAATAAGCAGACAAACAACAACAAAAAACGACAAAGTTGTGATGAGAAAGAATGGAAAGCAGACAAAACGAAAAAACCCACCGTAGGAAATAACACGACGGTTAGAGGAAACATTAACAAAAGACATCGAAAGAAAGGAAGAAAATTAAGAACTATTCGAAATTTCGATGAAGGGAGTAAATCATTATTCTGAAATAGACGGAGTAATAAACTTAATTACATAATAATGATGGAGAATTAGAGCGAACTAAAGAAATAATTCTTTCAATTTACATTAAAAATATCTTACATGTTATGAAAATAAGTAAATGTATTTGTTGAGTTAAAAGATAGAGATTAACAAAGAGTATGTTCGAAGGGCAAAGAAAAGAATATTAATACGATGCCTAGCCCCAGGAGAATTGATAAAGACAAAAATAAAATGCCATAGAAACTTGGAAAAAAAAGAAGAGAGAGAGAGAGAGACAAAGAGTGACACCGAGATTTGGACACACACACACACACACGCACACAGAGGCAGAGGTGGTCTATGGTTCGATCCTCAGTTAAGGTGAGCAAAGGACTCCAAGGTCGACCCAGCCTCATGAATTGTGTACTAGAGCAACTCTGGGAAGGTTAAGGCGGCCGGCGTGATGCTGATCATATCATCGCTAGTGTACCGATGGTCAAGAAAATATGGGCTTAACATCATATTCCCAATATGCCTCAATGGGCGTATAATTGAATTCCCCTTCCCCCCCCCACCCCCCCTCCCCCCCACCCCCCCCCCCCCCACCCCCCCCCCCCCCCCCCCCCCCCCCCCCCCCCCCCCCCCCCCCCCCCCCCCCCCCCCCCCCCCCCCCCCCCCCCCCCCCCCCCCCCCCCCCCCCCCCCCCCCCCAACCCTTACACAGATAAAGACAGATAGAAAAAATATAGATAGTTCTTGGTTGATTAAAAAAGACCATGTACAATTGCATGAATTGCGTCAGTAATTTTTGCTACAAACTTTAACTGGCTGAACAACAGAAGAAATCACAGACGTTGGCCAAAACACATCATCAAACAGCGATACAAAATATTATATACTGACTCTTTGAAACGAATGAAATAGGTAGACTGATGTAAACATCTAGGAAAAAAATATGAAATAGAGGACCAGATAAACTAAGAAGAAGTGGGAAGTGAAACATTATCTGGAACCCGGTCTCGTTACACCTAGACAACAGTCAGTTACGTAATCACATATAAGACAGGCTTTTTCATTCAAAATGAATTTCTGAAAACTCACATTAAAAATGTTTGTGTGTTGGTTCGAAATAGTAATTTCTCAAGTCAGAAACAATAAATCTTTGCCCATTATAAAACACCTGACGAATGGAATAACAAGATCAGTAATCAATACACGTCAGAAAATATTTACTGTAGAAAAAATGATGTGTCTTGTCGGCACACAGTTTGTGGATATTTAAGCTACTTCACCATTTTATTCCGCCCCCCCCTAATTTGGAAGTGTTTCTTCTATAACGAGCAAGTAACTCACCAAAACGTGCCGTGGAACAGTTATATTGTGCGTTTTCTGCAGTATGTTGGTGTTAATTCTACTGTGGGCGTCTCACACTTTTCTATTCCATTTCAACGTCATTGGATCTTTGTCGTCAAACACATTATGACATGTGATCTATGGTCAGTGCATCACGACAAAAATTGCAAAGGGCCCTGTGTTATTTTAATCCGTTTAAACAAATAAAGACGGGAAACCCGAGGCCTGCAAACGGTAAATAAATAAATAAATATTACACACATAAAGGTATGTTTCAGGTACTCGTGAGAAATGAAGAAGTAGTACGGAAGCAAATCACACTATCCTCCCTAGTTGGGGCCTAGTTGGCAGGGAGGATAGTGTGATTCGCTTGAGTAGCTAGGAGGTGGGGACGGTCGGAAGGTCCTGGGTTCGATTCTCCGGTAAGCCACTCACTTCTGTTGTTTTTTTGTTGTCTAGTTTTCTACTTTATTTCTCACGAGCGCCTGAAACAAACCTTTACGTATGTAATATTTATTTATTTTAATTCGTGTTCAATTTAACATCAATGGTTCAATGCGCGCCGTTTTCATATTCTCACGAAAGGCTAGCGGTATTGTTCATTGTTCGTTTCAGGGTATCTCACGCTTAGTAATTTGAAGATTCTATATCGGGAATATTTAATAAGATAAGGAAAAATTAATTTCTACCTGAAAGTAGAGTAGGAAATGTCAAAAACAGACTTGGAGAGACAAGATAAAAAGCTTGAAGAGGACTTTGCTGTAAATGACAGGAGTTCACAATACAAGGTAATGGAGCACGTTTTGCAATCTGCCTCGTCTATGTCAGGACAAGATATTTTATTGCCGACTTTATTAATATTGATCGTATAGTTTAGATGGCGACATAAATATTGACGTTAACAACTATCTACGTTGTTTTGTTGTTGTCGATAATGTGGTGAAAGTAAAATTCGTCCATCTGTTTCTTCTGTCTTTCTCCTAAGTCAATTTTCCTTACAATTTCCTTCCTTAGTATTAGACTGTCGCGTCGTAGCGTAACAGCGCGCCATGTACTTTTCCCATACTCTGCTGTCAACACTTTTCTGGTTGTTCTCCACGTACATTAAAATAGGTTAGAACTCAGAACAGAGACGACTGCAGACTTCTTGGCGACGACATGGTGCAACATATCCACCCAGTACGGTTAACACTAGACGTCAAGAGTCATAAAATGCCTCTCACATATGGCGTAATTGATAAGATTCACCGAGTCAGAGACTAGGAGGCGAGATACACCCATTAAATTATTCGAGCAAGGAAGGAAACAAAGACATTTTTATTGCCCACCGTAAAGTTTCTAAACGGGGAAGAGTTGACGATTCTGAGAACATATGCAAGACAGCGAAGCCCAGATAAAGGACAGCCTATTTTTGAGATTAAGTCTGCCACTCTGGACCAACGGTAGCTTATTGGAGAATACGAATACTTTTGTCATTTTGAGACCTGCCCACCAAACACGTGATGCTTGGGGGAGGGAATAAAATGACCTGTTAAATATCCGGAACTTAAAGTGTTTGGCACTCAACAAAGAACCAAGGCTGGGGCCCGATCATACAGCCACGATTGACACTACACCAACTAAACGGGTAAAATTTAATTAAGATTCTAAGTCATTGAATTTAACGACCTAAAGCCATCAAGAACCAGAGCAGTAGTGATTTCGAAAAAAGGTCTTACTGGTGAAGACTAGAAAGTCCTTATGCAGTACCAACCAAATGTGCTAACATACGAGACTGTAGTGAACATAGATCATGAGTTTGCACTATAGTCCATACAAGTAAGAGCACAGACCACAGACGTGGCAACCCATTGAGTCAAAAACCGCCAACGTCAACCCCAGAAGACCAACAAATCTCCCAAAAGCTGAGTAACAAACATTTTTTTAGAAGCGAAACATATATTTTTTACAAACTTTGAAACCAAATGATGATACTTGCCTAATGTAACACTAAATGTGCAATAATGTCAGTGTAACTATCATTTAGTATAGCAGGATTCTATTTGTTTCTTTTTTTTTTTTTTTTAAATTCTATTTCATATATGAATAACTAAACCAACCGTGTCTGCTTTACTTTGTAACTTGTCAGATGTATGGTTGTTGTCTTCAATGTGGTAATAAGTTTGATAAGATAAATTCTTTGATATTTTACCTCGGAGCTCGAGCTGCGAATAATTGTAAATGAAATAACAATTTAATCAATCATGGAAGGAATAGAAGTGTGACTATAATACCAATCCTCTGTCTCTGTTTAATTCAATCAAGAGAGAGATACAGATTACCTTTCTACTAAATATTCCTTTTCAGTTTCACAAGAATGAACTACCCTGTTTGTGAAAAAAGTGTTCTGTGATGCGTCTGCAAATATCTGGCATTCTTAATAGAATAGCTTTTGATTCTCTCACGGAATCTGTCACTTTCACTCTTTTACTATCTCACTTAAATGCTGTCGTTACACATACAAGTCAAATGGAAACACTAAACTGCTGCCTTGGAGGTAAATAAATAATAAACAAAGTTATGTTTTAGGTACTCGTGAGAAATATAGAAGTAGAAAACTAGACAAACAGAAAACAATAGAAGTGATAGGCTTACCGGGGGCTCGAACCCAGGACCTTCCGAAAGACACCACCAGCTAGCTACAGGAGCGAATCGCTCCTATCCTCTCTGCTAACTAGGCACCTCAAATAATAGTTCTTCGTAGACAGAGGTCATTAACACGATCTCTCTACGTAACCCAGATATGTACCTAGGAACGACCCAGACTAATTATAAACAGTCAAATGCTAAGGAAAGCTACACGACCTAAATGCATGTTGAATTGGGATCAACTGAGCCACAGGCCTAACAAAACCGTGCAACGTACTTCCCTTGATGATGACGTCATAAAAGAGTAAGCATAATGGCGCTAACCCCGGAGAGTCCCGCCGGGCTGGGATAGTGCTGAACCCATCGCTTTGTAGGGGTCCACCCTGTGCTACTGTTTGGTTTGGTTTGATTTTAAGGACTATCTTCATTGCACTCGGACAATTCCATCAGTGCTCCGATCTCCTCCCTTAGATCACACAAGGAGGATCTCAGCACAGTGCACGAACTCAGTAGCGCCGGCGAGAATCCCAATGTGTGTATATAGGAATCACACATTCTATAAATATTGTTGTCGTGACAACAGGAGGCTGAGACACTTGGGAGTCATGACCCAGGTAAGCCCGCCCCCCTTAGAGTGTAAAGGAGAATAAGGGGCCAAAACACTTGTTCGACGGGGGACTGTGTTGCTGTCATCTTTGACGGAGTTTCAAACGTCGATTTATTGGTTGTATGTTTTTCACCCTGGTCAAGGTTAGGGAACTATGTCTTAACTTTGCTGTGTCAGGTTGATTAGGGGTTATCTCCCTTTTTGGTTTATTCATTGGGTTTGACCTTTTTTGAGGATAAGGTCAAAAGTAAACAGTTCTGGGCTATGTGCCATGCGCAGTTGTAGAGCGCAAAATTAGACTTCCGTGAGGTAGAGAGGTGAACTGGCTTCTGTGGGACGTGAATGTCCGTTGTTTTCTGAGGAAGGAAAATCTTCGAAGTGACTGCGTTGTCAGTTTTCCCCAGTGATTTACTGTACGTCAGGAATGACGACAGTGTTGTTTCTTATGTTCTGAGGATTCGTTTCAAGGTAACACCGACTTTATCATTACTACGCATTCGGTTGCAGAACTTGTTAAAGGCTTACCTAGCCTGTGAGAACAGCTCACAGTTCCTGTAATGCAGAACTTATATTTTGTGCTCAAGGTAGCTATTTAAGACTATTCGTCTTCATATGATCAGAAGTCCAGTGACGAAGTTATATATGGTGGAAACCGCAGGTTGGCGGTATATTTATACAAACATTATAGCAGGGTTTATGCAACCTGCTTATGAAGAGTACACAACTGACGTCATATCGAGGCCTGTTTAATGGCCACTATTCTACCGCATGAAAAGATGTAACTGGCGTGTTATGCCAAGTTGAACGACGGTCCTGGTAATAGGATTACATGAGTTAAGGGCTCGTCTTTTGTATGACGGAGTTATTAAGGTATCTGACGCGTTCACTCAGGGATACCAAAGCGGCATTGTGAACTGTACGTTAAAGGACATATCACTATTGACCATGCCCACATAATTGAATGTTTACCAGCCTTAGAATGCCTGATATGTACCAAGCCATTTCAGTTAACATGAAGTACATGATCCTGTTTACATTGACTGTTCCTGTGTGATACTACTGTTAGTGCTGTGAATAAATGAATGAACTGTTACCAGTAGTTGCAACCATCATTGGCTTCTGTACGAGTGTGACTGGGTGCATTGTATACCATATATGATCCTAAACGCATTCGCGTCTGCACACACCCATGTCTCACATCATCATCATCATCGTACCAGGACCATATATGCTGTCAGCGTGAGTGACCTAGATCTTCACCGCACCATTACACTGTTCAGGTGACATCAACACGCATACCTGGCCAACTACACATCAACATTTGCATCACGCATAAATACACAACTAACAGACTGCTTCTGATGATCAGATTACCTCCTGTTGTATCGCTCTGTATAGAGTTTCCTATCATAGTATATTCTTCTCAACTCTTTGCTATCAGTGTCAAACACGGTCCCTGGCCAGAGCGCACGTGAGGGAAATTACATCGTGGGAGAAGAAATGCTTAAGAAGATTTACTATTACAAGGAACAGCAGAATGAAAAATTATGACACCAGAAAAAATGTAAGAACTATATTCCGCATCAAGTACATAGAGACAAAGAAAATGTAGTGGTCTAGCCATCTCATAAGAATAGAGCCCGATCATTTACCGCCCACAATACTACAAGATCTGGCTTTAGAGTACAGAGAAGACCCAGAGACTGATGAATAGATAATATGGCAGATATCTTACATCAATACGGACGTGATCACACCAGCCATAGCGACACTTCGCTCGAGAAGGTAGACTACCGCTCCCCACAACGTTTTGCAGACATGGTGGATCGACACACGTAAAATATTATATGTCCTGTTTAGTTTATGCTTTTAATTTAATTTTGTTGTTGGTGTTGCTATTTTAATTTAAATTTTTTAAATTTATTTGTTTATGTAAATCCCTCATGGGTACTCACACATTTATACACATTCTTTCTTGCATCCTTACATTTTAAATTTAACATCAATCAACTAAAAATGAAAAGAGAATACAAATAATACATACATATCCACTAGCGTGCGTAGACACAAGCGCGCTTACTTCAGCAAAATAAAACTACACATATGCATTAACCTACACATACTTAACAGTTGAAAACAATTTTTTTTAAGAATATATAAAACAATGTCCCAAACCATTACATACTGATTTCATTGAAATGCTTTAAATATAAACGAGTAACACCGTGCCTTCCCTGTCTGATGTCGAACTAAAAACAAAGGAGTGATAAAGCCACACACGTGGCCCAAAACAGTTGTCTTAGAATTAAGGCGCGTGTGTGCCTACTACATTTTTTTATTGGCGTATTCTTTCTAAATTACAAAACCATTTTGCAAAATAAAAATTCAAGGGTATACATTACATATAAAACCGCAGGCGCGTAGTTTCACTTGCATGCTTAAACATAAAAGGAAGGAAAATAGTAATAAATAAAATAAGTAAATTATTTCATTTGAAAAAAAGTTTTGTGCTTCTTCTAACTACAAAACAATTTTTTTTTTCAGAATAATTTTTTTTTTAAGGTTCTTTCAAATTACAAACAAACCAGTTTACAAAGCAACAATCAAGAAGATACATTATGCATTAGATATAATGCACGCACCTAGCGGCGCAATGCCATTTACACACTTAAAAATTAAATGAAAAAAAAATAAAAATACAATAAAATTAGAATAATCTGAACCAGTCTAATTTTTTTTCTTCACATGAATGAGATTTTAAATGTCTAAAACGTCAAAGCATTTAAAAAGAAACATAAAGAAGAGAAAAATACATGGAATCTGCACATAAATACATTTATATACATACACGCACATACATACATATGCATTCATGCACATACATACCTCCACACTTATAACACATAAGGAATGGAAACCACGAGGCCTGTAAACAGTAAATTAATATGAAACAAATATAAAGGTATATTATAAGGCACTCGTAGGAAATAAAGAAGTAGAACACTAGACAACAGACCTTATAGATTCAAATGAATGCACGTAAACTACTATTGGTAATTGGTTACGAAATACTTGTACCCACGTTTTAGCCTTGTTACTAGTTTTGGTTCTTGCAAACTAATGAGATTTCTGTAAATGGCACGTGTGTTTTGTTGTAATAAAAGTGTATTCCTCTGTATGCTCTGTATGAATTGCTTGCAGAACCGTGTAAGATGCCTAAATGCTGAGGTTGATTATTGTTGTTGGGACACACGTTAGATAATCTTAAACCAACGTAATAGTGAGCAAGAGGGTATTGTTCTGGATTTTTTACGATTTCTGCTATGTACGTGATTCTTAGAGCTTTTATTTTTGTTGTAATGTCTTGTAAGGAAACTACCCCTCTGCTTTTGGGTTGTATTATCGTTTGTCCTATTTAGTGTAAGTGGAATTTAGAACCGCAGTTCAGAGCAATTACTCATAGTTTTTTTTCCGCTTGGGAATAGTGCTTTTTATACCCTGTTCAACCAGACCCAGGCCTTCTTGGTTATAATTGGGGGTATTGTTACGCACAGATTCTTTTGTAGGCAATGAATATAGATATATATATATATATATATATATATATATATATATATATATATATATATATATACACAAAGATATTTATTTGTCTGTTAACACTTTTTGTTGATAAGTCAAAGGTACATAACCCTTGAATTAGTTGAATATACATTTTATTATGTCTGTTACTTTCTCTTGGGTCTTATATGAATACTAAGATTTACGTCGGCCCATCTTGAGTTGAACTCTGGGGGTCACGGGCTTCTGCGCATGTGTCGAACGGGGGTTGTCGAGAGAGACTTCCGTCATGATGGCGAATCCTGGTCGCTGTACGGACAGAAGTCCGAAGATTTGTTCTTTGCTGTGAAAGTCTGGGGGAAGGCGACATTGTCTGTGTGACTATTATGTCTATGTTCCTCCCCAGCATCTATTCTTTACGTCAAAGGATGGCGTGTGCTATTTGCTAGTGTTTTTCTAGGAAGATAAAGTAAAGAGAGACAGTTACTGTACCTTTTCGTATGCCTAGATCTGCAGCCATGGTATGGTCTGCACATGTATATGATTGACTATTTTCGAGACGACATTTTGCTAGCAGCACCATTATTCGTATGATATACATTGCGTTATTATGCATATGATCTACACAGCATTATTGATATGATGGACAGCGCCCTTTACTTATGCTTCATTATGCAGCTTCGGAGTGAGCGAAGCTCATCGAAGTTAGGAGCCATTTTTGGATATCGCCTTTGCCTAAGCGGATCATCGTTTGGAGAACAGGGAAGCCTTACTATCTGATGATGATACAGAGATGTCTTCTATTGTAATCCACTACTGGTGGTTTTAAGATTGTCGTCATAAAAGCCTGCTAATTTACTATTGTAATTCTTCGTCAGAAGAGGTTCTGTCAGGGAGCCATTGATGATAAATATTTGAGAACATTAACTGACGTGATCAGTCAGTTAGGCTTGAAAGTAAATACAACTAGAACCCAGAGGGACTAGCTACTAACGTTCTGTTATATTCACATTCTTTACGAATGTATATTTGATGTCGTAAACCATTTTCAAGCATGTGATGTTGTTGCCAACCTGTTCCAGTGACTGTAGCTGTGTTGTCAGAGTGTGCGTCCCATTAAACTGTATGAAACTGTTAACAGTAGTTCCAGCCGTCATTGACTTCTAGATACGAGTGAATGAGTGCATTGTTACCTATCAACTCTACAGAACAGTACACCCATTTGCGTAACTCACACCTGTACTCTCACTCGATATAAACACTGTCCCTTGCCAGGGCCTCAATACTTTGTGGACAAGGTGACCTGAATACCTAACACTGTGTCGGTTCGAGTTGACCATCAACCTTCATCAAGATGACTAGTACACACAAACTACATGCACCACAGTCACCCTTATCAATGTAGTGCACCAGTGTGACACCTTTGCATTTACAGTTTACATTCTACATTTATCAGTGTGGTGGCTTCATGTATACAGCATTCTTCAGCGATAAGAATATATACACTTATCAATGTGGTGGCCAGATTTCTGGGTCTAACCTTCGTAGTGTAGCCAGTTAGAAGTCAACTACTGATTGTTTCCGGACGCCTGATACGACATACGAACACCAGCAGTACAAGTCTTCAGTCGATGTCAGCATTTTTTGTCACGTGACCTGTCCTGTCAAGCGAATGCTATAATTAGGTCAAAGGTTGTTTACATCGAACAGACAGTCTACACATCAGTATTTAATCACATATTTAACTCTGTTAGCAAGAAGTACAGTGCAACTGAAGTGAGAAGTCCTACTTGTTATTCTCAGGAACTGTCAACGGTGGATCTTCCTGCACTGCTCTAGGTTGTGTTGAACTTTACAATAATAAATAATAAATTCTTTAAGCGCCAAACACGGCGCATAAGGCAGAAACCAGTGCTCTTTACAATATTAAGAATTAATTATTTATTAAGTGGCAGTTCATGATATTGAAAACTGTACCATTATATTGTAACAACTGAGCCTTCTTTGCAACACATTCTATTGTATGCTATATGTATTTATGTTTATATGTTTACATGTGATATTGTTGTGTATATTTATGCGGGTAGGTTGGGAAGGTGACACATATAGGGATACCACGTCATAGAGGTCCTATATTAGTGTTCTGTAGGTGCAATTTTCTTGATTGAAAATTTGCTGGCAACATTTGTTGCTATTTTTGTTAGCTGTGACGAACTGTACATATCGTTGTTTTTGTAATATTTTTCTGTTTTTCAGTTTTGTTTTGATTTGTTTGTATTTGTAGGTCTCATCTTTCCTTTCATTTAGTTGTATACAACATTTATATTTATACACTGTGACGTCATTTGTTTTGTTTATTTCCTCGCAGTTGTCATCACAGGTTCTGTGATAATTTTCTTTAGTTTTCCTATTTGATTTATTTGATTCGTGCTAATGTTTTCATATTGTCTTTTATGATTGTGCTTTTTTATGTTGTTGGTTGACATATGCTATTATGTTGTTGGTTGACATATGCTATTTATGATGCACTATTAGCTGTGTATTGCACTTGTGGTATAAAATCAACTGGTGGTGGATTATTATTATTATTATACAGTTGATTATACAAGACCTTAATAAAGGCTTGTCTCCCACAGAGATTAGGATAAAGTGAGCTGATTAATCAAGTGTATTAAGAACTTGTTTCCATTTACTTCGAAATAGATTCCATTATTATTTCAGTTACATACTATTAAACATTATGGCGACTTTAGACTACTTTATCAAGCAAGGGATAGCCTTGGGTAAAACTGAGGAGAGATTAGAAGAGTTTGCACTTGCTCAATATGCCAAAGCACAGAAGGCTGAAGAGAAAAAGTTACAACAGGAAAGAGAAGCTGAGGCTGAACAAAAGAGATTAGACAGAGAATCAGAAGAAAAAAAAGTTTCAAATACAGCTAGACAGAGAAGCTGAGGCTGAACAAAAGAGATTAGACAGAGAAGCTGAGGCTGAACAAAAGAGATTAGACAGAGAAGTTGAAAATAAAAGACTAGAAATAGAATCTGAAGAAAGAAGAGAAAAAGCAAAGATGGAACATGAACATAAACTCTTAGCTTTTGAGATAGAGAAATTGAAATTGACAAATGTGAGTGGTGTTAATCAGTCATCTAGTACTAATGGAAAACCTTTTACTTATAAGGTCAAGCTACCAGCGTTCAATCCTTCCAGTGACGACATAACATTCTGGCTGGATAGATTTGAACGTTCTTGTCGAACTCATAATGTGGATAAATCACAGTATGCTAATCAGTTATCAGAAAATTTGAAAGGTGATTCTCTGACTAGTTTAAGCTTGGTAGAAGAGGCTGACAGGGATAATTATGATGTTATTAGAGCAGCCTTGATAAAAAAATATCAATTGACAGAGGATGGTTACCGTCTTTTGTTTAAGACAATGGTACCTGAAACAGGGGTAGAATTCTCATAATTCATTGCAAAAACACGTCTTACATTTACACGATGGATTGAGCTATCCAAAACAGAAAAAAACATATGAAGCACTTATGGACTTGTTGCTTAGAGACAAGATCATGTCTTGTGTAAATAAACCATTCCTTGAATTCCTACACGAGCGTAAACCCAAAACACTAAAACAAATGGAAGAATATTGTTGCTAATATGTCACTGCACACCCTGACGTAACTTTTGGCAACACTAAGATTAAGGAGAGTATGCCAGTTGCTTCAGCAACACCATACAATCCTAATTACTCAAACAAATTTCAAGGAGCGCAAAATAAGTTTGATAAAAAGGGTAACTGGAATAATTATCAAGACCAAGGTAACCAATCATATCAGGGTTCTTCTTCGAAGAACTGGAGACGAGCTGACAGCCCTAGATACAGGGGTTGTCACAACTATAGACATTTCCACAGGGGAAGTCATTATAGGAACTATCCAAGTTATCCAACATGGAGACAACAAAACCATACTTACAGAGATTCTCATTATAATGAGCATGATAATTGTAACCATGAAAAATATGATGCAAACCCAAGTAGGGGTTACAATAGAGCAAACAATAATAATTGCAGAGGCAATAATAATCGAGGTGCACAGCAAGAGTCCCACGAATTAGTCTGTAATCAGACTAATGATAATAAAGAATCTAATAATATAGCATGTTCTGCTTTTGATTTTGGGAGAGCATCTTAGTGCCCCCAATGCAAAACATTATTCGAACCAACTACGGTGTCTACTTTAAGTTGTGGCCACCCTCTTCCCGTTCTTCCTGCGTCAGTCGCGCATGATGGAAGAGGTTCTCTTGTCTTGCATAAAGGTCTAGTAAATGATACTCCCGTCTCAGTTCTTTTTGATTTTGGATGCATCACCATTGGTGTTAGGCAGTCACTCGTAGATCCTTCCCGTGCCACAGGCAAAGTAGTCAAATGTGTAACATTCGACGGCACTTTGGAGAAGTACTCTACTGCTATCATTAAGATTGCTACTCCTTTCTTTACGGGAGAGGTGCATGCATGTCTTCTGCCAAATCCGATCGCTGATCTTATCATCGGTCGTATTCACGGAGTCAAAGAATGCACTCCGCAACAAATTGCTATTTGGGAAAATCAAAATATGCAAACTGCTAATGCAGTAGTCACAAGAGCTCAAGCTCTTAATATGCCTCAAACTTCATATACTGAAGATAATGAAGCGCGTAACCAAGATGATCCCTTGGTAATTTCTTGTGACTCGTTTATAAAACAGCAAGAAGATGATCCCTCCTTAAAGAAATTCTTCACTCTTGCAACAAAAGGTGATCCAAATAAAGATACAAATCGTAAATCTTGGATTACAATGAAGAATGGCGTACTTGTACGTATGGTTCAAGACTCCACTAAGTCCATGCATTCTCAGATTCTTGTACCCAAGAATATGAGAGTTAAAATTTTGCAGCACGCTCATGACTCTCAGTGTGCTGGACATATGGGTTTTTCCCGTACTAAGTCAAGAGTTCTTGCGGCTTTCTTTTGGCCTTTCGTAAACAAAGACATACGGATTTATGGTCGATCTTGCAAAGTATGTCAAGAAGTCAAATCTAAAGGTCTACGCCATGCTGCACCTATTCAGGCTGCAGATATTCCTATTCGGCCGTTTCCGAAAATGGCAATAGACATTATTGGTCCGTTTAAGATCAAGTCTGCCAGAGGACATCAGTTTATCTTAACGTGTGTTGACATGTGCACACGTTGGCCAGAGGCTATTCCTCTGAAAAGCATTTCTACTGCTGATATTGCAGACGCTCTTTGGCTCATATTTTCTCGTCTGGGATTCCCCGGAGAAATATTATCCGACCATGGCACCCAACTAGTATCGGATACCATGTCTCAAGTAATGTCTACTCTGCAGATAGAAAGATCTTTGAATAGTATCTATCACCCAATGTCTAATGGGATGGTCGAACGCCTAAATAGAACACTCAAAAACTTACTTGAAAAGATAACTGAGGATCATCCTCAAGATTGGGACAGGGTTTTACCCGCGGCCCTCTTTGCTTACAGAGAGGTCCCCAATGAACATACAGGATTTCCTCCCTTTGAACTTGTCTTTGGTGCGCGACCGCGTGGCCCGATGTCTTTGCTTCATTATCTTATAACCGCTGACAATATTAACGATGACACAAAATCTTCTTACGAATATGTCATCGCGCTTAGACACTAGATTATCGAAGCATGCAAATTAGCAACTTCTTCTTCTGAATTTGCTAAACAGAAGGCAAGGCAATTCGCCAATAAGAAGAGACGCTTACGACAACTTTGTCCGGGTGACAAAGCATTTGTTTTGCTACCTTGTAGGGAAAACAGACTTCTTATCTCTTGGAAAGGTCCGTACGATATAATATTGAAAATTTCCGATGTTGACTATATTGTCGATATTGACGGGAAGCATAAAACCTTCCACATCAACATGCTTACGGAATTCCATGAACGTCCAGATTATTTGCAGCCTATTTTCCAGGCGACGGATGATTCTCAAGTCCCTCATGGTCATTACTCATCCCTGTCCGTAATACAGGATGAGGAAACAAGTTTTTCGGATGTTGATCTTCCTCTTCCAATGATTCCACTTCATGCTAGTGAATCATGGAAAAATGTCACTGTTTCTCCTAATTTATCTATGGCGGAACAGCGACAAGTCTCGTCAATGTTACAAACATTTCAGGATGTCCTTACTGACATTCCTGGACATACCCATGTCATTGAACATGACATTATTCTAACTGACCATAATCCTATTAGGGTCAGACCTTATCCTATCCCTATACATTTTCAAGCACAGGTCGAGAAAGAGTTGGATGAGATGATAGAATTAAAAATAGTCGAACCATCCAGTTCAGCATATTCTTCGCCGATGGTTATTGTTCGGAAAAAAGACAATAACATACGTCTTTGCGTTGACTATCGCAAATTGAATCAAGTTACGAAGTTCGATGCTGAACCTATGCCTTTACTAGAAGAGCTACTTACTAGGCTTTCTAAATCTCATTTCTTCACTAAACTTGACTTGTCTAAAGGATATTGGCAAGTTCCTTTATCTGAACACGCCAAACCTCTTACTGCTTTTTCTACACCTAGGGGTTTGTTTCAATGGAATTTCATGCCTTTCGGCCTTATGAACGCCCCAGCTACATCATGCGCATGATGCGTCGAATCCTATCTTATCGATCAGATGTCATTGCATACCTAGACGACATCTGTCTTTTCAGTGATACTTGGGAAGATCACTATTTGGGATTATATGAATTACTGTCTACTTTACGCAAGCATAAGTTGACAGCGAAACCCTCTAAAGCCTGTATTGGTTTTAGCGAGATTTCTTTCCTAGGTCACCGTGTCGGTCATGGTTTCCTAAAGACAGAGGACCATAATACCAGTAAAATACTTAACATCTCAATTCCTAAGACTAAAAAGCAAGTGAGAAGTCTCTTAGATCTTATACAATTTTATGGATGATTCATTCAGAATCTATCCTCTCTCATGGTACCTCTTTCTTCGTTACTAAAGAAAGGGTCTCCTAATATGGTCCACTGGTCTCAGGAATGCCAAACCTCTTTGGATAAGATTAAAACTTTGTTTTCAACTCCACCTATCTTGATGTTACCTACTACAGATAAGACATTTGTTCTTCGTAGTGACGCTTCATCCACTGGGATCGGAGCGGCACTAATGCAAGAGTACTCAGAAACTCTGCATCCTGTAATGTATATCTCTCGAAAACTTAATGTGGCAGAAAGGAATTACTCGGTTTTAGACCGTGAATTATTGGCTATGGTTTGGTCAATTCTCAAACTTCAAAGATTCCTTCTTGGCACACATTTCATTGTGGAAACTGACCAGAAAGCTCTTACAGCTATTCAAAGTAAAAATTTGAAGAGCTCCAGATCAACTCGATACGCGATTGCTCTTCAACTTTTTCATTTTTCGGTCCGAGCTATCCGTCGCTCAGAAAATGTGATGGCAGACATTTTGTCTAGATGCCCACATGATTCCACCTAACTGTTATGTCTTGGACTTTCTAATATGTCTAACTCTACAACAGTTCTTTTCTATATCAAAATATGAACACATTTGTAATATATGATATATTGATTGTATCACCACTTAGCGGTTCATTAATGTATATTTACCGCTGGTCCTTTGATGAATTTTTCTTCTTTGTTAATCATGAACTCATAGTACCTAATATGGAATTATTGTATGAATTTTTTGTATGGATTTTGATATTGCCAGTATTGTAGTATACGTTGGTGACACCTCTCTGGAAATATTTATACTTAGAGAAATACTTTCTCTGAGATGTTGAGATATATTCTCACTTGTCGATCTATTCGTCGACTAAGCCTATTTGGCATTATATAAATTACTGATATTTCTCATCTGCGCATTATTCATGCGTTGTGAGCCTATTGTATGTTGCTCTTAGATGGGAAAAAAATGATTTTCATTTTATTTCCCGGGAGGTGTGGTAGTCTGTTACGCACAGATTCTTTTGTAGGCAATGAATATAGAGATATATATATAGAAAGATATTTATTTGTCTGTTAACACTTTTTGTTGATAAGTCAAAGGTACATAACCCTTGATTTAGTTGAATATACATTTTATTATGTCTGTTACTTTCTCTTGGGTCTTATATGAATACTACGATTTACGTCGGCCCATCTTGAGTTGAACTCTGGGGGTCACGGGCTTCTGCGCAAGTGTCGAACGGGGGTTGTCGAGAGAGACTTCCGTCATGATGGCGAATCCTGGTCGCGGTACGGACAGAAGTCCGAAGATTTGTTCTTTGCTGTGAAAGTCTTGGGGAAGGCGACATCGTCTGTGTGACTATTATGTCTATGTTCCTCCCCAGCATCTATTCTTTACGCCAAAGGATGGCGTGTGCTATTTGCTAGTGTTTTTCTAGGAAGATAAAGTAAAGAGAGACAGTTACTGTACCTTTTCGTATGCCTAGATCTGCAGCCATGGTATGGTCTGCACATGTATATGATTGACTATTTTCGAGCCGACATTTTGCTAGCAGCACCATTATTCGTATGATATACATTGCATTATTATGCATATGATCTACACAGCATTATTGATATGATGGACAGCGCCCTTTACTTATGCTTCATTATGCAGCTTCGGAGTGAGCGAAGCTCATCGAAGTTAGGAGCCATTTTTGGATATCGCCTTTGCCTAAGCGGATCATCGTTCGGAGAACAGGGATGCCTTACTATCTGAAGATGATACAGAGATGTCTACTATTGTAATCCACTACTGGTGGTTTTAAGATTGTCGTCATAAAAGCCTGCTAATTTACTATTGTAGTTCTTCGTCAGAAGAGGTTCTGTCAGGGTGCTATTGATGATAAATATTTGAGAACATTAACTGACGTGATCAGCCAGTTAGGCTTGAAAGTAAATACAACTAGATTCTAAATACGAGTGAAGGAGTGGCATTGTTACCTATCAACTGTCGCTGTAACTCACACCTGTTACTCTCATCGATATAAACACTTGTCCCTTGATCAGGGCCTCAATACTTTGTCGGACACAAGGTGACTGTGCGGTGATTAAATTCTCGCAACATTGTTTTATTTCTTGTTGTTGTTTGGTCGATCGGTTTCCGCCCACCACTAGTGGGAGTGAGCGATTTGGAATGGCGAAAGAGATGCCTCGTTGAAGAGGGGATCTCCGTTTTTTTTTTTGTTCTGTCAGGGATGTGTAGTCCTCTTATGGATATTTCGTTTAGTCGAGATAATACCTCTAGTGTTTTCCCACATGTCGGGAGGCGTGATATTTCTGTGTATTTCATGAAAGCAAGGTAAATTGACTTTTTCATTAACTCTATCGATTTTGGGTCGTGAGCGATTTCGATTCATAGCCTGTCTCCGAAAGTCGTCGTCACGAGATGTTCTTTCCCAGCTCACATGTCGCTGCATTGTACTGCATCGGTTGATGCAGGTTCCAAGGACCATTACTTGCTACTTTGTTAAATGAACTAGGTTTAGAAAACCTTTATTATCTACAGGATCTTCTTGAGGACATTATTTATACTTCGGCAGACGTGTCTGTCTTGCTGAAGTCAAACTAAGGAGAGTGAACTGATCTCATACATCTGGTTATCTCCTGGCTGTTATAGAAAGGATGGAGTTGTTCATCTGACTACATTTACAGCACTTTGAAATATAACATGCATCTGACTCATCATTGTAATGCTGTCTACCGTTTATTGCTGTATTGAATGTTGCTGTGATAATGACTGTTTGATGTGCCTACACATTTGCGTAACCATTTTGTCACTGTGGCGTCCACAATAAATAATGAAGAAAAACGTCAACGGCTGTTTCAAGACTCATTGACTTTATACGTCGTGAGTTTACTGACGTCCTATGTGGATTGCCCTGTTATTGTTGCATGAACATTGTTTTGACTGAACACATCTACACACTACACAAAACCAGACATGCGGATGCCATCCATCATCATATGGCATCACGCATCATTTGGTGGCCATAAGCTGGTTTGATTCTGGTACTAGCAAACACGGGGTCCCTTACCCACTTCATTTTCAACAAGAATTCATCAGCATCCTTCAAGAAATTAACATTCTTCAATACAGTCAACATCTTCAAAATTTTCAAAGTACTCGGCGTTGCCCGGTAAAAGTCAAAATTTCAACTTTTTGACGGAAACAAGAATTTGACAGTACCCGGCGTTGTTACATGTTGCCGGATAACTCGGACTGCTGTTATCTTTTACGCAAGTCAAGCAAGTTGCTGCTGTCAAGGTTCCAGTGCTGTCGTTTTTTGAGAAGGTCAAGTGCCGGTTGAAACGGGTTGTTTTCTGAAGAAGGCCAAGTACCGATTTCCATCAACTTACTTTTGGATTAGAAGGTCAAGTGCCGAAACAACTCAACACACAGTATTTCAGAAGCTCTTGTACCATCGTGTTAGCAATGGAAGCAGTTCAGATGTGCCATCATCGTTGGAGCTTCGCTCTTTAGGACGTTGATTGACATCCGTTTTTCTGCTGTTCTACGATTGGAAGCCTTTAAGTTAAGTGGCCTGTTTGTATGTAAACTGTGCCCTTATACTTCTGCTGAGTCCTCTGTGTATCATCTCATTCTATATGTTATATGTCTATATGTTATTTGTATATTTATATGTTTATATTTCAGCGGGTTCTCGGTTGGGTGGTGTCTCCGTTAGATTATGCCACGTCATAGAGGTCGTCTATTGTGAGCGTTTTCTGTAGGGTTTGCAAATTTCCGATACTGGAATTTGCTAAGCGACTTCTGTTGCTATTTATGTTAGCTGTGATGACATGTTTTAATATTGTTTTCGTTATTATTTCACATTCTTTAGTTTTGTTGTGATTTGTTTGTATTTGTTAGCCTACTCTTGTCTATAATTTAGTTTCATACAACATTTTTGTTTATACACTGTGGTGTCATGTATTTTGTTTAATTCTATCGCAGATATCGTCACATTTTTTGTGATATTTCATTAATTTCTGCTTTATTTTTAGTTGATTTCTGCGAAAGTTTTTGTATTGTTGCTGATCTTTGTTATTGTTTACATTGTTATTGTTTACATTGTTTGTATTGTTTACATTTTCAATGTTTACATTCTGCATGTGTTTACATAGTCATTGTTTACAGTTATAGTAATTAGTTAATGGGCTATGCTAATGCACTGTTACTACTATACTGATGATAAATGAATGATGAATAGTGTCGTGCACTATTGAATGAGAAGTGCACTTATGATCAAGATTTGAGTGCTGATATTTCATATACAAGTTCTTTGATTGGAGACTTGTTTCCCACAGAGACTGGGATAATATAATGTGATGTGAATATACAAGTGCTTAATTAAGACTTGTTACACTTAGGTTTGAAATAAATTAGTTAATTATTTCAGGTTTTGGACTCATATGTTAGACAACATGTCTACATTTGAGCACTTTATTGAGCAGGGTAAATTGCTTGGGAAGACTGGTGATAAGTTAGAAGAATTTGCAACTGCTCGATATGATAAAGCAATGGAAGCTGAACAAAAGAAACTGCATATGGAAGCTGAACAAAAGAAACTGCAGATGCAGGTGGATGAAAAGAGATTCCAAATGGAAATGGAAAAACAAAAAAGGGAATCAGAAGCTGAGGAAAGAAAGCTACAGCTAGAGGCTGAGAATAAAAGACTTGAAAAAGAAGCTGAGAATAAAAGACTTGAAAAAGAAGCTGAAAAAAAAAGACTTGAAAAAGAAGCTGAAAATAAAAGACTTGAAAAAGAAGCGGAAAATGAAAGACTTCAAATGCAGGCTCAAGCTGAAGAAAGGAAGTTACAAAGAGAGTCTGATGAGAGAAAAGCAAAAATGGAACATGAAGAAAAACTCTTAGCTTTAGAGTTGGAGAAATTGAAATTGACGAGCATGAGTAATGGTAATGATTCAAACAAGGGTTCATCTTCTGGGAAGGCTAATAATGATACTTTTAAGATTAAGTTACCAACATTTAGTCCTTCCAGTGATGACATAATGTTCTATCTGGACAGATTTGAACAAGCATGTACAGCTCATAACATAGACAAAGCAAAATATGTTTATCAGTTATCAGGGATACTGACAGGTAAAGCTCTAAGTATATTAAATATGGTGGATGAACCTGACAAGAGCAATTATGAGGTTGTCAGGGCCGCTTTGTTAAAGAAATATCAGCTTAACGAAGACGGCTATCGTCTACAATTTAAAAACATGTTACCTGAAAATGGAGTTGAATTCTCCGAGTTTATTGCAAGAATACGCATTACTTTCTCACGATGTGTTGAACTATCTAAGACGGAAAAAACTTATGAAGGACTTATGGACTTAATACTTAGAGACAAAGTCATGTCGTCTGTCAATGAGTCTTTCCTTGCTTTCCTTCATGAACGTAAACCTAAAACAATAAAAGAAATGGAAGATTTCTGTTGCCAATACGTAACTGCGCACCCACACATAACCATGGGTAACTCTAAGGTGAAAGAAGGTTTACCAGTTGCTTCGGCAGCTCCGTATGGTCAAAACTTTGCTCGTAGATCCCAACAAAATTTTGATAGAAAGGGCAGCGGTAATTTCTGTCAAAATCATGGAAACCAATTTCATGGTGATTCTTCTTCGAAGAATTGGAGACAACCTGATAGTGGTCGTTACTATCACCCTAATAATTATAAGCATTTCAAAAGAGGATATGGTAATAGAGGTTATTCCTGCCTAAGACCTCAGAACCAAACAAATAGATGTTCGCATCAATGTGAACATGATAGTAATCGTGGAAACTGGAATTCGAACCAGTATAACAATTACAATAGAGACAATAATAACTGCAGAGATAATAATAACTCTGATAACTTCAGAGGTAATAATAGTCGGGGTAGATCTCAACACAAAAAAAAGAGATATCAGCAGGCTAATGCTGTACAACAGGAAACTGAGGGAGCCTGTAATCATGTTGTTGATAGTAAAAACTTTGACGCTGTCACTAGTTCTGCTTTTGACTTTGAAAGAGCAAACAAATGCCCCCAATGCAGTACTTTATTCGAACCGGGTACCATAACTACTTTGAGTTGTGGTCACCCACTTCCCGCTCTTCCTGCTGCTGTTGCGCATGACGGGAGGGGTTCTTTAATTCTACATAAGGGTCTTGTTAATGATACTCCGGTCTCACTACTTTTCGATTCCGGATGCACCACTATTGGTGTTAGACAATCGCTTGTAGATCCATCTTGTGCTACAGGAAGGGTTATTAAATGTGTTACATTTGGCGGCACTCTAGAAAAATATCCTACTGCTGTAATTCGCATTGCCACTCCTTTCTTTACTGGAGATGTGCATGCTTGTCTCTTACCTAATCCTATTGCGGACCTTATTATTGGTCGTATTCACGGAGTTAGGGAGTGTATCCCACAGCAGATTGCTGCTTGGGAAGATAATAACATGCAAGCTACAAATGCAGTAGTTACAAGAGCACAAGCTCTACAAACACCCGAAACTTCACTGAATAGTGATAATGAAGTTGATAGCCAAGATAGTCACTTAGTAATTACTCGTGACTCTTTCATAAAATTGCAAGAAGAAGATCCTTCTTTAAAAAAATTCTTCGTTCTTGCGAAGAAAGGTGATCCGAATCAGGATACAAATAGAAAATCTTGGATTGCAATGAGAAACGGCGTACTTGTACGTATGGTACAAGATTCGACTACGTCGGCACATTCGCAAATTCTTGTTCCCAAGAGCATGAGAGTCCAAATATTACAACATGCTCATGACTCGCAATGTGCTGGACATATGGGTTTTGCCCGTACGAAGTCGAGAGTCCTTGCGGCTTTCTTTTGGCCTTTTGTCAATAAGGACATTCGTATTTACTGCCGATCATGCAAGGTATGTCAGGAGGTCAAATCTAGAGGACCACGACATGCTGCGCCTATCCAGGCTGCTGACATTCCTATTCGGCCGTTTCAGAAAATGGCCATAGATATTATTGGCCCTTTTAAGGTCAAGTCGGCCAGAGGACATCAGTTTATCCTTACATGTGTCGATATGTGCACACGTTGGCCAGAGGCTATTCCTCTTAAGAGCATATCTACTACAGATATCGCAGATGCTCTTTGGTTGATATTTTCTCGCTTGGGGTTCCCCAGAGAAATATTGTCAGACCATGGCACTCAACTCATATCTGACACTATGTCACAGGTAATGTCTACCTTACATATTGAACGATCTCTCAGTAGTATCTACCATCCTATGTCTAATGGGTTAGTTGAGCGTCTGAATAGAACGCTCAAGACTTTGCTTGGTAAGATAACTGAAGATCATCCTCAAGATTGGGACAGGGTTTTACCCGCGGCTCTCTTTGCCTATAGAGAAGTCCCTAATGAACACACAGGATTTTCTCCCTTCGAACTTGTCTTTGGCGCGCGTCCACGCGGCCCTATGTCTTTATTACACGATCTCATCACTGCCGATGATATTAGCGATGAAACTCATCCTCATATGAGTATGTCATTGCTCTTAGACAAAAGATCATTGAGGCATGTAAGCTAGCAACTGCTTCATCAGAAATTGCTAAAGAGAAGGCAAGGCAGTTTGCTAACAAGAATAGATGTCTACGACAACTTTGTCCAGGTGACAAAGCATTCGTCCTACTCCCCAGTAGGGAAAATAGACTTCTTATTGCATGGAAAGGTCCGTATGCAATAGTCTCTCGGATTTCCGATGTTGACTATGTGGTCGATATTGATGGAAAGCATAAAACTTTCCACATAAACATGCTTTCGGAATTTCACGAACGTCCGGACTATTTGCTGCCTATTTTCCAGGCAACGGATGATGCTCCTGCACCTCACGGTCATTATTCATCCCTGTCTGTCATTCAGGATGAGGAAGCTACCTTCTCTGATGTCAACCTTCCCCTTCCAGTGGTTCCATTACATTCTACGGAATCTTGGAAAAACGTTTCTGTTTCTCCTAATCTTTCTGGTGACGAACATCGACAAGTCTCGTCGATGTTACAAACATTTCAGGATGTTCTCACTGACATTCCTGGACACACAGATGTCATAGAACATGACATAATTCTTACCGACAATAATCCAATTAGGGTTAGGCCGTATCCTATTCCTATACACTTTCAGTCGCAAGTGGAAAAGGAATTGGATGAAATGATTCAATTAAATATAATTGAACCATCGACTTCACCATATTCTTCTTCCATGGTTATTGTCCGGAAGAAGGATAAGAACATACGAATTTGCGTTGATTATCGCAAATTGAATCAGGTCACAAAGTTCGACGCTGAACCGATGCCTTTGTTAGAAGATCTACTGATTAGACTTTCTAATTCTAGATTCTTCACTAAACTTGACTTGTCTAAAGGTTATTGGCAAGTGCCTTTAGCAGAGCATGCCAAACCTCTTTCTGCTTTTTCTACACCTAGGGGTCTATTTCAATGGAATGTTATGCCTTTTGGTCTCATGAACGCCCCTGCCACTTTCGTTCGCATGATGCGTCGAATTCTGTCACATCGTTCGGATGTCATCGCATACTTAGATGACATCTGTCTCTTCAGTGATACCTGGGAAGATCACTATTTAGGGTTATATGACTTACTGTCCACTCTACGTGAGAATAATTTGACAGCAAAACCTTCTAAAGCTTTTGTTGGTTTTGGTGAAATCTCTTTCCTGGGTCATCGTGTTGGTCATGGTCTCTTGAAGACAGAAGACCACAATACTTCCAAAATACTGAACATCTCTGTTCCTAAAACGAAGAAAACAAGTTAGGAGTCTCTTAGGTTTAATTCAATTTTATGGGAGATTTATTCCAAATTTATCTTCGATCATGGCACCTCTCTCAACATTGTTGAAGAAAGGTTCGCCTAATCTGGTCCGTTGGTCTGAAGAATGCCAATCTTCACTGGACCAAATCAAGAATATATTTTCTTCTCCTCCCATCTTAAGATTACCTACTCTTGATAGGACTTTTGTTCTTCGGAGTGATGCTTCATCCACTGGGATTGGAGCAGCACTGATGCAAGAATATGCAAATACTCTGCATCCTGTTATGTACATTTCTAGAAAACTAAATGCGGCAGAGAGGAACTACTCGGTTTTAGACCGTGAGTTGTTAGCGATGGTTTGGTCAATTCTAAAGCTACAAAGATTCCTCCTGGGCGCACATTTCATTCTAGAGACTGATCAGAAAGCTCTTACAGCTATTCAGACTAAGAATTTGAAGAGTTCGAGATCCACTCGATATGCTATAGCTCTTCAACCTTTTCACTTCACGGTACGAGCTATCCGTGGTGCGGATAATGTGATGGCTGACATTTTGTCTAGATGCCCACATGACTCCAACTAATACTTCTGTCCTATATTTCTATATATTACAGAGTCATAACACACCTATATTTCTACAATAGATTAGCACATCTGTACTTACTTTATATGTACACACTATCGTGCTTTGTTGTCATCTTCTTCTGTTCGTTTTTTTAAAAATGATAGAGGAGGACTGAGTAGTTAATATAAGGGCCGTTAGTTTACTAAACAGCCACAATTATTAATAATGTATTGTACCTTATGAAGCATATTAGTTATTAATTAGCATTATATTGCTTGTACTTTCTCAGAATGTCATTGTTGAGCTGAGGACTTACCTTACGAGTTCTAGATTGTGTACTTACCCTCGGAATACCAGAGCATATGTCCTGGATCGTCATGTAGTTTAACTTTACTATGTACTTATGTCATTACATGTCAAAGAATGTACTATTTAAATTTTCCTATCAGATTTGTACATCCATTTTTAAAGACAATATTAGAGTATGCTGTTTAATGATGATTATAGTAACTTGCATACGTATATTGTGTTTACATGCTAACGTGATGTGTGTTGGTGACACCTCCCCGATGTGAATATTTTTTGAGACATATTTATTTTTCTGTTGAGGTATATCCTCACCAGACACTCTATAATTAGCCTATTGTTTGGCAATTTAATTAATTATCAGCGCATAATTCGTGCGTTTTGAGCCGCTTATCGCTTGCTCTTTGATATTGAAAAAAAAATATGTTCCACATTTTTTTTTTTATCGGGAGGAGGTGGTGATATGTTGCGTGATAAATTCTCGCAACATCGTTTTATTTCAATATCTGTTTTATAACGCAAGGGCAACAACTGCTTGAAATCTATAGTCACTTTTCTCGGTAAGCATTTGTCTTCTCGCGTTAGTATCGAATGCAGTTAACTTTTGAGCTGTGGTCATTTTTGCGCTGGACTGCGCATGACTTGTCTTGTTGTTTGGTCGATCGGTTTCCGCCCACCACTAGTGGGAGTGAGCGATTTGGAATGGCGAAAGAGATGCCTCGTTGAAGAGGGGATCTCCTTTTTTTTTTTGTTCTGTCAGGGATGTGTAGTCCTCTTATGGATATTTCGTTTAGTCGAGATAATACCTCTAGTGTTTTCCCACATGTCGGGAGGCGTGATATTTCTGTGTATTTCATGAAAGCAAGGTAAATTGACTTTTTCATTAACTCTATCGATTTTGGGTCGTGAGCGATTTCGATTCATAGCCTGTCTCCGAAAGTCGTCGTCACGAGATGTTCTTTCCCAGCTCACATGTCGCTGCATTGTACTGCATCGGTTGATGCAGGTTCCAAGGACCATTACTTGCTACTTTGTTAAATGAACTAGGTTTAGAAAACCTTTATTATCTAGAGGATCTTCTTGAGGACATTATTTATACTTCGGCAGACGTGTCTGTCTTGCTGAAGTCAAACTAAGGAGAGTGAACTGATCTCATACATCTGGTTATCTCCTGGCTGTTATAGAAAGGATGGAGTTGTTCATCTGACTACATTTACAGCACTTTGAAATATAACATGCATCTGACTCATCATTGTAATGCTGTCTACCGTTTATTGCTGTATTGAATGTTGCTGTGATAATGACTGTTTGATGTGCCTACACATTTGCGTAACCATTTTGTCACTGTGGCGTCCACAATAAATAATGAAGAAAAACGTCAACGGCTGTTTCAAGACTCATTGACTTTATACGTCGTGAGTTTACTGACGTCCTATGTGGATTGCCCTGTTATTGTTGCATGAACATTGTTTTGACTGAACACATCTACACACTACACAAAACCAGACATGCGGATGCCATCCATCATCATATGGCATCACGCATCAGTGACCTGAATACCTAACACTGTGTCGGTTCGAGTTGACCATCAACCTTCATCAAGATGACTAGTACACACAAACTACATGCACCACAGTCACCCTTATCAATGTAGTGTACCAGTGTGACACCTGTGCATTTACAGTTTACATTCTACATTTATCAGTGTGGTGGCTTCATGTATACAGCATTCTTCAGCGATAAGAATATATACACTTATCAGGTATATTGATTGCTTTTTTTCGTTTTTAAGCCAGGCCTTTGTTAGCCCTGATAAGGGCTGGTCCTGAGAAGGCCCCGTAGCTTACTGTCTGAAGTCGTCTCTTTCACTTTTCCCAATACTTCGCTTCTGCAGTCATGTTGTTCTTTTTTGCAAACGTGTTATTTTTGTTTCCATCTGTTCTCGCATTGTTGTCAGTCCTGAGAAGGGCTATGTGCTAGGCCGTACGTTCGAGTTAGCTTCAGGTTTGCCCAGCCTTATCTCCAGCTGTCGAATGGTTTTGTTGATTATAGCTGGGACAAGGTCCTCTAGAATTTCGTCCAGTGATTTTTCCCTTGGTTGGCGCCTGTGTCTTTGTTTCTCATTTTCATCTCTTATTTCTGTGATGACTTGCTTCTCTACTTCAATTCTTTTAAGGATTTCTTCGATGTCCTTTTTTTCATTTCAGCCAACTGTGCGTTGTCTTCTTGGATTTTGTCGCATAGAGATTTATGATCAATAAATTTTCTATATTCTTTTCTTTTCTACCCGTGTCCTCTACTTTATTATCGCTCTTTTATCCTTTTCCTGTTTTCGCATTCGTTCGTTTGCGACAAAATATAACTTTCCCATTCTGACTTTTGCTGTTTCTTTTCTCATACTAGTAACGCATTTTATTGCGTAAGATGTCAGTCCCTGGATCAGAACGAAATAGTGTGAGAATTCGTTCTCGTCAGACATAGAGAGCAAACATTTGTCTATATTTTCATCTGACACGAGTTTTTCTTCGGCTAGTTTCTCGGCGTGAGGTGTGGAAGGCGCCAATCTGCATCGCTCAGAAATGAGACATGTCGTAGTAGGTGTGAAGACGCGTTTTGGCAGTTATGGCCAGCGTCTAAGTTAATGTGAAGTGTTAAGAGAGAGAGAAAGACCGGCGCTATTTCGGGTTTTCGTAATAGCGTGGGATCCTTTGTCTGTTTCATATATCTACCCATTAGTTTAAACTTGATTTCATTCAGTTCTCCTAAATTTGCAGTAGACAGGTCGTTTCGTGCTAAGAGAATAAGCTGTACAGCGAAGTCTTAGTTTGTTCTCGACAATTTTGCCGAGCTTCTAGACTACCAATACATATAAGCGTATAATTCTAAGTTTGTGCGATCGCCTGTAGTTCTGTCTGGAGGTAAATATATTATATATCTAGTAGTGTTGAATGATTCAGTGATTACCGCTTATTTCATTTTTTTAGTTAGATTTCTGTGCACAAGTAATTAAATTGTAAGTCTGTTATATTCTCTAGCTGACGTGTTTCAATGGATAGCAAAATAAATTATAATTTCTAGCTTAAACTCATGCAGCTATAAATAAATTTTATTAAATTGCTAGTAATCAGTCAAGAATATTTTAAACTAACTTATAACTGCACTGATTCATCATTGAGTATTGACGAAATACGTATGTATTTCTAATTCATGATGATTGATTTTATGACTTATTTTTACGGGAGTTTTAAACGATAAGTCAAGCTCTCCGCTTGCAGTTTATAATGTAAGTTATAACCGAAGTGAATAGTATGTATAAGTATTTTATATGTTGTTTTTCTTTATTCAGTGAAACTGGGGTAGCCCAATTCTACCAGCGTTTTAGTACTGAGAAATATCTGTGAAGAACAAAAACATTTTTTTCTTAAAGACTTGGGTGTATAAAGTAAAACCTGTCTGGCATTGCGTTGGCATCAAGAACGACAGATACCCATTGCATGAACTTTAAGATTAAATGAAGTAACGGGCCTATCGAGCCAGATTTAATTCTTCCTGAGAAAAACCTCAAGTACATTTCAGCCCTTGTGGCAAGTAAAATATTACTATCAGTAACATTCCGACGGAGTTTTGACTAATTGTAGTGTGACCAAATAAAGTCCTATACTGAGAGAAGGCACCGACCTGACATTCCTAGTTACTAGAAATCTAAGCTATTGACACTTTGCTCGCTGTTAACGTTCGTGCCTGGACAATTTTAATGTGACAGAAACAGATATCCTAAAATAAGAATAACCAAGGAAACGTTCCCTGAAGTAGTGAATTCAACCTATCTTTGTGGGGCTGGGGTTCCCTTGGCCAATAACTAATAATAATAAATTCATTAAGCGCCAAACACGGCGCATAAGGCAGAAACCAGTGCTCTCCAGGTTGTTCGTTGTGACGCCACTCCTCTTAGCTCTTGCACATTATTTAGGCCCAACGTTCTTCCTTCTCTTATTATTGTTCTTCTGAGTGTTTCTTTTGGTCTTCCTTTTTTCCGCTTACCCTCAGGAACCCAAGTGAGCGCCTGTAGTGGTATTCTGTTGTTTTGCATTCGTAGGACATGACCGATATATGACCATCGTCTTTTCCTTATATAGTCGGAGACATATTTCTGCCTAGAGTCTTCTCTTATTTGTCGATTAGTCTTGAATTCTTTCCAACTGATGTTCATGAGTTTTCTAAGACATTTGTTCTCGAATGTATTCAGCTTGTTCTCCAATGATTTTGTTATTTTCCAACTCTCACAGCCGTATGTTAACACTGAGATAACATTTGAATTAAACAGACGAAGCTTGGTATGTATATTCAATGATCGTAATTTCCAAATGTTAGATAATCTATTGAAGGCGCTAGCTGCCAAAGCAATTCTAGTATGGATTTCTCTTGTTGTGTCACCATCCTGAGTCATTTTACTGCCTAAATAATTGAAACTTTCAACTTTCTGTAGTTTTTCCCCGTTCAAGATGATATCAAAGGTCTCGTTAGAAAAGTTCATAGTTTTAGTTTTAGAGGCATTTATTAATAATATCAATAACTAACCCTGGAGATTATGTACGCGCATGTCCTAAAAATTGTTTTTCCAGAAGTTGCTACCAAAGCTGTAAGTACAAATGCAAGCTAGTGATCACGGCTGACTGAATAGAGTGAATGCAGGACTGGGTGATTCCTTTATTGTTGTATTTTGGCACCCATTTTGCTGTCTTAAATTTTTTTATGCAAGTGTTTTGTTGCTAACAATATTTTCCTTAGGATAGAATAGAGTATCAAAGTCTGTTCATACCTTTAACGGGAAATCTTAGACTATAGCATATGTATTCGTGACTCTTTGGGGCTATCACTTTTCTTCTAACAGGACTGTGGGCTATACATCGAGGGAAAAGATCATACCAATGGGTCTATCATTCTTGTAGAAATTCATTGACTTTAGGACTATTTGTATATGCTTGATGTAATTTTTATGTCTTGTGATGGAATTTTCTTATGATAATTAAAATTCACTTAAACTTAATCAGTGTGTCGGGTCAGCTCGTTCCAAATTATCTATATTTCCATTATCATAGTTTCACGTCTGTGCGTCTATTTTAGTCAATTATGTTTGTGTGTATGTGAGGGATATATATATTAATATATATTATACTAGACGGTCTGACAAATCTTAATCTGTTGTAGATGATAGGCTGACTGAGAGAAATCATTTCAAGGGTCAGAGACCGATTCTAATATATTTCCTCCATCTCACTCGTGAAATCTATTTCTACTTATATCTCACTTACATTTACAGTCAAAAATCAAAAAGTTACAGAATACAAATATAACTAGGGAAGAGGGGCTTTTGAGGAGACCCCCTGTTTCTATTGCTATTCGGAAGGGACCAAACCTAAGTCTTAATTTACCAATCGCAAATCTACGACAGATTTCTTGCTGTAGTGATTTCATTTCTCGGATCATTTGTTTTGCAGTAGCCAAGTCCACCTGAATTTCTCCGCATATGACAGTTGGGGTTTTGTTTAGTGTTTTATTTTCCATCTAATCGTTAAGATCACCCAGGTGTCAGGAGGTGAGGCCACCCTCAGGTCTTTACCCGACGACGAAGTAGTAACCGAAAAAAACTCCAAAGCTCAGGCACAAGAGAAAGTTCCTTCTAGCACTAAGCAGGAACCCGATCCCTGTTCTAACCAAGACCGGAGATGGGAATAAAGGAACAAGACGACCATGACAAACAAATCAGATACGCTTTCAGAGGGAAGGAGATGCAATCCAATTAGAGCAAGTAGAACTTGTAGTTCGGAAGCGAAATCAATCAAACTCACGCAGATGTCTGAGAAGAAGTCTCCCTCAGATCCCTGTCAGACGACACAGTAATAGGTCTATTGGAGGGAATAGTAGGCTGAAGAGGCATTATAAGTGTCAAAAGGCACCATAAGGGAGTGATACTATCCCTTAATACAACTGACAAGACCAAGTCTCTGATGGCTACACTAGAGTCAGGCCCTAGAGAATTTCAGCTGCCTCACCAGATAACAGCAAAAGCTGAGATTCACGGGGAAAGCTATAAGCAGAGGGATCGACACACGCTTGACAGAGCAACAAGTACTCATGTACCTGCAGGCTGAAAACTCTGGTGTCGTAGCCACGCACGTGGAAAGGCTAAAAACATGGAGTCAGAAAGAGACCCCCATGATAGTGACGGTTTGTCGTAATTTTTATCTGAGAGGGTGCTGATGAATATTGGTCCCTTTAGAGCGTAAAGTGATATTGAAGGCTCTGTGAGAATAAGGATTTAGGTGAATGAGGTAGTAGATTCACAAGCGCTGGGAAGGAGCAAGGACAGTCTCTTATTACGACAATATCTGTTTTCTCACAGACTACTCCTATCTCTCTTCTGCACAAACAATTGTGTCAGTTCCAGTCGCTCAGGCGCGCTCACCGATTTGGTGATTCTGTCGCTCAACGTACGTGAATACAAACTACACAGATGGAAATGTTTGGAGTTTTAGGCCAACCGACAACCAACACAATTAATGATTAATACCTTTATTATCATCAAGGACTCACACAAAATTGTACATTTACAGTCAAAAATCAAAAAGTTACAGAATACAAATATAACTAGGGAAGAGGGGCTTTTGAGGAGAAATATCCCATCCACCGTTTCCCGTTTATATCTACTAACAGACAAAACCCGGTCCCAAAAGACCAGAAAGGGGGGGGGGGTGATCAGAGATAGGCAATATAACCCACTGGTAAATTTATTACTCTGAGGCAAGGGGTTACAGAAGAAAGGGGGGGGGGTGTGTAGAGGAAAGCTAGGGTTCTCAATTGTCTCCCTTTAAATCAACAAATTTTTACGGGAGGGGAAATGTACACAGTTACCCAATCCCGCTAGGAGAGATCCCGTACAAGGAATATAATGCACCTTAGTATAAGGTCGAAATAATTAAAAGGGTAAAGAAAAGATAAATCTCCTTTCATTCAAAAAAACACACTAGGGCTGGCCATCCCAACAAACACACACGCAGACTTACCAAAATGGTGAATTCTGTCAATCTAGGAATTATTTATCACAGCAGCTAATACCGTGGAATAATGGACTGGTCCTCTTATTTCTTCCGTGTCAGGCCCCAGATTTAACGAGGTAACAAATAGTCTCAAAAAATCGCCAGACGGTGAAGCGTAAAGGCTACTGTTGGTTTAGATAAAGTTCCTAATGAATGGCACAGGCACTTGGCTAAGCGTGAGGTATGGTGTGGTTCCTAAAATCGGCACAGCTGGTGGAGATAACTTCCTTTTTCCGTAATGTCACAAGTTAAGAAAAACCCTGAGGTAAGTTCTTCTTCGGGGGGGGGGGGGGGGGTAAAATCCACTGAATATGCGTGACAGACAGTGTTCAGGTATCGATGCTTTTTCTTCACAAAAAGGGGCAGTGAATAAAATATGTTCTGCTTCCAGTTTCCTTTAAGGACTCGCCTATATGAACTAGTATTTTAAAAGTGTTTCTTGGGTGGCTCTTATTCTCAGTTAAATTCGGAGGAGCGGGGCCCATTACAGGTCGCCACAAGTTTAGCTTTAAAAAGGTTCATATGTTACTGGAGTTATCAAATTGAGTTTGGCAGAACTCTGTATATAGTTAATAATTGCTGGGATGATGGTTGAATGATCGTTCTGAATGAAAGATAATCAAAACAAGAAATGCATTACAAATCATATTATAATCTGACGCGATAAATTACAGTTAGCCTATTTACTTATTAGCGTCGTCAATTAACAAATCAGGAAAACTACCCGTGAGTTAAAAATAATTAAACGCACATCTATCTATACAGAACTAAACTGTATTAAAGTTATAATTCTCTTTAACGTCTGCAAAATAAATTTACGCGTCAATTGTATTAGGAAATACTTTTAGCTGTAACATTAGTTTGCACTAGAACTTTGAAAATGGGTTTATTTAATAAGGTTAAATTTACACCACAATCCATTGAAATCAATAGAAATAACTCGACCAATGATCACTCGAAGCTAATGTATAAATTACCGTCTGCACAGAAAGAATACACTCCAATAGTCACGAAGGTAGATGAAATCCAGCAGGAATCCGACTATGCTAGTGCACCTAAGATTCTGACAGAGCGAACGATAAAATGCAGTTTATCGGAGTTCTCTATTTATACTTATCGAATGTAACTTGAATGGGGCGTGTTAAATTTTCGCACCTTTCTTGATCTTGAGCAAATCCGGGGTACCTCGCCGATGTGTTAACAGCTGCGATTCATTCGTTTTCCCCGGTCTACCGATTTTCTTCCGTCTCAGGCTGCTCGCATAAGAGTGCGAAAATTTCCCGAGAAGCTAACTCTGTGAGCTGCAAGTCCCTGATTCTTTAGATCGCGGTCGCTCCACGTTGAATTCTGAAGATCAGCCTGTTCTTTGATGGTACCGCTGCATGCCGGTAAAAGTTACAACAGATGATCAGGGGTTCTAAAGTTATGAGAGGCCAATATTCTGTTATCATCCATCGAGTCAGGGAAATTCATTTGTCATACTTAGACGTACGTCACAATCGTCCCCACTTTTGAGACATGGAAACTCGTTTTCATGTTTAATTTATGACAATGAAGCTGCCCTGATCGGTAGTTTTAGGGTGATTGGCATCGTCGATTTTCTCCTCTTCCTCCGTGGTCCAGTTTCTACTCAAGAAGTCAGCTCCGACATTCTGTTTTCCTGGAATATATTCCACTTTGAAGGAGTAAGCACTCAATAGCAAGGCCCAACGCATTATCCTTGCGTTGAATTCCTTCTTGGCACCCAGGAAAGCTAGTGGAGCATGGTCTGTTTGCACCGTGAAAGAAGTACCATACAGAAACTCATGATGGCGTCTGATGCCATGAATCAGAGCGAGACATTCTCTTTCAACGACACTGTAGTTGCGTTCCGCTTTATTCAGTTTCCGACTGCCATAGGCAACTGGAAATAGCATGTTCCGGTCACTGTCATCGGCTTGCAGCAATGTTGATCCGATGCCCTGACCTGACGCGTCAACTCTCAGTATGAAAGGTTTCTTAAGGTCAGGTAACCTTAGGATGGGGTATGCCGACAACTGTCCTTTCAAAGTGCTATACGCGTGTTCGCACTTTTGATCCCATATGACCTTATCAGGACAACCTTTCTTGGTGAGGTCAGTCAGAGGTGCTGTCAGTCCGTTGAAGTTCTGGATGTATTTCTGATAGTATGCACATAGCGATATGAAGGAACGTACGTCTTTCTTCGTTCGGGGTCTTTTTGCTGCCACAATTTTCTCCACGTTCTTCTTAATAGGCCAACTGCATCCGTGAGAAATAGTATGCCCCAGGAAGTCTAACTGTTCAAACCCGATGAGACATTTGCTAGGTCTGGCTGTGAGACCCGTTTCCTGTAGTCTCCTGAGGAGCATAGCAACCGTAGCAATATGTTCTTCATAGGTTTCCGATGCAATTAATATGTCATCCATGAAATTATGGATATGGGGACTTTGCAAAGGCTCTAGAAGCTTCCTCATCATCCTGGTGAACACTCCTGGTGCGTTATGCAAACCGAACGGCATCACATTAAATGTGTAATGTCCTTCGCTAGTGCTGAAAGCTAACAAAGGTTTAATTTCCTCCTTGACTGGTATTTGATAATAACCTTTACTGAGGTCAATCTTGGAGAAGATCTTTGCTTTGCTGAGCTTGGTGAACAACTCAGAAACAGTTTGGAGCGGTTCGGGCTGGAATTCCGTTACAGCGTTTAGCAACCGGTAATCAATACACAGCCGAACTTCCTTATTGGGCTTCTGCAACAGCACTACACTCGAGCTGTAAGGAGATGTAGACTCACTGATAATTCCTGCCTGACGCAGCTTGTCTATTTCTCCGCGAAGTGCATCCGCTTTAGCGTACGGGATGGGGTAAACTCTGGTTTGAACAGGGGTCTCGTTTGTTAATTTCATATCAAATTCAAGGAGATTTGTTCGACCAGGTACATCCGTTAAGACTGCACTGTACTGTTTTAGTAGAGCCCTGGTTTCTGTTTGTTGTTCAGGTGAGAGATTGTCGCCGAACTTGACATCTTTAAAGGATTCTGTGGGTTGCAGTGGATACTCCATGCAACCATCATCATCTTCCTCGTCTTCCGTTGCTATGGCGACAGCCAGGAGATGCTCGGAGGATGGCACCGGTCTTTCCAAATATTTCTTTAGCAGATTTATGTGGAAGACCTTCTCCTTTCCTTTGATGGAGATCTTGTAATTGGTACGTGAGATCTTTTTAAGGACGGTAAACGGTCCTTGCCATCCGATGCGAAGTTTATTGCTTCCGGTTGGAAGTAGCAATAGGACTTTCTCCCCTGGTTGGAGCTCTCTCTCTTTTGCAGCTTTGTTGTATCTTTTAGCGTGTTTAGCGCGGGCTTTCGTAAGGTTGGTTGTAGCTAGATCCCATCCTAGCTTTAGCCTTTCCTTGAGCTCAGATACATACTTGCTTGCAGAGACGACTGTCTCGTCAGCCTTTTGGTCTGTCAGGGACCGAAGTAAGGCTTCTAATGGCCCCTTTATAGGTCTGCCAAATAAAAGTGTAGCAGGCGGGAATCCCGTAGACGCTTGGGGAACCTCTCGGTAGGCGAATAAGGCAGCCGATATATATAGGTCCCAGTCTTCCGGTTTCTCCTGACCCAGCTTACGTAACATGGTGGTGAGGCTGCCATTAAA
This sequence comes from Oreohelix idahoensis, assembly GCA_024509875.1. Taxonomy (NCBI): domain Eukaryota; kingdom Metazoa; phylum Mollusca; class Gastropoda; order Stylommatophora; family Oreohelicidae; genus Oreohelix; species Oreohelix idahoensis. Next base: position 18,949 of record JAMPIV010001536.1, on the reverse strand, counting down.
ACGTTCCACGAGCCCATTTCCGGCCGGATGGTAGGGACTTGTGTGGATATGTTTGGCCCTCAAGATCTTAAAGATCTCCTCCATTAACAGGCTACGGAATTGGGATCCATTGTCCGTCAAAACTTGTTGAGGGAATCCCAACCGTGTAAAAAAATTTGCACAAGGGCTTCTGCGACATGCTTGGAATTAGTGCATGGTAGCGGTACGGCTTCGGCCCACATAGTGCAAGTGTCAACTAAGGTCAGGATGAACCTGTTCCTTCTTTTGGTCTTTTCCAGAGGACCAATAATGTCGACAGCAACCCGTTCAAATGGAGTCCCTACTATTGGCATTTGCCCCATAGGTACTGGGGGTGTCAAGTGCTTGGGTGCTACCCGTTGGCACTGGGCGCAGGATTTCACATACCTGACAATGTCAGAGTTCATTCCTGGCCACCAATAGTGGGTTTTTATTCGCTGAATAGTGGCGTTTTGTCCCATATGTCCGCTAAAGGGAAGAGAGTGCCCCATCTCTAAGATCTGGCTTCGGTACTGCGTCGGAACTAGGAGCTGGTTATTCCCCGTGTCCGGGTTTCCCGTTCTACGATACAATACGCCATCCTTAGAAAAGATGTCTCCGTTGTGTCTGGGGTCCTTAGCCATGGGCAGTTTTTTAAAGCAGAGCTCTAGAGTAGGGTCCTTTTGTTGCGCCTCCTTCAGTTCGTTCGGCAACAAATTTGGCGCAGGCTCCCTCTCCTTCTTGGCTTGCCCTCTTGTGGTTACCGCTGCCACAATCGGCTCCTTTGGTCTCCCAATAAACACATATCTACATCCCAGGATAACTGGGTAGATAGGATCATCCATAATGGCCGCTTTTATAACTCCTCTGACAAAATCAGAGTGTATTTCTACCAGTGCGATAGGCAGCGTCCTGGGCTCATCACTCTTAAACACTCCACTAAGTTTGACGGTTTCCTCTGTCTCCTGACCTGGTTTGACTAGGTGTCTAGCAACAATACAACTAAAACTTAATCCAGTGTCAAAGAGACAAGTGGTTGAGGTACCATTCAAAATTACAGTTCCTCGAGTTGAGGGTCGGTCCCCCTCAGGTTGAGAATCACTGACATTGACTCTACCTTTCGAGGCTGTATGCAAACATCCAACGCGGTTTGGACCGGTTTGTTTGCCCTGATCAGACGTTCCTGGTGTAGGGGTCTTTCCTTTTCCTTGACCTTGGTGGCCGCGCTGCCACGTAGGCTTGGTGGGTTGATCAGAATTGTTGTTGGGGGGGTATCGGGTTTTGTAGAATTTCGATTTTTCCTGGGGAGGTCTCTGGGTATTATTTTCTCGTTGGTTATAATTCTGAGAGGAATTAGAGGAATAGGATGACTGCTCTAGATTTTGTTTACGAGATGGCTCATCTGTGGGTTTACGTTTAGTGCTGGGAAGTTCGGCCATTGCATTGGTATAGCGTTCGGCCTTATTGAGTATGTCCTCAAGCCTGACTGCGCCCTGTTCAGCCAAAAATCTACGGGTTTCGTTTGACATAGTTGCCTTTATCTGTTCCACAAGAACAAGTTCAAGTAGTCCCTCATATGTAAGAGGTAGGTCAGATAATTCAATGCACTTTGTCAGATAACCCGTGAGACGTGAAGAGAACTGGGGAAATGTTTCCGTGCTCTCTTTTCGGCTGTTTCTGAACAACTGCAGAAACTTTCGGGCAGTCATCTCAAACTGCTGTAGTAAGGCCTTCTTCAACATGTCGTAATCATGTTGATTCGGTCCCAGCTTTGTGTACACGTCATAAGCATTGCCTTTCAGTGACGTTGAAAGTTTGAGCGCCCAGCGGGTACTCTCTAACCCATAAAGATTCGCGAGTCTCTCGAATTTTTCTAGGTAGCTGTCAATTTTTTCGTTAGGGCTAGGAAAAGACTCTAAAGCGAAAGACATCGCAGTTAATTGGGCAGACTGAGTGCTGGAGAGATCCATTGTTTGAGACTGGGGCGAAGACGGCTCTCCATTATTTGAAGTAGAGGCACTCCGACTCTCTAAAGCCTTGAGCGCTAATTCATGTTGTCTTTCCCTCTCTCTTTCTCTCTCTCTGCGGGCTTCCATTTCTGCCTCAATTTTCTTCTGTTCCAATTGACGATCGTCCGCTTCTTTCTTCCTAGCTTCTGCCCTCTCTTCTCTCTCTCTTTCTTCCTTCCTCTCAGCTTCTTGCTCTTTGTTGCTCCGCGTCATATATTTGCAGTTCCTGGGTGATAAACAGATTCGCGGCTTCTGTGTCTAATCCTGAGTCTTTCGCTTCCTGTCTCAAAATGGATCTTATCCTAATTCTCTCAGCCATTGTCAAAGAACTGGATGCTTCTAAGACTAGAGAATAGTAAGATGGAACAAGAAGGGGAAAAACTCAAAGCCGCTACGAGAAAAACAAAGTAAAAAATTTACTGAATGACCTCGTGTGTTAACTTATCGCCGCTATTATTGTCACTTAAGACTCGTAACGCAAGCAACTATGCCAATTCAATGGTAAGTTACACTAGAAAAGAATCTACTCTTACTAACAGTAGAGAAAAATTTATATTAAACAGTTTAAAAGGAAAAAAAAAAAAAATTTCCCAGAAAATGTTAATTCTCTAACAACAAACTCCGTCCCTGAAGACAATTTTTGAGATGAGACGTAGTTAACTTAATTTTTAAAAAAATCAGAACAATCCGTCTTTAGCTTAGCTCAACTCAAACGCTTCATAACCTTTAGTGATTGTAAAACAATCACGCAGTCCCAGCAATTATATAACCAAAAATTTTCAATTCCCTCTGCCAGAGAATACAAATGTGACAATCTTTTATTATCACTAACTGCCTGTTCCTGTGGAAAAACAAACCTGTCTTAATTATTGTGTGGTTTGGCCCAAAATACTGAACGGCTTGGTCTAGGGGAAGTAATACTTTTAAAGATTATACCCTACTTCACAAAGACAATCAACCACACTCTATTTTAACTAAGTTCAGAATCTCGAACGAGCTAACCATATATTGTCGTAATTTTTATCTGAGAGGGTGCTGATGAATATTGGTCCCTTTAGAGCGTAAAGTGATATTGAAGGCTCTGTGAGAATAAGGATTTAGGTGAATGAGGTAGTAGATTCACAAGCGCTGGGAAGGAGCAAGGACAGTCTCTTATTACGACAATATCTGTTTTCTCACAGACTACTCCTATCTCTCTTCTGCACAAACAATTGTGTCAGTTCCAGTCGCTCAGGCGCGCTCACCGATTTGGTGATTCTGTCGCTCAACGTACATGAATACAAACTACACAGATGGAAATGTTTGGAGTTTTAGGCCAACCGACAACCAACACAATTAATGATTAATACCTTTATTATCATCAAGGACTCACACAAAATTGTACATTTACAGTCAAAAATCAAAAAGTTACAGAATACAAATATAACTAGGGAAGAGGGGCTTTTGAGGAGAAATATCCCATCCACCGTTTCCCGTTTATATCTACTAACAGACAAAACCCGGTCCCAAAAGACAAGAAAGGGGGGGGGGGTGATCAGATTTAGGCAATATAACCCACTGGTAAATTTATTACTCTGAGGCAAGGGGTTACAGAAGAAAGGGGGGGGGGGTGTAGAGGAAAGCTAGGGTTCTCAATTGTCTCCCTTTAAATCAACAATTTTTTTACGGGAGGGGAAATGTACACAGTTACCCAATCCCGCTAGGAGAGATCCCGTACAAGGAATATAATGCACCTTAGTATAAGGTCGAACTAATTAAAAGGGTAAAGAAAAGATAAATCTCCTTTCATTCAAAAAAACACACTAGGGCTGGCCATCCCAACAAACACACACGCAGACTTACCAAAATGGTGAATTCTGTCAATCTAGGAATTATTTATCACAGCAGCTAATACCGTGGAATAATGGACTGGTCCTCTTATTTCTTCCGTGTCAGGCCCCAGATTTAACGAGGTAACAAATAGTCTCAAAAAAATCGCCAGACGGTGAAGCGTAAAGGCTACTGTTGGTTTAGATAAAGTTCCTAATGAATGGCACAGGCACTTGGCTAAGCGTGAGGTATGGTGTGGTTCCTAAAATCGGCACAGCTGGTGGAGATAACTTCCTTTTTCCGTAATGTCACAAGTTAAGAAAAACACTGAGGTAAGTTCTTCTTCGGGGGGGGGGGGGGGGAGGGGGGGTTTAAAATCCACTGAATATGCGTGACAGACAGTGTTCAGGTATCGATGCTTTTTCTTCACAAATAGGGGCAGTGAATAAAATATGTTCTGCTTCCAGTTTCCTTTAAGGACTCGCCTATATGAACTAGTATTTTAAAAGTGTTTCTTGGGTGGCTCTTATTCTCAGTTAAATTCGGAGGAGCGGGGCCCATTACAGGTCGCCACAAGTTTAGCTTTAAAAAGGTTCATATGTTACTGGAGTTATCAAATTGAGTTTGGCAGAACTCTGTATATAGTTAATAATTGCTGGGATGCAGGTTGAATGATCGTTCTGAATGAAAGATAATCAAAACAAGAAATGCATTACAAATCATATTATAATCTGACGCGATAAATTACAGTTAGCCTATTTACTTATTAGCGTCGTCAATTAACAAATCAGGAAAACTACCCGTGAGTTAAAAATAATTAAACGCACATCTATCTATACAGAACTAAACTGTATTAAAGTTATAATTCTCTTTAACGTCTGCAAAATAAATTTACGCGTCAATTGTATTAGGAAATACTTTTAGCTGTAACATTAGTTTGCACTAGAACTTTGAAAAATGGGTTTATTTAATAAGGTTAAATTTACACCACAATCCATTGAAATCAATAGAAATAACTCGACCAATGATCACTCGAAGCTAATGTATAAATTACCGTCTGCACAGAAAGAATACACTCCAATAGTCACGAAGGTAGATGAAATCCAGCAGGAATCCGACTATGCTAGTGCACCTAGGATTCTGACAGAGCGAACGATAAAATGCAGTTTATCGGAGTTCTCTATTTATACTTATCGAATGTAACTTGAATGGGGCGTGTTAAATTTCGCACCTTTCTTGATCTTGAGCAAATCCGGGGTACCTCGCCGATGTGTTAACAGCTGCGATTCATTCGTTTTCCCCGGTCTACCGATTTTCTTCCGTCTCAGGCTGCTCGCATAAGAGTGCGAAAATTTCCCGAGAAGCTAACTCTGTGAGCTGCAAGTCCCTGATTCTTTAGATCGCGGTCGCTCCACGTTGAATTCTGAAGATCAGCCTGTTCTTTGATGGTACCGCTGCATGCCGGTAAAAGTTACAACAGATGATCAGGGGTTCTAAAGTTATGAGAGGCCAATATTCTGTTATCATCCATCGAGTCAGGGAAATTCATTTGTCATACTTAGACGTACGTCACACGGTTCAATGAACAGCTATGCCACCGATGTTCACTATACAAAACAGAGCTCGAAGGACAGAGCCATACATCCCTCCAGTTCCAGGTGTCAGGGATTTTGGCACACCAAGAGCTCCTGTAGAAAAGAGGTAGCCTGCAGATACTGTGCGGGAAGCCACGCATACAGTGACTGTATGTGCGGGAAGCCACGCATGCAGTGACTGTCCAAAGGCAAAGAAGGACGCCGACTACAAAGCTCCCATTGGAGATAAAACCTGTGTGAATTGCCTGGGAGAGCACGGTGCAAGATACCGCGGTTGCCTTGTATATCAGGAAATAAGAAAGATAATAAAAGTATCAATCAGTAAGGGAGTATCGTACGGCGACAGCCGATAGGATAGCCTGGCGCTCTCTCTTCCAAACCTCTACACCTCACGGTAGAAGGGGAACTACTAAGTAAGTAAGTAAGTAAGTAATTATTTCTTTGAGGGGCGTGTGCCGCTGTCTTACTAAGGTTGTTAGTGAGCGGTGCAGCGAAAAAACCCTTTGATACCTGGGTATCCTCGTGTCGTCTCCGTTCAGGGGAGGCAAACTCGCGCTCGTTCTGAGCCTTTGAGCCGGCTGTAGATTGCCGACGTTGTTAACGGGAGAGATATGTTATTTCATATATATTACAGGGAACTTCTCGCGTTTGTTGTCTTCAAGCCTATTCTGACATTAACGTTGGGGGAACGTCGTTGAGTAATTTATTCACATAAACCTGAATAGTTATGTGCATTCACTATTACGACTGAATCTTTAGGAGGTAGCTATTCTCTAACTTGGGAGAGGAGAGAAACTTCTTGTGGTTGGATGTGGAATTATGATATGCCTATTGTGTAGTTAGACACTGGTGTATAGAAAGTTAACCACCAGCCAGTAAATGAATTCTGTACCTCTAAAAGTCGAATGTATTATAATAACATTTTAACATTGCATTTTTTTATGTATTCTATTTTTGGGACGTAATTACTTTTCATTCTGTGTATCGACCCCAACGAGGCGCATACAATTTTTATTGTGTAATGTGTTTAATGCTAATATTTTATGTAATATCAAGTAACGATGTATTTTTAATAGTACCTTTCTCTTAATGGGAAACTACTCGGTTGACAATCTTTTATGTTGGAAGAGGACTTTGAAAAGATTGTTTTTCTGTCAGCGCACATGCTGACATGTACATGTATGTATACGCTATATTAGCCTATGCGACTGCAGGCTGGAAAATTGAAAGGATGGAATTAACAGGAGGACAACTCATGTGGATAAAGACATTTACCTCGCAATCATATAAATCCCATAGTGGGGCAAACCAGTTAGTATAACATTGTCATAATTTTATTTGTTGCTTGATGTAAAAGTTGTTTGTTTTTGTCTCAGTTCCAGGGTACTCCACTGCTACGGCAGGATTCCAGTCAGACGAAGAACATAACATTCTCCTCGCTCTTACGGTTCATGAAAGCAATGAGCACCACGAGTTGTCATCTATACCTGAAGTTCAACCATTTTCAACGCCTATCCCTCTAATGTGAATTGAGCTCACGCAGTGTGTCACCAGCAACAGCAAATCTGAAATCGTATTGTGCAGTAGTGGTTTACGACTCGCCTAATTAATACAAGTCAGAGCTTCAGTGGCATCCAATGCCTCATCTTACTCATCGTCGCCAGCGGAATTGAAATTATCATACTGTGTCCTTACACTGAGGCGGAGTCCCCAACCTCCAGGTCTCAACTCAGACCCAACTGGATCTACTCACCGAGTTTCGTCTACGAGACACGCCTATTATATCTTACCGCACCGGATAAGAGCGCAAGAAACGGGTGGTCGTCCTCAGTTGACCCCTTGATTTTTTAAGTCTACTGGTCAGTATGGATTCTGCGTGTAGTAGTAGGCAGAATATAGACAGAGTTAAAACACAGCCTAGCTTGGTTGTTTTTATGTGTGTGTGAACGCAGCGCATGGATAGCGTCCCCAGTGTGGAAGTAGGTGTAAGGATAGCGTCTCCAGTGGATTTAACCTAAAAGACACTGGCTGTGGTATCTGGTAATTCTCACACGCAGCCAAAGGATTAACTCTGTTTATTTATTTTGTCATGTTCTACAGGAGGGTTTGGTGGTTGGTTTTCTTTTATTTATGAATTGATATATTTGTTAACTTTGTTAATTTGATCAATTGTTTTGCTGAGATTCTTATGCTCCTTCTTCTATACAAGCAAAAGAGAACTGTAATAAATTTTAACCTTCTGTTACTGCACTGTTCACGACTTTCATCCATATATAAAATTTCAGTTCTTACTATTGCCTCATTCTGACGGTGAGAAAGGAGAAAGAGCGGGTGTTGCTTAGACATATAAGTGTGTTGGAGGCCTGGAAAGAGATAGCTTTAATAAATCGTCTTCCAGGTTTGTCCCAAGTTCACCCTATTTTTACACATTATCTGTGTGTTGCCTATAATTCTGTCACTTCACTTTGTCGATTTCACTAAAATTGTCTGACTCGACAAAAAATTCTAGAACCTTAACCCATCCACGACACCACTCTAACTCTAAATCTTTTAATGACTTTATCTGAGCGTTCATGCTATTCATTAATATTTCTAAATTATTATATGTTTGATAATATTATATATGTCCTATTGCTCATATGATATGATGGTATTGGTTTATAATTTGATTAACGTCCTTGCTTGCCCATGATCACCTCCTATATTAAGCCATACTTTATCTTCTGGTATACAATTATTACGCCGCGTTAAAAAGTCCTCCCTCTTGGAGTCGCTGAAGAGCCAACAAACAAAACCACATAAATCTTTAAAACTTACCAATGGTGTCCCTATCAGAGTGGAAGAAAGGAATAATTGTCAAATTGCCCAAGAAGGGAGATCTTGCAGACTGCAATAATTGGAGAGGAATCACTCTTCTCTCAGTTCCCAGCAAAATACTAGGCAGGATAATTATACAGAGAATTTCAAAGGCAGTAGACTACAAACTGAGGAAAGAACAAGCAGGATTTAGAAAGAACAGAAGATGTGTAGACCATATATTCACTCTCAGGAACATTATAGAGCAGTGCTCAGAATGGCAAAGACAGCTTTACATAAATTTTGTTGATTTTGAAAAGGCTTTTGACAGCATACATAGGGACAGTTTATGGAAAATACTGAGGGCTTATGGAATTCCAAGCTGCATAGTGTCAATCATAAAAAGCCTCTATGCCAACTTTACGTGTAGTGTTGGGCAGAGCAACCTAATCTTCGAGGTGAAGACAGGAGTACGACAGGGATGCCCCTTATCAACCACTCTATTTTTAACAGTCATAGACTGAGTGATGCGCCAGACAACAGAGGGCAGTCCAAGAGGAATAAGATGGACTACATTTTCTACATTGGAAGATCTGGAATATGCAGATGACATTGCACTGCTGGCACATTCACATCAACACATCCAGGAAAAAACGGATAGACTTAATAAAATTAGCCAGCAGGTGGGCTTGAACATCAATTTAAAGAAGTCTGAGGTCATGACGCTCAATGTGAGCAGCCCTGAGCCCATATCAGTAAGGAATCAGAAACTGGTACAGACAGATACCTTCACATACCTAGGAAGCATAGTAACACCAGATGGTGGGGCAGGCAAAGACATCAACATCAGAATGAATAAGGCAAGAACAGCCTTCTTTAGCCTAAATAACATCTGGAAGTCCTCCCAATACAGCACAAGCACAAAATTAAGATTATACCAGAGTTGCGTGCTTTCTGTGCTTCTCTATGGTGCGGAATGCTGGAGAGTCACAGAGAGGGAAATGTCAAAATTGTCCTCTTTTCACACAACATGCCTAAGAAAAATTCACCACATCTTTTGGCCGAATACCATCACCAACCAAGATCTGCTTACTCGTAGCAAGCAAGAGGACATGCACACCATCATAGCTGGCAGACGCTGGAGCTGGGTTGGTCATGTCCTCAGAAGAGACCCCGATGCCATCACAAGAACAGCTATGTTTTGGACCCCTGAAGGAAAGCGAAAGAGAGGCCGACCAAAAACAACTTGGCGGAGGACTGTGGAGGCTGAGATGCAAAGAATGAACCAGAGCTGGGGCACTGTACGAAGGATGGCCACCGACCGTGCAAAGTGGAATCAATTTGTTGTTGCCCTACAAGACGCCACTAGGCGTGATGGCAACTGACTGCTTTGACGGTCGGTGGTTAAGGATCGAAGAAGAGAAAGAATGGTGTCCCTAGCCCTATTCCATCATCTCCCACAAACTTTTTCATATCTACATGCACCCATTTATGCCTAATCTCTCTTGTCAATATTTGTTCTGCCCCTTCGTGCTTCTGTTTTTCTCATCTCTGACCTATGAAATTGACTACCCTACATTAACGCTGCGTGCTGCAAAGATGACATTAATTGGAGAAAATTTTTAATTTCTCTTCAACATTTTATTATAATTTAAAACTGTCTAGGCTGTTTAGAGTTTAAGATATTTAATTAGAAAGTCCGTTACCCTCGGTAATATTTTCCTCAAATGATGATGCTGTTTAGTAACGGCTGCTACAAAGCAAATAATACAAAAAAGCAACGAAAATCCACAGAGCAATAGTATTTTGGTGTCTCTAACCCTAGTCCATCATCTCCCACAAACTCTTTCATATCCACATGCACCCATTCATGCCTAATCTCTCTTGTTGTCATAAAATTAACGAGTGATACAACGTAAAAATATCTCCAAAGGATAAAATGTAAGGATAAAAACCAATGCGTAAGCTGCTGGAATACATGATCGCCCGCGCCGCGGGTCATCAGGTGTTAGACTTGAAGGCAAAACGGAACGAGGATCAAAAGACAAAAATCTGACTGAACGCGTACTTGAACTAGCGAGGTTAATGGACGCAAATTGGTGGGGCAAGGAGGAAAAGTCACGGCCCCCCCCCCCCCCAAGTTGACATAAAGTAAGGAATTCGACAGAAGGGACCTTGGATATGATACGCCACAGTCATTTATTGGACGCTTTTGCGATACCAAGCCTTTGATTTGAATTCAGCGGCTAAACGCAGATGCTTGAAATATTACAAAATTTTAAAAGTAACTTTTTCTTAATATTAATGTTAGGAATATAAAAATTAGCTGGCCGGATGGCCCATTCTGAGCAGTGAAATAATATGTTTTTAATTTTACAGACGGATAGATAATAATGAAAATAATGACAAAAGACAGTGTTGTTCACAACAGCGAAAGACTGCATTGAATCAAAAGTGTCGCTATTTGCACAAAAAATCGCGACCTCGAGACGCAGGTGTTCAAATCTACTTAGCATGGAAGAGAAGGGATATTGGTGGAAGCTGTGTCTAAAAATAACTTTTAACGACAAAATTTTGGAGGGGAGAGAAAGGTTGGTTCAAAAATCAAGTACGTTTTGTGAAAACGCAAGTAGAGACGGACAGACTAACAGATAAAAATCCATACTTGACTGAAGCATGACTGAAATGACTTTAGTGTAGGAAATTTGAATTTAAAAAAAAAACCAAGGCATTGATTGGCCACAGACAATCATATTATCCGCGCTCAGACGAGCTTTTTTGCCATTCCTCAATAGTTGTCCAGTGATAGACACAGTAAATTTCAAGTGTGGTGATTTCCAAATGAAATAAATTGAAATAAGTTCAGGGACGCCATACTATAGCCAGCAGCTCAGCTGAGTTTTGCTAGCATTTCTGTGTTCTTTATTCATAATCTGGTAAGATTGAAATTATTTCTTTGTATATTTTGAATATTGTTTAATGTTCGAGTGATTTGATACTGCCATATCGAAATCTAGCCTTACAAACAAGTAAGGATTCGCTCTGGACCCCCCGCCCTAGTTCAGGGTCTAGGGACAAACAATATATAAACTACAGCAAGGTTTAGGAAGGGGTGATCAAGTGTTGAGAACAGTGAATCATATCACCTATCCTATTCTATGGCAGTGAGATAATGCACCTATTTCAGAATCTGTAGACTGGGGAAACTTACCCTATGCGAAACCAACTAGGTAAGATGTGCTGTCTGGTCAGAGAGAACTGACCCTGTTTATGTGGTGTTATTGTAATTTGTTATGTGTAGAAGTGGCTTATTAGGTAAGGTTCTGAGCAAAAACCAATACTTTATTTCAGAGCTGTGAGTTCGATCTTGACACTAAGGTGGTGTCAAATGCTGATTAATAATTGAAGTGAGGACCCGTGCAGGGTACATTTCGACAGAACATCTGTGTATTGCTCAAGCACGGAGAGGTGGGGCCATCAGATTCCAGCACCAGAACAAATCTGGCAAAGTTAAGTAGGCTAGCTGGCCTGCTGAACTTACACCAACTTCATAAAACTAGCACCCAAGAGAATTTACTACTGAAGCATCCCATTTCCTTCCATCATTAATGGACAATGCTGTGTAGGCATAAACAGGGAGGGATGAAGCCACCCCAACAGCACATCCATTCATAGTTTTCCCAGAAAAATTAACATTACGAACAGTAATACTATAATTAATCTTGAAGATTGCATATGTAAACATCTTTCATTTAACATGCCATTTATTCATGCCATTCATTCATAAATTTCAAAATCTTTGCATAAGTTCTGGCCAAAATAAAACCTTGGTTCAGAACAAATAAATTTAAAAAAAAAAAAGATTTTCTATTCTAAATTTAACCAGCTGAATTTAGTTCATTGTGTTATAAATTTTATTGATAGTATTAGACTTAATTAATATCTGTGGGTGTGTGTATATGTCCATACAACACATTGCATTCAGTACCCTAGATTTTAACGTAGCCACATTCATTAGTAAAAAAAGATATGTGTGAGGTCATAAAGTGGTAGCACGAAAGGGCCTTCTGTATATTCACAGTTACAATTATCTCAGGAGCCTTCACAGCTGACCTCACGCATCACACTAGGTGATAACACCACCATACAATACCATCAAAATCCACTACATATATTGGGGTCTTGTCCAGGGATATTTAGCATAAACAGTAATATAAGGATCTCCTGGTGGGGGAAATAAAATTAGGGGAACAAAATTGTAAAATTCCCTTAAAATTAAAAGTGTCCCTTTAAATTAAAAGGGCAATTAGAAGTTGGTGAATCTTCACAGCCAGTAATAATTAATTAGTTAACTGGTTAGTTAGAATTAGTTAGACTATAGTCATAAGAAGTACTTAGTGTATTTACTGGTTAGAGATTTATTTTGTATATTATTATATTGTTTAGAAAGTATGGCGGAGCTAGCAAAATTTAGATCAGCTGCTGTGCTGACCGCAAAGGAGATGGGAATGGATGGTCAGATTTTAATTCAATACGTAACGGCTGAATGTGATAAATATATTGAACGGGAAGAAAGGAGATTAGAAAAAGAGGCTGAAAGAAAATTAGAGTCTGAAAGGTTGGCTGAAGAGAAGAGGTTAGAGGCGGATAGAGAAATTAAGAGGCTGCAGATTGAGGCAGAAGACAAACGACAGCAAAGGGAGGCAGAAGATAAAAAGGCCGAAAGGGAGGCAGAAGATAAAAAGGCCGAAAGGGAGGGAGAAGATAGAAGGTTGCAAAGGGAGCACGAATTACGACTAAGGGAGCTGGAATTACAAGGCCAGGCTCCTGAAAATGGTGCCAGCCCTTTTGCCTCAGATGCTACGCCCAGTCTGGGAGCCTCAAACTCAGCTATGGGGTTTCATTTAGACCATTTTGTTGAAAAAGACGATGACATAGAGGGGTACCTAGGACGTTTTGAGTTATTAGCTACTACATATGGGTTAGAGAGAGAGAGGTGGAGTTTAAAGCTATCACAAGGACTGAGAGGTACTTCTTATGAAGTCTTTGCTAAAATGAACAGGGAAGACCAAGACAATTATGACATGTTAAAGCAGGCTTTGTTATTAAGGTACGAGAAGAATGGTGAATTTTATCGTAAGAAATTTAGAAATGCCAAACTGTTGTCTGGGGAGACATACCACCAATTCTCTGCTAGACTGGAAACCTATTTGGAGAAATGGACTGCTCTGGGGAAGACCCAAGATCTTAAAGAAATGATCATGATTGAGCAATTGAGAGAGTCCATGGCTCCAGACATGAGAAAATTTCTCATGGAACAAGGTGCAGAGAAGTTGGGAGAGGTTTTAAATGTCGCTGAGAGGTATCAGGCAGCCCAGGCAGAGGTAAGTGGTGCTAAAAAGAAGCACATAGATAATTTTAAAGCTCCACAGCAATTTAATAAATTTGATAATAGAGAGCAGGGAAATAAAAGTAGGACAAACTTTGAGCGGCCAAGAAATGACTATCGCGACAGAAACTCACAGTTCAATGACCAAAAGTTCAATGAAAGAAAACCGTTGAACCAAGGAAAAAGATGGTGTAAATGGTGCAAGAAGGATAACCATAACACCGAATTTTGTAGAAGGAAACCTTCAAACATTGCTGCAATGAAGTCGGGGACGCAAAGATTAAAGGTTAATCCTAATGGACAACAGGAACCTTATCACCCCCCAGTTTGTGAGGATGTTATTTGTAATGGGGCCACCATAAGGTGCCTTTATGATACAGGTTTGGATTATGATTCAGTTGTGAAGTCTAGCCTAGTGGACCCAAGTCAGTATACCACAGAAACAGTGGAAATACAAGGGGCGACTAAGAACATACCACTCATGACACTTCCCATCGCAAGGATAACGGTGAAAACTCGCTATGTGGAAGGAGAAATCAGAGCAGCAGTGATAGATGAACCAATCTACCCTCTGATATTGGGGTGTAGATACGTCTTCTTGGGGAATCCCGAGAAACCTGTGATCATGGCGACAGTGCAGACCAGGTCACAGAAGAAGGAGGAAGAAGGTGAACCTATAAATGCTCATCCAGAGGAGATGAGAAAGGCGCAGGCTGAGGATAGGACACTCAAGCCATGTTTTAAAAAATTGCCCAAATGCCACACACCTCCGAGCAAGGGGGAATATTTCATGAAGAACAAACTATTATACAGGAAGGCCGGAACTGGAATAAATGGTCACAACCAGCTGGTTCTTCCCACCTCATATAGAGATAAAGTGATGGAACTCGGGCATGCGATTCCCTTCAGTGGTCACATGGGGATCAGCGCCACAGGACAGCGTATAGCTTGTCATTACTTCTGGCCAGGGATAACGGAGGATATAAAAAGATATGTCAAATCCTGCCCTGAATGTCAAAGGGTAGCTCCAAAGCACTGGACTGCTCCTGCAACTCTAGGGGAAATGCCCATAGTGGGAACACCTTTTGAGAGGGTTGCAGTGGATATTGTGGGACCTCTCACTCGGACCAAGAGGAGGAACAGTTACATCCTTACTCTGGTGGACACTTGTTCTATGTGGGGAGAGGCGGTAGCCCTGCCATCAATTGATTCAAAACATGTAGCAGAGGCACTACTTACAATATTTACCCGATTAGGATTCCCGCATCAAATCTTGACGGATAATGGATCTCAGTTCAAGGGGAAACTAACGGAAGAAGTTTTTAAACTATTTCAAGCCAGACACTTTCATTGTAGTCCGTACCATCCACAAGGGAACGGCCAGGTAGAGAGGTTCAACGGGACTCTCATTTCTATCCTGAGAAAGCTGGCACACGAAAAACCGGATCTGTGGGATCAATTCCTGCCCGCCGCATTGTTTGCGTATCGGGAGGTACCACATAGTTCAACCGGGATGGCTCCCGCAACTCTGCTATTTGGGAGGCCAATAAAAGGTCCTTTAGAAGCTTTATTAAGGACCTGGACGGATGAGAAGGCGGAAGAACCTGTTACCTCATCTTATCAATATGTGAACGAACTGACCACTCGTTTGAAAGCTGGATGGAAACTGGCAAATGATAATTTGAAACAAGCCAGGAAGAAACATGCAGCATATTTTAATAGGAAGGCAAAGGACCGAGAACTAGCTGTGGGAGAGAAGGTGCTTCTTCTACTACCCGGTAGCCAGAATAAATTACAAATTGGTTGGCAAGGTCCATATACGGTTCTAGAGAAGGTGTCTAGAACAAACTATAAAATTGACAAAAAGGGGAAGGAGAAAGTTTATCATGTAAACTTATTAAAGAAGTATCTGGACAGACCACTCCAGGAAAGCACCCCCTTATTGACCTTGGCTATTGCAACCCAGATGCAAAAGGAACCACTCACCTCACATGAATACCCATTACATCCTTGTGAAACAGCAGCACAGGTAAAAGTCAGTAAGCACCTGACTAAAAACCAGAGGGAGAGAGTTCAACAGGTTCTGGAGGAACTTACAGATGTATTAACAGATAAACCAGGCCATACAAATTTGCTACAGTATGACATGAAACTGGTAGACTCAAACCCAATCTGTATGAGAGCCTATTCTATTCCGTTCGCGAAGGAGAAGGCATTGAAGGAAGAAATAGATTATTTGCTGAAGGAGGGGATTATTTCGCACAGTGAATCATCTTTTAGTTCTAGTGTCGTTTTGTTGAGAAAACCGTCTGGGGAACACAGACTGTGCATAGATTACAGGAAACTGAATGCTGTCACAGAAGGACAAGTGGATCCATTACCAGACACAAAACAGTTATTTGCCAGACTGAACAAGGCAAAATACTTTTCAAAGGTGGATCTTAGTAAAGGCTATTACCAGATCCCAGTTAAGCCTGAAGTGAGACCTTATTTGGCTTTTAGCACTTCGGATGGACATTATGAATTCAATATGCTACCATTCGGACTGAAAAATGCTCCGAGTGTGTTTTCAAGGATGATGCGCAAATTGTTGGATCCCCTGAATAACCCATGTATCACGAATTTCATGGATGATATTCTCGTCGCCACAGAGACATTTGAAGAACACATTGAAGCTCTAGAAATGTTATTTAATAGACTTCGGGAGGCGAACTTAACTGCTAGGCCAACAAAATGTTGTATTGGATGCAAAGAGTTGGAATTCTTGGGACACACTGTATATCAGGGTAACATGACCCCTGATCCTAAGAACTTGGAAAAACTGCAGAGAGCACCTAGACCACAAACAAAAAAGGACGTGCGATCATTCGTGTCGTTATGCGGATTTTATCAGAAATACATCAAAAATTTTAACGCTATTTGTGCTCCTCTGACTGATCTGACTCGCAAGGGACTTCCAGATAAAATTATTTGGACTGCACAATGTGAACTAGCGTTCCAAGAGTTAAAGGAAAAACTCACTAGCAGGCCTATTCTCAAACTGCCTGATTTGACACAGGACTTTGTCTTAAGAACCGATGCAAGTAATGTAGGACTCGGAGGGGCTTTGTTGCAAAGATCATCTTCACCTGATGGGGAACTGAAACCAGTCGCTTATGCAAGCCGCAAATTGAATAAGGCGGAACAAGGATACTCCACAAGCGAAAAAGAATGTTTAGCGTTAATCTGGGCAATAAAGAAGTTTCAAATCTATCTGTATGGTAGGACTTTTGTGGTGGAGACGGATCATCAGCCTCTCGTATTCTTATCTCAGGCTAAGCATGAAAACGCAAGATTGCTGAGGTGGTCTTTATTACTTCAACCTTATCAGTTTAGTATCCAATATATCCCAGGCAAATTGAATGTCGGTGCAGATTTCCTCAGTCGGCACCCCTGTGATCAAAATTAGAGTAATGGCAGACGGGAGGAGAGATTTTATCTATGTGTATCACTGGTTTTGGAACTTGCCGTAGGCATGTTTTTCAAGTGGGGAGATGTGTCATAAAATTAACGAGTGATACAACGTAAAAATATCTCCAAAGGATAAAATGTAAGGATAAAAACCAATGCGTAAGCTGCTGGAATACATGATCGCCCGCGCCGCGGGTCATCAGGTGTTAGACTTGAAGGCAAAACGGAACGAGGATCAAAAGACAAAAATCTGACTGAACGCGTACTTGAACTAGCGAGGTTAATGGACGCAAATTGGTGGGGCAAGGAGGAAAAGTCACGTTCCCCCCCCCCCCCCCCCCCCCCCCAAGTTGACATAAAGTAAGGAATTCGACAGAAGGGACCTTGGATATGATACGCCACAGTCATTTATTGGACGCTTTTGCGATACCAAGCCTTTGATTTGAATTCAGCGGCTAAACGCAGATGCTTGAAATATTACAAAATTTAAAAAGTAACTTTTTCTTAATATTAATGTTAGGAATATAAAAATTAGCTGGCCGGATGGCCCATTCTGAGCAGTGAAATAATATGTTTTTAATTTTACAGACGGATAGATAATAATGAAAATAATGACAAAAGACAGTGTTGTTCACAACAGCGAAAGACTGCATTGAATCAAAAGTGTCGCTATTTGCACAAAAAATCGCGACCTCGAGACGCAGGTGTTCAATCTACTTAGCATGGAAGAGAAGGGATATTGGTGGAAGCTGTGTCTAAAAATAACTTTTAACGACAAAATTTTGGAGGGGAGAGAAAGGTTGGTTCAAAAATCAAGTACGTTTTGTGAAAACGCAAGTAGAGACGGACAGACTAACAGATAAAAATCCATACTTGACTGAAGCATGACTGAAATGACTTTAGTGTAGGAAATTTGAATTTAAAAAAAACCAAGGCATTGATTGGCCACAGACAATCATATTATCCGCGCTCAGACGAGCTTTTTTGCCATTCCTCAATAGTTGTCCAGTGATAGACACAGTAAATTTCAAGTGTGGTGATTTCCAAATGAAATAAATTGAAATAAGTTCAGGGACGCCATACTATAGCCAGCAGCTCAGCTGAGTTTTGCTAGCATTTCTGTGTTCTTTATTCATAATCTGGTAAGATTGAAATTATTTCTTTGTATATTTTGAATATTGTTTAATGTTCGAGTGATTTGATACTGCCATATCGAAATCTAGCCTTACAAACAAGTAAGGATTCGCTCTGGACCCCCCGCCCTAGTTCAGGGTCTAGGGACAAACAATATATAAACTACAGCAAGGTTTAGGAAGGGGTGATCAAGTGTTGAGAACAGTGAATCATATCACCTATCCTATTCTATGGCAGTGAGATAATGCACCTATTTCAGAATCTGTAGACTGGGGAAACTTACCCTATGCGAAACCAACTAGGTAAGATGTGCTGTCTGGTCAGAGAGAACTGACCCTGTTTATGTGGTGTTATTGTAATTTGTTATGTGTAGAAGTGGCTTATTAGGTAAGGTTCTGAGCAAAAAACCAATACTTTATTTCAGAGCTGTGAGTTCGATCTTGACACTAAGGTGGTGTCAAATGCTGATTAATAATTGAAGTGAGGACCCGTGCAGGGTACATTTCGACAGAACATCTGTGTATTGCTCAAGCACGGAGAGGTGGGGCCATCAGATTCCAGCACCAGAACAAATCTGGCAAAGTTAAGTAGGCTAGCTGGCCTGCTGAACTTACACCAACTTCATAAAACTAGCACCCAAGAGAATTTACTACTGAAGCAGCCCAGAACCTTCCATCATTAATGGACAATGCTGTGTAGGCATAAACAGGGAGGGATGAAGCCACCCCAACAGCACATCCATTCATAGTTTTTTCCCAGAAAAATTAACA
>JAMPIV010001535.1:95000-239427 GCA_024509875.1 Oreohelix idahoensis | reverse complement strand
CAAGTCGTTTGCCTGTTTGGCCAATATAGGTTTTGCAGCAACGTTTACATATGATCGTATAAATGACATTGCGCGACTCACACGTGGAGGTGAGGCCACACTCAGGGCCCAACCAGCTGACAAAGTGATCGGTATCCTCGAGGTATTAACTGGCAGGAGAGGCATCTCTAAAGTAGGGAGGCACGAAAAGGGAGTCGTGCTTTCCTTCAACAACACCGAAACAACAGCATTGCTGATGATCGAACTGGAGTCCGGTCCAAAAGAAGTCCAGCTGCCACACCAGATAAAAGTGGTGGTGGAAAAATCCAAGACAACAAAAAAGTTGGTCATAAGAGGGGTGGACACCAGATGGCCCGCAAGCGAGGTTCACAGCAACCTACAAACCGAAAACGCAGACGTCAAAATCACGCAGGTCGAAAGGCTAAATCTTTGGACAAGAAAGACACAAACCTGATTGTAATAACCATTGAAGGATCGACAAGACCTGAGAGACTGACGCTAAAAAAAAACTACTTCAAAAAGGACAGAGGCATATATCCCTCCGGTCATGCAGTGCTCTAACTGCCAGCAGTTTTCCCACACAAAGAAAACGTGCAGAAGAGACACAGTTTGCCGGTATTATGCGGGGAGCCACCCATATCGTGACTGTCCCAATGCGATGAAGGATATCAATTACAAGGTCATAAATGCAAACCGTACCTGTGCAAACTGCCATGGAAACCACGAGGCAAGGTACCGAGGCTGCCCTGTGTTTCAGGAAACAAAGAGCATCTTGAAGGAGGCCGTGTCCAAAAACATACCTTTCAAAGAGGCAAAACACAGAGTGGCTGCGGATGTTGCAGAGAAACAGCGCACGATTGATAGAAGACAGATACATCAGCTGACAGCGGAAGTTAAAGAAATAAAACTGAAACTCCAGGTCGAGAACAAAAGCAGGCAGACTCCAGTAGATAAAACTGACAGTGAAAAAGAGGTGATAGATCTACAGAACATAAAACATATGATGGAAGAAATGAAAAGAATCCAGCAACAAATAGAAACAGACGTCAAGAAGCTGACAGATCTGAAAGAAGAAAATGCAGAAATACTCAAAAGAATTGAAGCAGAACGAAGAGCCGTAGAGGAAATTACATCAAACACACGAGAAACTAAAACAAACGAGCAATCGGAGGAAGAAGTCATCGAGGAAACACTAGAAAAATTACTCCCGTCAATAATAGAAAAAGCACTACTTCAAATACAGGAGAAAAGGAAGACACAAGAATCAGAAACGAGGAGGGCAAAAACCAACAGAACCACACAAGCCAGACAGTGAAACACGCCACAGCACCACGAACGGACAAACAAAGAAAAGGAAGCCAGACAGTCAGCTAGTGGTCCTTTTTAGGACCAGTCCTTTTCAGGACTAACAACCGGCTAGCACCGAAGAAACTAAACGCACAATATACCCCAATTATAACCAATTTTCAGGTTGAACAGGGTATAACAGCAACATAGTAGACAAACGAACCAACGAACGAACACGTGAAGCTACTGGTGAGGGTGTACGTAGCCTCAGGAAAAGACACCTTGTGGGTGGAGATGACATACTTGCACGTGTTGCATCGTGTCCGACCACAGGGTAGTGTGCCAAAGTGAGTGGCATTCTCCTTTGGAAGACGGCTGTGAACAAGAAGATCCTTCAAGTTCTTGTCGCGTCTATATGCCACCAAAGGTGCTTCACCGAAAACTTCTTGGGTCACAGACTCTGCTTGGAGGATAGGTGTTACGTGCAGTCTTTGATATCTTACAATATTATACATTGGTATACTTGTTATGTTCGCAAATATTTTGTAAACAAAATAGATACTTTTTAGTGCTTAAGGAAAAGTCATTATTGAGTTACTTCCCTTGAAAGTTGTGTCGTCTCTTTCGATCGAACTCCGCGGATGAATCCAGTTTTACTGCGATTTATTCTTTGTTTGGGTAGTAATAGATTGTTCTTGCTTCAGAATACCTATGGCCTGAATTTATGTGTATTGTTTGTCTGAGTAGGACGAGTCTGTCTTATATCTGTATATCTTTACATATCTAAGTCGAACTATATGTTCTTTTGTCTCTAGAGAGGTCAAAGGCTGTTCGGCGGATGTGTCGCTAGAGAGGTGTGATTTGGCTTCGCCCTGTTGGGGGCTGTGATTTTTCTATGTCGGCTTGTCGCCGGAAAAAGTGATCTCAGTATTTGTGGGGAAAGTGATAGTCGTCTAGACCTATCGTGTATGCTTTACCCCAGTGTTTATTCTTATTGCCTGTCGTGGAATATTCTAATCCACATATATAAATTAAAGGGTAAATGTAAAGCGTCACAAATAAATTCTAATAAAGAAAAGAGCAATGGTAAAATAACAGTGCTGTCACAAGGAATGTACTCGAAATCCCCTTTGTTTTATGCTTCGTCTGCAAATTGTAACGCTTTCACGTTGATAGTAAAAGCCTACTATATTATTACCCGCTTTCTTCAATGAAACGTGTGCTGTATTTCTTGGAAAAACATTGAGAGGCAGACTGCGTAATGACCTAAATTAATCCTAACATTAATTATACTGCGTTACCAAAACGAACGAACAGATGGACTCAAATAGAAAGAGAGAGGGAGGGCTGAAAATCAGGAACGCATGCAACACGCGTCGCGCGATACACAATTACTACTATCACGCGTGTAAGGCCACATGCACTAACTTTTTTTTTCAGACGGACAGTGATAAAATACACTACCCTTCCCAGAGTTAGGTTTTAAAATCCTGAAAAACGCTTATTGGGGAAACCTGACATTCTACTGTTTTATGTCCGAAATCCTGACATTAGTCTGACAGTACAGCAGGACAGGTGGCGGTTCTAACATAAAAAAAAAAAAAAAAAACAACCACACGACTATCCTAAAAATTGCCATATTTTGAACGCAGCCACTTAGCTCTTTTAAATTTGTATATTTGGGTTCCTTAGGGTTTGCTGACAAAGAATATGTAAAACGTTACGCAAATAGTCTAGGAATTAACAAGTTATAACCAAAATAAAATAGTGGGGATGCCTGACAGCATGAAATCATTTCTGCTCATAAAATTTTTTTATAACGTGTTTGAAAAAACCTTACGTACAGAAATAGCCTACCATGTAAACTCCAAATTGATTGGAGCGCAACAAATATAAGACTAAACACGATTGGTCGGACTATAAATACTATCTTTGGTTGTTAGGGGAGACGTAGGAAGTTAAAAATTTTTCAAACCCTTGTCGAAACGTGGCTCCATTGGCTAGACTCGCTGATATACTCACTTAGGAGCGTTAGTTCGAGACCACTAGTTCAAATAAGCTTGATAAAGCAACAGTGCGTTGAAGCCAGCTCACATTTTTGCTAAAATAAAAGCCTGGAACATAAGCAGATGGGAATTTGTGCCAGTATTTGTGCCAGAATTCATTGCTAATCAACGTATCTGTGCTTGTTTCCATGAATTGTGGTAAGCTTGAAACATTCAGTATCTTTTAATGAAAATTGAATGTGAATTGTTAATTTATGCCTGTATATATGTGTAGTTCAGTAGCAAACATGATGTAAAGCCTATAATGCTCCAGCCTGAACAGAAGGTGTCGGAGGAAAGTAAAACTGCATGGAATGGCCAAACAGTACACTGACACCTAGATTATTGATTAGACAGAAATAATGCTGGAAGTGCAGAGGCGTAGTAACCATTAAGGAGGTTAATACTGGTATAAAGTATTTCAGATGAAGCTGACAGTTGGCCTAACGCTCTGAACTCAATGTTTGTGATGTATTGTGCTCAGTGTAAAAAGAGAGTATAAATTAGTTATGAAGTAGAAGGTACATCCTTCTTGTTTTCAGGGACCGTGGTCTTGATGGTATTGAGCAGCACCTGGTCAGAGCATTGCTGAATCCAGAGTCGGACAGCATACTCCTTGGTCCATTTAGCTATCAGTGAGGTGTCTCCAGAGCACAGGGGAGAAATCGAGCAGAGGAGTCTTTTCCTGCCGCCATCACGCAAGATAAGCTGATGTGGCCAGCTGAGCTCAAAATTATGTACCCCATCTTAAAATAACATTGTAACATAAACTTAAGAGGGGAAGTAAATTGTTTTAATAACAGGAACTGAGAACATCTCCAATACTAGCTCCCATAAAGACAAACTATTGAAGTCATGATGACAAATACCAACAGAGCTTGAACAAAACAAAACCAGTATTACCTCATATTACTACTACACAACTGACACACATAGGATACTTTAATAATATATGTCACTACAATATTCATATTGAGAAATTCTGTACATATAACTTGTAATTAAAATTGATTGTGATTCCTGGTTCCCTTTGTATTTGAATCAGGACACATATTCATTCATAACAGCAATGAATACATATTGTTATTTGAAAAGTTATCAGTGACTCCTTTAAGATATCCTTTAGAGTGTTATATGTATGTGAGTGTCACAGTGTTGTCAAGTGTGGTGGAATAAATTAAATTGTTTATCTGTCTGTTGTTGTTATGACTTACACTTCATCATACACATACCCTAGACATACAACGTAGTCATCACACTATTCCAGAATAATTCTGACTGAGATATATATATATGTGGCAGCAAGTAAGGTTATCTATAATACACTACTCTTATTAGATATAGATACCTTCACAGCTAATCTCAGTCAGTACACTAAGTCCCCTATAAATATTTATAACATCCCAACTCACCACATATATTGGGGGCTCGTCCGGGATTTTGAATCTTTCCCTATTACATATATTGGGGGTAATTCACTTCAGGGAATATAAGAATTAAAAGGTATCCTTGGGTGGAATTAAATAAGGTTGAGCTCACGGTGCCTGTGTTGTCCATTAGATATATATGTAGAAATTGAATTGTTGGTTAGACATTGTATAAATTTACCTGATAGACAATGGCGGACCTGGCCAAGTTTCGATCTGCTGCTGTTCAGACTGCAAAAGAGTTAGGATTAGATGGGAAAGTTATGGTTGCCTATGTCACTACGGAATGTGACAAATTTATTGAACGCGAAGAAAGAAGATTAGAAAAAGAGGCCGAAAGAAAGTTAGACGCTGAAAGGGAAATTAAGAAGTTACAATTTGAGGCTGAGGCTGAGACTAAGAGGTTGCAGATTGAGGCTGAGGCTAAGAAATTGGAGGCAGAAAGAGAAGACAAAAGATTGGCTGCAGAAAGGGAAGCAGAAGAAAGAAGATTGGCTGCAGAAAGGGAAGAGAAGAAATTAGCTGCAGAAAGGGAAGCAGAAGAAAGAAGATTGACTGCAGAGAGGGAAGCAGAAAAGGAGGAGAAGAGATTACAAAGGGAACATGACTTACGACTAAGGGAGTTTGAGTTTCAGGGCCATGCTCCTGAAAATGGTGCCAGTCCCTTTGCCTCTGATGCCACTGCTAGCCAAGGAGCCTCAACCTCAGCTATGAATTTTCATTTAGATCATTTTGTTGAGAAAGACGATGATATAGAGAGCTACCTAAATAGGTATGAACTATTAGCTACCACGTATGGGTTAGAGAGAGAAAGGTGGAGCTTAAAGTTATCTCAGGGACTTCGTGGGGCAGCTTATGAAGTTTTTGCAAAAATGAGCAGAGGTGATCAGGAAAATTATGACATGCTAAAGCAGGCTCTTTTGTTAAGGTATGAAAAGATTGCAGAATTCTATAGGAAAAAATTTAGGAATGCTAAACTACTGTCAGGTGAAACCTATCACCAGTTCTCTGCACGAATAGAGACATACTTGGAGAAATGGACTTCTCTGGGGAAAACCCAAGATCTTAAGGAAATGGTCCTTATAGAGCAATTAAGAGAGTCCATGGCTCCAGACCTGAGAAAGTTTCTCATGGAACAAGGTGCAGAGAGGATGGGTGAGTTGCTAAATGTTGCTGAAAGGTATCAAGCAGCTCAAGCAGAGGTAACAGGTAATAAAAAGAAACAGGTGGATAACTTTAGGGCACCACAGAACTTTAATAAATTTGATCCTAAGGATCAAAATAAAGGTAAGCACCAATTTGATAGGCCACGGTATGAAAATAAAAATAAATTCCCACAATTCGATGAAAGGAAATATGATGAAAGAAAATCTTTAAACCAAGGAAAAAGGTGGTGTAAAAATTGTCAGATGGACAATCATGACACTGACCGTTGCAGAAGGAAACCTTTGTATATGGCAACCCTTCAGGTCAGGTCGACCTCAAGACAGGAGGAGGATATTATGTTAGATACCACTCCAGAAGAGATGAGGAAGGCACAGGCTGGGGATAAAACACTCAAGCCTTGTTTCAGAAAATTGTCAACTTGTCATACAACTCCAGGCAAGGGAGATTTTTACATGAAAAACAAGTTGATGTATAGGAAGACTGGAGCTAGATCCAAAGGTCAGGGACAACTGGTACTTCCTAAAAGATATAGGGCAGACTTAATAAGGAGCCTACATGTGAAACCAGATGGGGACCATGAGAAGATAGGTACCATCATTCAAAAGGTGGTTCACAATTATTATTGGCCCAAAGCAAGATGGGACATTGAGAATTTTGTAGAAAGGTGTAGCATAGCACATGAGGGAACACCCACAAGTGGGAACATGGATCAGGACCTGGACACGCCACGGGGCAAAATTAGGCCTGACAATAAAAAGAAATATAAATTTGATAAAGTGGACCAAATGGAATGGGAAGCCCCTTTTCACGGACAAGCTTCA
The DNA here is from genome assembly GCA_024509875.1 of Oreohelix idahoensis. Taxonomy (NCBI): domain Eukaryota; kingdom Metazoa; phylum Mollusca; class Gastropoda; order Stylommatophora; family Oreohelicidae; genus Oreohelix; species Oreohelix idahoensis. Next base: position 232,680 of record JAMPIV010001535.1, on the reverse strand, counting down.
CTTAACTGTTTTACAATGGCCACTATGCGGAGAGTGCAAAAAGATGTCTTACCCCAGGATAAGCCGAAAAATCCCTCAATCGGACTTAAACAAACTGGAGGAAGAGGATGTAGAGAGGAAATCTCTCATCAAGAATTTTAAGTGGGGAGACAGCCCCAAGAGAAAAATTGGTAGCGGTCGTTTTGTGAATGATAATTCTGGGAGGAAAAATCATCACTACAGAGCTTCGAGTGGAAGAGACCATACCGGTGCATGGACAAATAGGTCCACAAAATTAAAGGTCCATATGTAGCTTTGTTAAGAACGTGGACTGATGAAAAGGCAGAGGAAAACATTACATCTTCATACCAATATGTGAATGAGCTGACCACTCGTTTAAAAACTGGCTGGAAACTTGCCAATGAAAATTTGAAACAAGCCAGGAAGAAACATGCTGCCTATTATAACAGGAAGGCGAAAGACAGAAATTTGGCTGTGGGAGAGAAAGTACTGCTTCTTTTGCCCGGGAGTCAGAATAAGTTACAAATTGGATGGCAGGGTCCATATACAGTTTTAGAGAAGGTATCTAGAACAAATTATAAGATAGATAAGAAGGGGAAAGAAAAAATCTATCATGTGAATCTCCTGAAGAAATATTTGGAAAGAGAACATCAGGAGGAGACACACTTGTTGACCTTGTCCATCGCCATGGAGATGAAAAAGGAACCACTTTCATCCTTTGAATATCCATTACACCCCTGTGAGACAGCAGCACAGGTGAAAATCAGTACACATTTAACGAAAACTCAGAAAGAGAGAGAGTGCAACAGGTTCTAAATAATCATGCAGAGGTGTTAACAGACCGACCAGGGCATACAAACCTATTGGAATATGATATGAAACTGATAGACCCCACACCTGTCTGTATGAAACCATATTCGATTCCGTTTGCTAAGGAGAAAGCTTTGAAGGAAGAGATAGACTATCTATTGAAGGAGGGAATTATTTCACACAGTGAATTTTCATATAGTTCCGGTGTTGTACTCTTAAGGAAGCCCTCTGGAGAACATAGACTCTGTATAGATTACAGGAGACTGAATGCTATTACAGAAGGACATGTGGATCCATTGCCGGATACAAATCAGCTGTTTGCCAGACTAAATAAAGCTAAATATTTCTCAAAAGTGGATCTGAGTAAAGGATACTATCAGATTCCAGTAAAGCCTGAGGTTAGACCATACCTAGCTTTTAGTACCTCAGAAGGACACTATGAGTTTAATAGATTGCCATTTGGATTGAAGAATGCGCCTAGTGTCTTCTCTAGAATGATGAGAAAATTATTGGACCCTCTGAATAATCCATGTATAACAAATTTCATGGATGATATCCTGATAGCAACAGAAACATTTGAGGAACACATTGACTCTCTGAACATGCTGTTTAATCGACTTAGGGAGGCAAATTTAACAGCCCGACCAACCAAATGTTGCGTTGGATGTAAAGAATTGGAATTTTTGGGACACACAGTTTATCAGGGAAACATGACCCCTGACCCAAAGAATTTAGAGAAACTACAGAAAGCCCCGAGACCACAAACCAAGAAGGACGTGAGATCCTTTGTCTCATTATGTGGTTTCTGCCAGAAGTATATCAAAAACTTTAATTCCATATGTGCACCGTTAACTGAATTGACACGTAAAGGACATCCAGATCGCATTACATGGACACCACAATGTGAAATGACTTACCAAGAATTGAAGGAAAAGCTCACAAGTAAACCCATTTTGAAATTACCTGACTTAAGTCAAGAATTCATAGTAAGGACGGATGCAAGTAATATTGGGTTAGGTGCAACTCTACTACAGAAATCAGATGCATTGGATGGGGAATTAAGCCCAGTGGCATATGCTAGCAGAAAATTGAATAAAGCCGAAATCAATTACTCAACTAGCGAAAAAGAATGTCTTGCAGTAATATGGGCAATAAAGAAATTCAATATTTATCTGTATGGGAAGGCCTTTAAGTTGCAAACAGACCACAAACCTTTATCGTTTCTAGCACAGGCTAGGCATGAGAACTCCAGGTTACTCCGATGGTCTTTACTTTTGGCTCCATATAATTTTAGCATTGAGTATATATCTGGAAAAACAAATATGGGAGCGGATTTTTTAAGCCGCCATCCGTGTGATGAGAATCACCGTAAACCCCAGAAATAATAATAAATTTCTCTATGTGTATATAGAATAAAGGACTGACATATAATGTCTGTTTTAAGAGGGGAGATGTCGTGGAATATTCTAATCCACATATATAAATTAAAGGGTAAATGTAAAGCGTCACAAATAAATTCTAATAAAGAAAAGAGCAATGGTAAAATAACAGTGCTGTCACAAGGAATGTACTCGAAATCCCCTTGGTTTTTGCTTCGTCTGCAAATTGTAACGCTTTCACGTTGATAGTAAAAGCCTACTATATTATTACCCGCTTTCTTCAATGAAACGTGTGCTGTATTTCTTGGAAAAACATTGAGAGGCAGACTGCGTAATGACCTAAATTAATCCTAACATTAATTATACTGCGTTACCAAAACGAACGAACAGATGGACTCAAATAGAAAGAGAGAGGGAGGGCTGAAAATCAGGAACGCATGCAACACGCGTCGCGCGATACACAATTACTACTATCACGCGTGTAAGGCCACATGCACTAACTTTTTTTTCAGACGGACAGTGATAAATACACTACCCTTCCCAGAGTTAGGTTTTAAAACCTGAAAAACGCTTATTGGGGAAACCTGACATTCTACTGTTTTATGTCCGAAATCCTGACATTAGTCTGACAGTACAGCAGGACAGGTGGCGGTTCTAACATAAAAAAAATAATAAAAAAAAAAACAACTACACGACTATCCTAGAAATTGCATATTTTGAACGCAGCCACTTAGCTCTTTTAAATTTGTATATTTGGGTTCCTTAGGGCTTGCTGACAAAGAATATGTAAAACGTTACGCAAATAGTCTAGTAATTAACAAGTTATAACCAAAATAAAATAGTGGGGATGCCTGACAGCATGAAATCATTTCTGCTCATAAAATTTTTTTATAACGTGTTTGAAAAAAACCTTACGTACAGAAATAGCCTACCATGTAAACTCCAAATTGATTGGAGCGCAACAAATATAAGACTAAACACGATTGGTCGGACTATAAATACTATCTTTGGTTGTTAGGGGAGACGTAGGAAGTTAAAATTTTTTCAAACCCTTGTCGAAACGTGGCTCCATTGGCTAGACTCGCTGATATACTCACTTAGGAGCGTTAGTTCGAGACCACTAGTTCAAATAAGCTTGATAAAGCAACAGTGCGTTGAAGCCAGCTCACATTTTTGCTAAATAAAAGCCTGGAACATAAGCAGATGGGAATTTGTGCCAGTATTTGTGCCAGAATTCATTGCTAATCACCGTATCTGTGTTTGTTTCCATGAATTGTGGTAAGCTTGAAACATTCAGTATCTTTTAATGAAAATTGAATGTGAATTGTTAATTTATGCCTGTATATGTGTGTAGTTCAGTAGCAAACATGATGTAAAGCCTATAATGCTCCAGCCTGAACAGAAGGTGTCGGAGGAAAGTAAAACTGCATGGAATGGCCAAACAGTACACTGACACCTAGATTATTGATTAGACAGAAATAATGCTGGAAGTGCAGAGGCGTAGTAACCATTAAGGAGGTTAATACTGGTATAAAGTATTTCAGATGAAGCTGACAGTTGGCCTAACGCTCTGAACTCAATGTTTGTGATGTATTGTGCTCAGTGTAAAAAGAGAGTATAAATTAGTTATGAAGTAGAAGGTACATCCTTCTTGTTTTCAGGGACCGTGGTCTTGATGGTATTGAGCAGCACCTGGTCAGAGCTTTGCTGAATCCAGAGTCGGACAGCATACTCCTTGGTCCATTTAGCTATCAGTGAGGTGTCTCCAGAGCACAGGGGAGAAATCGAGCAGAGGAGTCTTTTCCTGCCGCCATCACGCAAGATAAGCTGATGTGGCCAGCTGAGCTCAAAATTATGTACACCCATCTTAAAATAACATTGTAACATAAACTTAAGAGGGGAAGTAAATTGTTTTAATATCAGGAACTGAGAACATCTCCAATACTAGTTCCAATAAAGACAAACTATTGAAGTCATGATGACAAATACCAACAGAGCATGAACAAAACAAAACCAGTATTACCTCATATTACTACTACACAACTGACACACATAGGATACTTTAATAATATATGTCACTACAATATTCATATTGAGAAATTCTGTACATATAACTTGTAATTAAAATTGATTGTGATTCCTGGTTCCCTTTGTATTTGAATCAGGACACATATTCATTCATAACAGCAATGAATACATATTGTTATTTGAAAAGTTATCAGTGACTCCTTTAAGATATCCTTTAGAGTGTTATATGTATGTGAGTGTCACAGTGTTGTCAAGTGTGGTGGAATAAATTAAATTGTTTATCTGTCTGTTGTTGTTATGACTTACACTTCATCATACACATACCCTAGACATACAACGTAGTCATCACACTATTCCAGAATAATTCTGACTGAGATATATATATATATGTGGCAGCAAGTAAGGTTATCTATAATACACTACTCTTATTAGATATAGATACCTTCACAGCTGATCTCAGTCAGTACACTAAGTCCCCTATAAATATTTATAACATCCCAACTCACCACATTGCCAAGGAATGGCAGAATCATATTTCTGATACCAAGGTAATAAAAGACACTCTTTTGAACTCTCGTACGAAGCCACCGTTTTTCGATAGGTACGATTTGTACGTCTGAGAGGATACATTTAACTAGATGAAAAACGACTCTGATTCCTAGCAGCACTATATCCTGTAGAATGCAGTCAATTGTTCATGATACAATCTACAGAGCAATGAAATGTTTAATGAATGACTAACTCTAAGACAGATTCATTATCTGTATCCAAACGTGAGTGACAGCTCACGAGAGAAGCCATCTTGTAACCAAACATGTAGTGACTTTCAAGAAGAGAAAAGGGATGCCCGTATTATCGCTTGATTAGTCCAGAGATCACTGCTACACATGAGAACCCATTGCTAGCGGTTCAATATTATTATATGGAAAAAATCTGTGCTGGACATTATGTTAAGGAATCTTCGCTAGACGAGGTTAGGTCTAGAAGCCATCTTGGATATTGTTTATAATCTGACGTGCTTTGTCAGTAAACTCAGATGATATATATATGGGCAATACTGAGTGCTTGGCTACTGACAGTCCATTATACTATTATTCTACATGAGTGCCCATGTAACATTGCAAGACCATTTATCCACTGTACCATGATGTATTATGCCAACCTGTGATTTGTCACTATCTGTGCTGTCGAGTGTGTACGTCCAATTAAACTGTAGTAAAGGTACACAGTCGTTGGTGTCGATGACTTCCAGCCATACATGAGTGTGAGAAAAGAACATTTGTCAACACCACGAACTCTTCTTATCATTCGCATATTATATACTCAATCTATGTCTACACACCACTGCGTAGGTCAAGTTGACATTCCATACTCAAACCACGAGCAACACAACAACACAGTATTTAACTCTGGTGATGTTCGAGTGAGCTTCAGATCTTTCAGCATGTCTCTTGCTCAGGGCAAGGGTCTTGTATTAAGAGTTTATCAACTGATGATGATGACGTCTGTCTTCCAAAAAGAGACCTTATCAATAGGGAGGTGGCGGAAAAGGATCTGTTTGACTGCAGTACTGTGAGCGTGATAGGTCAAGATTAATTTGACTCTATCCGAAGTGGGTTTATAGTGAGGTTTGAGGGCCTCCTGACGAGAGATGGGGAGCACACGTTGGAGAGCAGAGGTGAGAACATGTTCCGGATAAAGTCTGCTACGGAAGAAATCCAGCATCTCATTGGCTCTGAAGTGGAAGTCATCGTCGTCTAAGCACAAACGGCGGAGGCGGAGAAGTTGTGAGAATGGAAGGGAGTCACGACTAGCCCGAGGATGAGAAGAGGTATACAGAAGGTAGCTGTGGGCATCTGTCGGCTTGTAGTATACTGAGGTTTAAGGCCGGACGGCGTGATAGTAATAGTAATGTCAAGAAAGTTGACAGATACTGTGGAGATGAGGGAGGTGAACTTGATGGTGGGGTGGAAGTGGTTGACAAAGTCGATGAAGCGGCATAAATCAGTCTCGGACATATCTGTGAGCCCTATGCCATCATCGATATATCTGCGGTAAAACCAGGGGAAAGGACCGGAGTATTGTTGCCATATCTGATGCTCCAAGTGGCCCATGAACAGGCAGGCATAGCTAGGAACCATCTTCGTTCCCATGGCAACACCACTAATTTGGTAAAAAATCTGACCATGGAATAACAGTTTCCGGAAACACTTTAGTTATCGTGTTAAGAACAGTTAGATGCAACATCTCATGCTAATAAAAACCTATTGAAACACCTCAAGTTAGCAAAATTCCACTTAAACACATGTTAACTACAATGCACTGAAACTCCTTATGTTAAAAAGCACTTCGCTGAAACATCTCATGCTAACAACAATTTACTTAAACAACTCATGTTAACAATAATCTACTGAAACACCTCAGGTTTAGATCACTTCACTAACCCTCATGCTAACAACAATCCACTGAAACACGTTATCTTAAAAACGACTCACGGAAACACCTCATGTTAACAACAATACACTGAAACATATAATGTAAACATTACTTCACTGACACTCCTCATGCTAACAAAATCCACTGAAACACCTTAAGTTAAAAATGATCCACTGAATACCTCGTGTTAAAAATCATTCACTGACAAACCTCATATTCACAACAATCCACTGAAACATTTTAACGAATAAAACAATCGACTGAAACAATTCATGTTAACAACAACCAATAACAGGGAACATCGGTTACATGACAGCATCGAAGAGACACTACCACTGATGGCTAACTTCACCAACACGCCGGCACCAGCTACGTGTAGACCAGAACACGCCCTTTTGGGAGATTCTTACTTCGACATGACGACGGGAGCGCAAGGTTTGATGACGTCATTTGGTTGCTTGGATACTAACACTGGAAATCTTGTATGTAGCATGATTGTGTCTTGTTGCATGATTTTTCACTAATCCACTGCTTTTAGGTTAACGTCAGTTCTAAGCAACTTAAGCATTCACACGATTACAAGTTAGCACCGAGCCCTCGGTCAAAAAAATCAACTTAATATATCAGAATAGGCAATGTTTTACCAATCATAACCAAATGACGTTAGTTTCAGATTGACAGGAATACTGTAAACCATGATTTTACTTTGCCCTCCTTATCGAGCATGGCTTCACCATTGTATCTGCTCACCTTACAAAAAGTCTGCACAAACTCTTGCAGCAGTGGGTTTATGTAGAAATTTGTTTCACTTGATGAGATTGTCAGCCCCAAGCACAATCTCATATTAGTTGTCTTGTACGACACGCCTAAGAGGCAGTAGTCCCATTATTTATGTGCCCTTTCAGAGACCCCTAGAACTGCACCATAAATATCAATGTGTATGTTCCATACACTTGTAAGGGAAAAAAAAAAAAGAAAAGTGAACGACAGAAACGGAAGAGAATTGATAGGCTTGTTTGGGAATCAAACTTTGAAACATCCAAACGGCGCCAATGCCTCGCTACGTGGGTTAATCGCGACTAAACACACTGCCAACTCAGTATCACATAAAAATAATGCTTCATGGACCGTGGTAAATATCACGACACCCCACACAACTGCTGATTTTTTTTGTTGACTGGGAAACGACCCAGACTAATTATAGACGCAACATCATCTATAACTTTCGTAATGTTAAATTTGTGTCTAGTTTTCTACTTGTTAATGTCTTACAAGTACCTGCAGCATACCCATACATACCTCGTGTTTCCATCTCTATCTGTATCTATATTCCGCAATAATGAAAGCTCAAAAATATATCATACAACTTAAAAGATCCAATTCTCAACACGAGTAGAAATAGCGACACGCCAATCTAAACACGTTTATCAAACAAGACATAGAGATCATACAAGTATATAGACACAGCCGCATGTCTATTCTAGCCTCGACAATTGGAAATACAAATTGTTCTTCTATGTCAGAGATTTAACCGTTATACCGGAAGTGACGTAAGTCTTACAGAAGATAATTGTGTTTTTAAATTATTGAATAATAGAGGGTAATTATGTCACTTCTGCCTGAGGTGCTGGTTTTATTAATGTTTCGTTTTATGTTTTAATTATAAAGCTTTACAATGCTAGCAGATGTACCCGGCGATGCCCGATGAAGAACGAAATAACTGAACTATTAATATATCACCTGGTTCTGGTACAAATGAGCCACCATTATTATCTGAGCAACCAGGACCAGCGATCCACGGTTAATTCAATGACAACTATACATCTGACCTCCAGTATATCTACTCCAATCATGCTTTCCATTTTACCTCTCACGACCACATCAAATTCAATCATGTCTTCCACCTTACCTTTCACCTCCAGCACATCTACTCCAGTCATATCTTCTATTGTGCCTCTCACTGCCGGCATACATACTCCAATCATGTTCTCAACTATACCTCTCGCCAAAAACTCGGCCCGAAAACGGAATTACCAGAACAAAAACTATTCAAAAACGAAGTCAGACGAGCTTCTAACATTCTTTAATAAAAATATATATTTTAAGTAAATATGTTAGGAATAAAAAAAAAAAAAAAAATGATTGTTAAATGGGACATTATTGATTATATTGATCCTAGATTAATATTAAGGGAAACAAAACAGTTAATGTCTAACTTTCATTACCAAAAACATTGCGTCCCCTGTGTTTGTAGGGGGACAAACCAACAGACGTTCAAAAATATAGATTATGTATATAAATATATGATTGTATGTTTATCTATCTCTACTAAAACCATTGTTTTTATAGTCATGCTGGCTAAAATATGAAGCAGAACCTGGAATTATAAACAATAAATTAAGTAAACAGAAAACACTATCAGCATTTCATCACTGTAGCATATTTTATTCAAACTGTATTTTCTTACTTTAAAAAAAAACAAAACAAAAAAACTTGTTATCGGCATGTTTTCCTTATCATAAAACTTAATCTCAACGTTATTCAACAAGTTATCGTGGTGTTTCGCTTTGTTATTATTTTTTTTAAATATTACAATATTTCATGTGAATTGTTTTTTTTTCCTCGCCGGGATGAACTATGGTAATCAAATTTTATAATGATGGAATATTTTACTTCCGTTTTTAATGACTGTTTTGTGTGTATGTGTGTGTTATTATTTTGATCATAAATTCTAAATTAAACTACGTGATAAAACCTTCGGCTTCAGAAAGGTATGAGAAAACATCTATCAACAACATTAGAGCTACAATTTTTTAGTGTCGTTTGTATTTTCTGGTACGGCATTTAAGAATCATTTTCCTAGTTGAAAATCACTCTAAGAAATGTGTAACCCTGTTTTATACATTAAAAAAAATGTTAATATTCAAATAGACACTGAACATAAACGGACCAACAAATTATCGGTGAGATAAATTTTGGCTGAGACGACGGAACTCTGACATTAAGGTCTAAATGTCCAGCGTATTTCTAACTTGTCCATGTTCTGTCAATCATAACCAGATGACATTAATTTCAGATTGACAGCAAAAACCAGAACAATTCGAATGGCTTGTTTCCATGTTTGCATGTCATGGCGGTATGTCGATGTTTGTTGTTTGCTAACTTACTAACACAAGTCATTTTCTGTTCTCATCTTATTTTGATCTTTACTTTTTCATTATATCTTTCTTTCACTCCACGTATTTCCCTTTCTGCCATGACATTTTATCATGTTTTATTGTTGTTATTTACATTCATTACATCAAATCATTATTCTTATTATCATTATAATAATAATCGTTATCGTCATAATCATTAACTACTAACATTAACTAACAAAGCATTGTGGTGGTTGTGCTTGAATTTCTTGTCAGCATTGAATGCCTTTTTCTATTTTCTATCTTTTAACTGTATTTGACTGGATACTAACACATCTGTGACTAATTTTGCTGGTATTATGTTTATTCGTATTTTTGTTTGTTTCTTTATGCAGTATTTTTATTCTTGCTGTACATTTTCTGTCAGCATTGTCGCAGCGAGCTGCATGTTTGGTTGATATGACAACAGCTAACACCAATATTACGTGTTCAGTCGTTAGTTTTTCTGCCAAACTAAATTCTGCTGGTTATTGTATCCATTTACTTTCTAATGTCGTCATTACTCAGTTATGATATTATGTGATTATGTCGGTGTGTAGTACACGTAACATAATCTAATTACATGACACAAACTACTGACACAATATGTCAGTTTAAGGAGTTAATCTCTGATAGTCACTCTCGTCAAGTAATACTAAGACATACTACACTGGTTGTGACAATTTAATGTCCACGTAAGTCTAATTTGATCGTACCACATTTACTTACTACACACAATTATTTTGGTCGTAACATTTATACTGACAACAAAAAGATAGTTTGGTGGGATCTGTTTTGCTGACAACAGTATGTAGATGTACGAGATATGATCTGTTTATGCTTGTTGAAGCCCTTGTGTGTGCGTGAAATTATGTCCCGTCTAGGCAACCTACAATAATGGTTCCCGAGCCCTTACGTTTTCATTGTTGTTATAGTTACAAGGCGTTTATCATTTATTTACTTCTCGATGGCCGCTTTACGGTTTTTAGCATGTGAAAATAACACCAGAATTTTGGGACATGCCTTTTGTAATTTCTTTGTATTGTTAATCACAATCGACGTCATTGCAGACCGGGCATACCCGTCGGTACCCAGTCTCCCTTAGGATAACCAGCTGGTAGGTGTGACTAGGGGACAGGGATATTGTTCATATAGGCAAATCCTCGGATTAAACTTTTGGTAGATCACCATAAGCGAAAGAAATAAAAATAGCTAGTTGCAGAATGAAATTCTGACATCAGAATATCCTGTTAAACTTAGGTAATCGACTCGGTCCAAGTGAATATCCTGTTAAACTTAGGTAATCGACTCGGTCCAAGTTCAGCTATAGTAGGGTACACATTCAGTTGTTCTCTAGCACGGTACAGCGGAAGCTATAGAGCAGAAGGTCAACAAGTTCATGAGGAAATGGCTAGGAGTACGAGCAAGTCTGTCAGACGTAGCACTGTAATGCAAGTAGACAAAGCTTGTGCTTCCTATCAAGTCAGTTGTTGCAGAATACAGAGTGGTAAAGGCAAGGCTCACAATGATGCTGCGCGAGTCAGCAGATGACGTGGTTAAGTCCGTTCAGCCAAAACTGAAGACGGGAAGGAATTGGAAAGTAGAAGAAGCTGTTGATGCTGCCCAAGAGTCGCTCAAGCTGAGGGAGGTAATTGGATACATACAAACGAATAGACGGGGATTTGGTCATGGAGACATCCGCTGGTGGTTCAAGGCATCGAACAGGAAACGCGGAGAAATGGTAATTCAGGAGATACGAGGAACTGAGAACGATAAGAGGTTGCAAAAAGCAGTGCAGCAGGCCCAACAAGGCCAATGGACTACATGGGAAGGAGCCCTGCAAAGGTCCTTGACATGGAATGATATATGGCATATGGCACCTCTTAGACTCAGCTTCGTTGTTAGATCAATGTATGACCTCCTGCCATGGTCCACAAACCTTGTGAGATGGGGAAAGTCGGATGATGATCATCGCCCCCTGTGCCAGGGGAGGCAGACACTTGAACACGTGTTTTCAGCTTGCAAGGTGTCATTAGGGCAAGGGCAATACACATGGCGCTACAACAAAGTGCTAAATGAGCTGGCTGCCACAATAGACCTGGCAAAGGTGAAGGCGAATAGCAAAGTCAGGCCGAGCACCACAAATGCATACTTTCTGAGAGCAAGAAAGTCAGCACACCCCAAACCGAGTAAATCAGGTAGCAGCTTACCATCTCTCCTTAACTGTGCAAATGACTGGGAGATGGCGGTAGACCTACTTGGGCTAGGGGCATATCCAGAGAGTATCAGGAAATCTCGAAGACGGCCGGATATAGTGCTGCATTCTTCATCATCGCACCAGGTTATATTGATTGATCTGACCGTACCATTTGAATCCAGATTGGAAGAGCAACATTCGTTCAAAGCCGCCAAGTATAGTGATCTGGCCGCAGATATGAGACACGATGGGTTCAGTGCAAGGGTCATGGTTGTTGAGGTGGGTGCAAGAGGGCTCGTGGCTGCCTCAATGTGTAATCTATTGAAACTGTTGTGGCTGAGGGGACAGTCAAGAACAAGGGCACTGAAGAGTGAAACTGCTGAAAAGGCATCATGCTGGCTATGGAACAACCACAATGGGCTATGGAACTCGGGACAGTAAACTCTAGCCCCACCTGCGGTACACGAAACATTCGGAAATTGAAATTTTTCTAAGTCCGCAATACATTGAGTGTAACGTTTTCATGGCGAAAGCGCGGTGGCTTACAGGTAAATAAACAAGCAAATGGCCTCATAAAAGATAAGAATGGAAATCTGCTTAGTAATAAACAAGAACAAATGAAGAGATGGACAGAACATTTTGAGGAACTTTTCAATAGACCAACTCCAACTAATCCCCCAGATATCCAGCCAGCAGAAGAGGAGCTACAAATCAGCTGTGAACGACCAAGTAGAGAAGAAATAAAGAAAGCCATAAAGCTTCTGAAAGATGGAAAAGCAACTGGTGCAGATTGCATTCCAGCAGAGGCCATCAAAACAGATATTGATACCTCTACAGAGATATTATACAAACTACTTGGCAAAGTCTGGGAGAGAGAGGAAATACCAGCGGAATGGAAGGAAGGTTATCTGGTCAAGTTTCCTAAGAAGGGAAATTTACAAGAGTGCACAAATTATAGAGGAATAATGTTACTATCAGTGCCAGGAAAAGTATTAAACAGAATAATCCTTGAGAGATTAAACGAGTCCATAAACAAGCAACAAAGAGATGAACAAGCAGGTGTTCGACAAAATAGATCCTGTACAGACCAGATAGCCACATTGAGAATAATAGTTGAACAAAGTCTGGAATGGAATTCACCGCTATACATCGGATTCGTGGACTATGAAAAGGCATTTGACAGTGTAGACAGAGAATCTCTTTGGAAATTGATGAGGCATTATGGAGTTCCCATGAAGATCATCAACTTAATAAAGAAGACCTATGAAGACATGACATGCAGAGTTCTTCATGAAGGACAACTTACAGAACCGTTTAGGATTAGAACGGGAGTGAGACAGGGATGCCTCTTGTCTTCTTTTCTTTTTTTACTAGCAATAGATTGGGTTATGAAAACATCGACATCACAAACAAGAAATGGAATCCAGTGCAATCTGACTAAACAGTTTAGTGATCTAGATTTTGCAGATGACTTGGCTCTTCTGTCCCATAACCATAATCAGATGCAAGACAAAATAAAAATACTCGGTTAGAGGTCACAGGAAGTAGGTCTGAAAATACTCCGGGAAAAGACAAAGATAAGGAGAATAAATGCAAGAAATGATAACAAGATTGAACTTGAAGAAACACCACTAAAAGATTTAGAATCGTACACATATCTTGGCAGAAATATAGACAGTGATGGAGGGACAGACAATGATATCAAAATAAGAATAAAAAAAGCAAGAGGAGCTTTCATTGCATTGGGAAACATATGTAGAACAAGAGAAATCAAGTCCAACACGAAAATAAGAATCTTCAACTCACATGTCAAGTCAGTCCTATTGTATGGCTCTGAGACATGGAGAGCAACAAAAACTAAAACCAAAAAGCTACAGACTTTTATAAACGGGTGCTTGCGTAGAATAGAAAGACTGAAATGGTATGACAAAGTCACAAATGTGGAACTGATGACAAGAACCAGACAAGTGCCAGTGGAAAAAGAGCTGAGAAGACGACGCTGGCGATGGATAGGGCACATATTGAGGAAACCTGTTGATAGCATTACAAGGCAGTCCTTGTTCTGGAATCCACATGGAAATACACAAAAAAACACGTGGAAAAGAGAACTGGATACAGAAGTGAAAATGGTGAGGAAAATATGGATAGAACATGAGCGGATGGCACGTGACAGGACGAATTGGTATGTGTTTGTTGAAGGCCAAATCTCCCTAGGAAGCTAAAAGGTATTGAATCTCAACAAGTAGTCACACATAAGTTATCTCAACAAGTAGTCACATATAAGTTATCTCAACAAGTAGTCACACATAAGTTATCTCAGCAAGTAGTCACACATAAGTTATCTCAACAAGTAGTTACACATAAGTTATCTCAACAAGTAGTCACACATAAGTTATCTCAACAAGTAGTCGCACATAAGTTATCTCAACAAGTAGTCACACATAAGTTATCTCAACAAGTAGTCACACATAAGTTATCTCAACAAGTAGTCACACATAAGTTATCTCAACAAGTAGTCACACATAAGTTATGCTGAAGGAACATGAAAGCAGACATAAGTCTAATGTAGGCTACCACACCTGACTGAAGACATAACCTGAGTTACATGTTTGTGTGTCAACTAACGTAGCAAACTCTCTTTTCAGCCGACTCACAATATGTGTCTTTCTTTCATTGTTAGTTTTATTGTTGTACTGATGATTATTATAATAATATTGGTGATTTGAATGTCTAACAACCTTCTCTATAGATGATTAAGAAATGATCGCTGACTTTTTACTTTACACTGCTTATGTCATTTGTATCATTTCTGTGTTAAACTGGCCACCTTGTATTGGCCACCTCCGTAAACTGACCTCTCCTCCGTAAACTGACCTCTCCTCCGTAAACTGACCTCTCCTCCGTAAACTGACCTCTCCTCCGTTAACTGACCTCTTCTCTGTAAGCAGACCTGTAAATTGACCTCTTCTCCGTAACGTGACCTCTACTCAAATCTACAGTTGCCTTAGTTACACTGGTGCTTTATCGTATCATTATGTACTGAGTTCTGGTAAAAGTAACAACTGTGTTACATTCAGAAGACATCTACATCCACATGTCAAATTCATGACATCTTGAGTATTCACCTGACTGGCAATTCTGGGTTTTAATTATACAATGTTTTCATCAGTATTATAGCTTTAACTTTAATTATCAATATGTAATTGTTTAATTGCTTTCTCTCTCTCTCTCTCTCTCTCTCTCTCTCTCTCTCTCTCTCTCTCTCTCTCTCTCTCTCTGTGACTGTCTGTCTCTGTATGTGTTTGTTAGTGTGTGTTTGGTTTGCTTTTAAGGACTATCTTCATTGCACACGGACAACTCCATCAGTGCTCCGATCTCCTCCCTTAGATCACACAAGGAGGATCTCAGCGCAGTGCACGAACTCCGTAGCACCGGCGACAATCCCAATGTGTGTATATGCTGTATAGGAATCAGACATTCTATAAATATTTTTGTGGTGGGTAGGTTGGTTTCCTAATTTTTAAATTTTTGCCAGAGCAGCGGCCTGATAAGCCAACTCCTTGCGATTGTCCAACTGCCGTGGAATTTTTAACGTTCGCAACTTGCACACGAGACCTCATATTTTTTCGCCCTTATCCGAGAAGGTTAGGCATCCGATCTCACTATCCAGGAGACCAGAGGGGAGTATGACATCATTAGGACCATTTGTTTTGAAAAAAAAAAATATTTCCATAAATTATAATCCCTCAACTGGGATTCGAACCCGGTACCTCTTGAAAACGAGGCGGACGCCATACCTCTTAGCCACTCCGATCCCTCAAGTGTGTGTTACTCTATTGAATGAATTAAAACATTCTTAACTTCAACAGAAAGTAGTTAATATTAACATTCCGTGTGTCTTATTCTACTGAATGAATGAATGTTAATATTAACTACTTACTGTTGAAGTTAAGAATGTTTTAATGTGAAAACACGTTGAGAATTGTTTTATTGCAGGGTAGAAATGCAAAAAAGAAATAATGCCTACTTGCTTAACCTGATGAAATATAGATTTCGTTTGTTCGTTCGTACAGCAGTAAATCAACTTTTCCCAAAATCCCGGATGTACACCAAATAATCCTTTCTGACCTACATATCTACTTTCCAGGGAACCCACTCCGACGCCAGTTACCGAGAAGTTTACGCTTCAGACGACATAGTGCTCCTTTAGCAATATATACAATAGCTGAGTCCTGCCTGGAAGACACCTTAGACACGACACACATCAAAGACACACAGCCATTGGTCGAGCAGAGCCCCTGCATGTGCCCTATGACATCGTATTTGGAAAATGCCGGCATGACATCTCCGATGACGCCATCTCCACAGACTCAAGCAGAGAATAAACAACAGTGGATCAAAAGATCTAGCAGGACTTTGAATCATTCTACTGCTGACATTGTTGACTCGCATGCGGCTGAAAAGCCAGAACAATTAGGCAGTCAAAAACATTGTATCTGTGATGTGAAAAATATATGATGCTGCTTTAACCTTTATCAATGTTTTTTTTTTCAAATTTGTCTTGGCTGGAACTAAGTCCCGGCTAAAAGAATCCTCGTATCTGTTATCACAGTTTGAGAACTGCGTTCCCGAATTAAAGTTTGGCTGAAATTCACTGTCATGGACAAATGGCTGTTGGCATTTCGTGCAGCAAACTATATAGACGTCTGGATTTGTGTGTTCTGTTTTAGAGAAGTACAATGCAGGCGTCTTGTCACTTTGAGAACTGACAAGTTGGTAGATAGACAGTGCCAGATTTGTGACAATACGACTGCCTTCATAGGAACATCATTATAAGTTTGTATATGTCACTTTAATGTATATACATATGGTGTTTATCTCTATTATGTTCAACCTTTTCATAATGGGTTTCATATATATTACTTTTACATCTCTCAATTTCATATATCTATATCTTTTATTATTGATAAACCAATATTATTGTCTACACTACTGTTATAATTAGTATTATTACATATGTGATATAATGTACATGATGAAAATGTTCGTGTCAGAACTAACATCTAACAGAAGTTGTAAGACCAGGCGGTCTACTCTGGTCTCTGCAGCAGGTACATCTTATGCAGGTCAGCAGGTTAGCTGTGTCTCTTATATAAGGTATTGTAAACTTTAGCTGTAAAACAGAAGTCATAAAAAACATAACATATTTCTTGTAGAGACCGCTTGTCCTTGACCTCTGCTTACAAAGTTTCACAAAGTTCTTAATCATTGAAAACATTCAGTGGTGTACAGGTCAACAGGTACATTTCTCTTACTATGGTCACCAGACGAGACAAATATTCATCTAAAATATTTATGGGACTGAATAGACTTTCCCTTACAAGGGTCACTAAACTATATAGTAAAGGTTATTAGACTAGAAAGAGGTCACCATACTGGATAAGTAATTCTCAAAGAGGTTTTAAACTAGCTAAATCTCCATCACAAAGGCTACTAGAGTAGATAGATCTCCCTCTCAAAGTTTTGTAGATTTCATTTATCTCCCTCACAAAAGTTACTATAATTAATAAATCATCCTGAAACACATTACTGGATTATGTAGATCTCTCAAACAAACCACTGTACTAGATAGACCTTCACGACACAAAATACTGGATTATATTGATCTCCCAAACAGAGGTAAATAGACTAGATAGATATGCTTAAAAAATCATCATAGGCTATATAGATTTCCATACAAAAAGCTTACTAGGCAAGATAAATCTCCCTACTAGGCTACAGATATCCCTCATTATTATAACTAGACCAAATCGCTCTTCCTTCATAATATCGCTAGGTGAGAAAGGTTTCTGTTCTAACTGTTACTACACTATATTGATCTTCCTAACAAAGGTTACTAGACTAGACAGATCTTCATAATAAAAGTTACTAGACTATACTGATCTCATTAAAAACAAGTTGCTAGACTAGATAGATCTCCCTAACAATGGTTACTAGACTATACTGATCTCATTTAACTAAAGATGCTAGACTAGATAAATCTCCTTAACAATGGTTACTAGACTATACCGATCTCATTTAACCGAAGATGCTAGACTAGATAAATCGTCTTAACAATGGTAACTAGACTTTACTGATCTCATTACACAACAAATTCTAGACTAGATAGATCTCCCTAACAATAGTTACTAGACTTTACTTATATCATTTAACTAAAGATGCTAGACTAGATACATCTCCCTAGCAATGGTTACTAGACTATACTTATCTCACTAGATAGATCTCCCTAACAATGGTTACTAAATTATACCGACCTCATTAAACAAAAGATACAAGACTAGCTATATCTCCCTAACAATGGTTACTAGGCTATACTGATCTCGTTAAACAAAAGTTACTAGACTAGATAGATCTCCCAAAGAACGGTTACTAGACTATACTGATCTCGTTAAACAAAAGTTGCTAGATTAGACTATCTGCCTTTTGACAGTGCAATGGGTAAATGGTAATTGTACCTGATCCGTGAGTAAGTGAGCACATAATAATTGTTCAACAGTCACAAACTCCATGTAATGATGCATACATTTTGATATATAATAAAAAGTTGAACTATAAACGTCACGATTTTATCTCACCATTATTGTATAATAAATCAGTCATGGAATGTTACAAGATTATCCTTAATACAAATGTTGTAACTTTCATTTGAGCCTAGACCACGCTAGATGGCATCTTAACTGAGTGCTATTGTCTTTTCTGACACATATATGGTAATTACACTGACACTGTGGCTATATCTTAAGTTTTCACATCATAACGACCATGTCAGTTGTCTTCTCTCTTCCATATTTACGACAACAAAGCAAAAACGTGAACATTTACTGGAGAAATACTTCTCAATTAACAGTGTTACCTCATCAGTGTCACTTACATTTAACCTTATTGTGGTAATACATCATCATCACTCAAACGTCTAACTCAAACGTCTAACTCACTCAAACGTCTAACTCACTAAAAACACTAGAAAATAAAGGACATCTCAAAGGACTGCCAAAGCTGAAAGTGTAACAGACAGTTCAAAACTCTGTATTATTTTTGTTGTTGATCAGAATCGACATCATTGACCTCCCAACAAACCCACAGATGGCAGTCTTCCTTATCAGTTGTGGAAGGGTATGTATGCTAAATGTTCATGTATAGCGCTGGTTGTATATACACATGATGCACCTTCACATACCGTTATCCCAGCTAGTCTTACGTGTAATGCCAAATTCCAGCAATCTTAGCCTTGTTGATTCATCAATTGAAGTTTCGTTTTCAAATAGGTAATTATTAATTGTCTTTAGTATCTGTCCTTATCTATACCCTAGGTCCCCACTACTTGTCCTCTCGAAGCTAATCTGTCAGCTCTCCAATTGTCGCGTACCCCTGCATGACCAGGACAGTAGATCCACACCTGTTCCTGAAGATTCAACGCTTCTGTCGTAAAAATTTTGAATCTGTATGACACGACGCTCAAATTCCCCGCTCAAAAACTAGCATAATATTTGAATCTAAAACTAACTATAGTATTTGACGCAGTCTAAGACCCCAGTCAAATTTACCGCCTAATATTTATCTAGTGTATTTGAATTTTTCTAGGAACGAAGTCAAAATCTACCGCCCACCAAAATTATCTTAAGAGCATAGTACAAATTTAACAACCAATCATAGTGCGTCTTTTTTGTTGGTAAGGATAAATAAACCTTTTAACTTGGTAACAATGCTTATTTTGTGTTTTTACCGAACGAAGATATTTTATTTCTTAACAACTAAAGATAGTTAAACAGAAGGAAATATCTCAGATTATAGCGCTGATATTGCTTAACACATAAGCATAAATATTCACGCATGATAAAATTTTATTGTAGTAGAAAAATTTATTTTAGTGATATTTTCACATCAGGGTAATGCCAAATTTAATTACTTAAAAATTACCCAGATTGAAATGCAAAGAAATAACTAAAGGAAAACCATATAGAACGATAGAGAAGAATTGGCCGTTTAATTATCACCTCTGATAATTAAAATCGGTCCACTAATAACTATAATATAAAATATTTAAAATTAGTCAGGTTATACAAACACGCTTAGAACCGCATAAGTCACTAGTCTCAAAAATTATTTTTTTGACTTTTCCTCTGATTGGGCGGATGTAGTTCTATAAATAGTAACAAGGTGGTACTATTGGGGCCATTAGATTCAAAAATTTACACCGAGCTGACCGCATTGGAAAGATAGAAAGATCAAGTCTTCGCCTTCTGTTCTGAAAGCAGTTCTAAGATCCCTTAGAAGGCTAGTTCAGCTTGAGTGTGTATGAATATATTTACCTGAGGGTAAGAAAGATATATTTATTTGCTTATTTTATTGATTATTAACTTGTGAGTAACCAGCCTATGTGTTCCATATTAATTCGAAAGTGAAACTGCCGGCGGGATGTGTTGTGTCACACTGACCTAAGTAGGAATGTGTGTAGTATTGCAGGCTTGTTCGAAATGAAAAGAAATGTGTATAGGGTTTGCAAATATGGTAGCAAATTACGACAGTAAGTGTTAGTAGCGATTTAAATTAGTACTTCTTCTGGAGTGACACACTGTTCAAAGATCATATGATAAACGTACAGGAGAAGTTAGAATGAAGTAATCAATAGGTCACATGCTGTTTTCTACTTAACCTGATTATCGTACGGAAGCCAAGCATGGACTATGGACACTAACAGGGAATTAATACAGAGAAGGAATGATCAACTTGAACGGACTGTAGGCAAAGAGATTTTAGGTCTTGTGCAACTTGTTAGCACAATATCTGAAAAAGGGTAAGGCTTAATGTTGTTTGTGGGTGAGTGAATTGAGGCAGACTTCTACATGGAATGGGTTGTCCTACTATTCCAGGTTATATCACGAAAATACCTCGTGGCTGTATTCAATTGAGAGGAAGTGTGGGAGTTGAGAGGTCCTCATACAACTGGAACCAGACCCCATCTTCTCAGTCAGGAGCTACTAAGTTTGTGGTCCTGACTTGTGCCTATCTGAATATCAGCAACAACATCATAAGATAAGACCTTTATGAAGGCCCGTGACAATTCATCCACCAATTCACTAAATAGTAACCATACTGGGTACCCCCCTTTTCATGATGAACAGATAAGACCTCCCAACTAAATAAAGAACACTTACAAGCCAGTGTTAGCAGAAGTTAACCATCAGATGAACAGAGAGTGTGTAGTTATTCCTTATGACAACCCACCTAATGGAAAGGATTTTCCAATATACTTATTTTGATATGTACATATTATTTTATTGCTTTTGAGTATTCCTGACCTGTAAAGATTGAGGTTCAGGAAAATTAAATTGTACATAAAATTTCATACAGTCTTGCTTAATAATTTTATTAAAGTTAAAGTTCTGTTTTGAAATTCATAACTGTTATAATAAATAAATTACCCTAGACAACTTGCCAAACAACACAACAATAACTCATTAATCTTGGTGGGATCTAAAGAGGTAGCAGCTAGGGACTCAGAGTACATCATCAACATCCTCTCTGAGAACTTACATAGCTTGACCCCCACATTGATGTCTATACACCCTTGCTCTTTTCAGAGAAGGGGGTATTACTTATAAGACCAGTCTCTTATCTGGCACTATCCTGGTATCCTCTATTACATCTAATTGTCCAGGATAGCCTATAATTTAGTAACATCAAAACCTCTTATGACAGCTTCTATGGGTGTTTTCCGTCCATGTCGTGGCCATCCATTTTCGACCCTCCTAAGCATGGACTAAGAGTTAGACACAATAACTGCCAAAGTTGATTGAGTTTCAGACAGCCACCTGGATGATCTCAGAATAGTTAGTGCTCCACAAACTATGTCAACGATTCAAAAGTGTTGTAATCCAATGGATCTCATTTCACTGTAACATCACCGGCAATGAAGAGGCTGACAGAATGGCAAAGGAAGGCGAAATCTACCTCAGCCTGATGCAGGCGTAACTTTCGAGGAGGCAAAGAGTTATCATAACCAGATACATATACTAATCGGATGTAGAGCATCCAGGTCACACACAAAATGATGCATACTACCAGCTCAACAGAAGAGAAAAAGTGGTAATCTTCAGACTCCGCACTAGCCACAACACATTGAGATACCATCTATTCAACAAGCTAAAGATACGAACTGCCGATCAGTATAACTGTGGCACTGATAAAATGGCTGCTAAACATCTGCTTCAAAGTTGCCCAATATATGAGGAACAGAGAAAGCGCATATGGCCGACACCTGTACCATTCGTGGAAAAGCTTTACATAGATTCAAATAGCCTCAAATTGACTACTGCTTTCTTTGAAAACATTCAAGTGGACGTTTGAGAGTGGACGTCTGAGAGTGGACGTCTGAGAGTGGACGTCTGAGAGTGTACGAAGAAGAAGAAGATGTAGATGAAGACAACCACCTGAGGGAGGCAGTAGCTACTTCTACCCTCCATTCTCTCACTGGAGGTTGTTGTCATGTAAGCTCCCACCTCATGAATGCGTGTCAAGTGACTAAAGACAACTGTTCGTGGGACACTTTACTCGCACGGTTAATTCAAAACAATCTTACAACGTTCCCCTCTCGTGAACAACATGTCAAGTACTACTACACTAATGAGTGGTATTTAGTCCAAGCACAAGTCTCTATCTCAGTATCGTACTTTTACGACAAAGCATATATTTACATGACGTTTGGCAGCTTTTACCAAACTTCAAACATTAACTTTTACCAAACCTCAAACATTAACTTTTACCAAATCTCAAACGTTAGCTTTTAACAAACCTCAAACTTTAACTTTTACCAAACCTCAAAAATTAACTTTTACCAAACCTCAAACATTAACTTTTACCAAACCTCAAACATTAACTCTTAGCAAACCTCAAACTTTAACTTTTACCAAACATCAAATTTTAAGTTGAGCCAAACCTCTAACATTAACTTTTACCAAATCTCAGACATTAACTATTTGCTCAACCTCAAACATTAACTTTGGCCACACCTCAGACATTAACTATTTGCCCAACCTCAAAAATTAACTTTTACCAAAAACCTCAAATTTTAACTTTAGCCAAACATCAAACACTAACTTTTATTAAACCTCAAACATAAATTTTACCATACATCAAGGTTTAAGTTTAGCAAAACCTCAAACATTAATTTTTGCCTGACATCTAACATTAACTTTTTCCAAATCTCAAACATTAACTATTTGCTCAACCTGAAACATTAACTTTGGTCAAACCTGAAACATTAACTTTTGTCAAGCCTCAAACATTAACTGTTATCAAATCTGAAACATTAACTTTTAACAAACCTCAAACTTTAACTTTACCAAACATCAAAGTTTAAGTTCAGCCAAACCTCTAACATTAACTTTTACCAAATCTCAAAAATTAACTATTTGCCCAACCTCAAACATTAACTTTGGCCAAACCTCAAACATTAACTATTTGCCCAACCTCAAAAATTAACTTTTACCAAAAACCTCAAATTTTAACTTTAGCCAAACATCAAACACTAACTTTTATTAAACCTCAAACATAAATTTTACCATACATCAAAGTTTAAGTTTAGGAAAACCTCAAACTTTAATTTTTGCCAAACCTCTAACATTAACTTTTACAAAATCTCAAACATTAACTATTTGCCAAACCTCAAACATTAACTTTGGCCACACCTCAAACATTACCTTTTCCCATACCTCAAACGTTAACTTTTCCAAAACTTCAAATGATAACTTTTGCCAAAACCCAAATGTTAAATTTTGCCAAGTCTCAAACATAGATAAAAACCTTAAACATTAACTTTTATCAAACCTCAAACATTAACTTTTGTCAAACCTCAAACATTAACTTTGGTCAAACCTCGAACATTAACTTTTGCCAAACCTTAAACATTAACTTTTGCCATAGCTCAAACATTAACTTTTGCCAAACCTTAAACATTAACTTTTATCAAACCTCAAACATTAACTTTTGTCAAACCTCAAACATTAACTTTGTTCAAACCTCAAACATTAAATTTTGCCAAACCTCTAACATTAAATTTTGCCAAACCTCAAACATTAACTTTAGCCAAACCTCAAACATTAACTTTGGTCAAACCTCAAACATTAACTTTTGCCAAACCTTAAACATTAACTTTTGCCATCTTCTTCTTCTTTGATCCATAACCGCCAACCGTCAAAGCGGTCAGCGGCCATCACGCCTGGTGGCGTCTTGTAGGGCAGCAACAAATTGATTCCACTTTGCTCGGTCGGCGGCCATCCTTCGTACAGTGCCCCAACTGTGGTTCATTCTTTGCATCTCAGCTTCCACAGTTCTCCGCCAAGTTGTTTTTGGTCGGCCTCTCTTTCGCTTTCCCTCGGGGGTCCATAGCATAGCTGTTCTTGTGATGGTATCAGGGTCCCTTCTGAGGACATGGCCAACCCAACTCCAGCGTCTGCCAGCTATGATGGTGTGCATGTCCTCCTGGTTACTCCGAATAAGTAGTTCTTGATTGCTGATGGTGTTTGGCCAAAAGATTCGGAGAATTTTCCTTAGGCAGATTGTGTGGAAGGAGGACAGTTTCGACATTTCCTTCTCTGTTACTCTCCAACATTCCGCACCATAGAGAAGCACAGAAAGTACACAGCTCTCATACAGTCTTAATTTAGTGTTTGTGCTGTACTGGGAAGACTTCCAAATGTTGTTGAGAACAGCAAAGGCTGTTCTCGCTTTATTCATTCTGTTGTTAATGTCCTTGCTTGTTCCGCCGTCAGGTGTTACTATGCTTCCTAGGTAAGTAAATGTGTCTGTCTGTTCTAACTTCTGGTTCCTTACTGTTATTGGCTCAGGATTGCCCACATTTAATGTCATGACCTCTGTCTTCTTCAGATTGATGTTCAGGCCAACCTGCTGGCCATACTTATTCAGTCTATCGGTTTTGTCTTGAATGTGTTGGTGTGAATGCGCGAGTAGTGCAATGTCATCTGCATATTCTAAATCTTCCAGTGTAGAAAACGTTGTCCATCTAATTCCTCTTGGACTGCCCTCTGTTGTCTGGCGCATCACCCAATCTATGACTGTCAAAAATAATGTTGTTGATAAGGGGCATCCCTGTCGTACTCCTGTTTTCACTTCGAAAGTTACATTACTCGATCCAACACTGCACGTAAAGTTAGAATAGAGGCTTTTTATAATGGAAACAATGCGGCTGGGAATTCCATAAGCCCTCAGAATTTTCCATAGGCTGTCCCTGTGTATGCTGTCGAAAGCCTTTTCAAAATCAACAAAGTTAATGTACAGCTGTCTCTGCCATTCTGAGCACTGCTCTATAATGTTCCTGAGGGTAAATATATGATCTGCACATCTTCTGTTCTTTCTGAAGCCCGCTTGTTCTTTCCTCAGTTTATGATCAACTACTTTTGAAATTCTCTGGATGATTATCCTGCCTAGTATTTTGCTAGGAACTGAGAGGAGGGTAATTCCTCTCCAGTTGTTGCAGTCTGCAAGATCGCCCTTCTTGGGCAATTTGACAACTATTCCTTTACTCCACTCTGTTGGTGTTGTCTCAGTTTCCCAGACTTGTGCAAATAGTGGTTCTAATAGTTCTGCTGCTAGTTCAGGGTCTGTCTTGAATAGCTCAGCATTCAGATTGTCGTGACCAGGCGCTTTTCCATTTTTTAGCCCTTTGATAGTTGTGATAATTTCTTCTTTTCGTGGAATGTCTGTATTTACGTCTAAGTCCCTTTCAGCCTCAGGAACATTCAGCTGAGTCTCTGGTGATTCCTTATTCAGTGTTTCTCTGAAGTGCTCTGCCCATCTTGTTTCCTGCCCCTGTGCTGTGGTGATGAGATTTCCTTGCTTGTCTCTTACTAACGTTATGTTGTTTGCACCTCGTTTTCCACTGATAGCTTTAGTTATTTTATAAACTGTGCTTTGTTCATTTCTCAGTGCTGCCTCTTCTGCCTGTCTTGCAAGGTCATCCAGAAATGTCCTTTTGTCAGCACGGGTTTGACGTTTTACTTCCTTGTCCAGCTGACTGTACTGTTCACTATATATTGCCTTTAACCTGAGAGACTTAGCTTCTGTTTTCTTCCTTTTCATTTCCTTTCTCTTCGCTATGGTGTTTAGCGTTTCTGGTGTTATCCAGTCTTGGCTCTTTCTTTCCTGGAATCCCAAGCATGACTTGCTGCTTTCTTTGTATATTGTTGAGATGGTGTTGAATTTCTGGTCCACATCTTCGGTCTCCGTTCTTTCCTGGCTTTTGGTAATCAGATATCGTCTCTTTACGTCGACCATGAACGCTTTTCTGGTGAGGGGGTCCTTAAGTTTCGTGATGTTATATCTTTTCTGTTTGACTGCAACTGGTCCAGCAGCTCTGAGTTTCACCTTCAGTCTTGCTACTACTAGGTGATGATCACTTCCCACATCTGCGCCTCTTCTTACTTTCACGTCTTGTAGTGCATGTCTCCATCTGCCATTGATCATTATGTGATCTATCTGGTTTTTGTCTCGTCCGTTTGGTGATTCCCATGTTACCTTGTGCACTTCTTTGTGTTGAAAAAGTGTTCCTCCAATGACCAGGTTGTTAATACTGCAGAAGCTTATTAACTTGTCCCCATTTTCATTTACTGTTCCACTGCCGCATTTCCCCATTACTCTTTCGTTATAATTATTATGTGTTCCAACTTTCGCATTTAGGTCTCCCATTACTATAATAAGATCGTACCTGGGTACAGTTTCCATTTCCTTTTGTACCTGTTGATAGAACTCATCCTTGAGCTCTTCATCGCTGTCGTTTGTTGGTGCATAGCATTGTATAATTGTGGTGTTGGTGAATCTCCCTCTCAGTCTTGCTCTTATTAGTCTGTTGTTAATGGGTTTCCATTCCAGTAGAGACCTTTCCATTCCTTTATTAAGGATAATGGCTACACCTTCGTTGTGCTGACCGTCCTCTCTACCAGAATAAAGTACTGTTTCCCCTGTAGCTGTTTTTATTCTCCCCATCCCTGTCCATCTGCTCTCGCTTATTCCCAGGATATGTAGTTTGTAATTCCTCATCTCTGCTGTGATCTGTCTCAGCTTTCCTGCCTCATTCATAGTTCTGACATTCCAAAAACCAATTCTGGTTTCGTGTTTTGCGGTCTGGGCATCCGTTTTCATGCCAGTGGCTTCCTTTCGGCTTTCACCACTGTCAGTCATACGAGCCTGAGACTCCGGATGTCCGTCCCGCATCAAAGTATTTTCATTTATTGCTGTTTCCGTAACGTGTGCGATTTTTTACACAGACAGGGGTGTCGGCCCTGTGCTAAAACCCCCCAACCTGGAGGACCAGGGTACCAGCTTTTGTCTGACCCCTACCCACGCAGACCAGTCCAGCATGGTTGAACCTACCAGGAGTAAAACTCCCACTGGCATAGCTCTGGGGATTGTCAGGGTACACAAGCTGCCATACCGCTACAAGGTATAGGTACCATTGATGGCAGAACTTTTGCCATAGCCCAAACATTAACCTTTGCCAAACCTTAACTTTTATCAAACCTCAAACATTAACTTTTGTCAAACCTCAAACATTAACTTTGGTCAAACCTCAAACATTCAATTTTACCAAACCTCAAACATTAAATGTTGCCAAACCTCAAACATTAACTTTTGTCTAACCTCAAACATTAACTTTAGCCAAACCTCAAACATTCCCTCCTATTTGCCCAGATTCAGCTATGCAACTTATATATCCTTCTTTATTAGGAAATTCTGGCTCATCATTGTCATCATTATCAAAACATTATCATCCTCATCATTATCAACAATCCTTATTATAATCATCCTCATCATCATTATTTTCCTATTCGCTACCGATGACGCATGGAGCCATGACTGCACCTATCTTCCTTGCAGGAAGCGTAGCATAAAGCTTGTAGGCAATCATCTTGTGGTGGTTTCTGCAGCAAGGTGTTGTAACTGATGAGGTGGCCAGCCTTCAAACATTACGTGTGTCAGTGTGACCCCTCAGACATCATGTGTGTCAGAGTAACCCCTCAGACATCATGTGTGTCAGTGTGACCTCTCAGACATCATGTGTGTCAGAGTGACCCCTCAGACATTATATCTGTCAGTGTAAGCTCTGAGACATGATGTGTGCCAGTGTGATCCCTCAGACATCATGTGTGTCAGTGTGACCCATCAGGCATCATGTGTGTCAGTGTGACTCCTCAGACATCATGTGTGTCAGTGTAAACTCTCAGACATCATGTGTGTCAGTGTAACCCTTCAGACATCATGTGTGTCAGTGTAACCCATCAGACATCACGTTTGTCATTGTAACCACTCAAACATCAGATGTGTCAGTGTAACTCATCAGATATCATATGTGTCAGTGTAACCCCTCAGACATATTGTGTGTCAATGTAACCCCTCAGACATCATGTATGTCAGTGTAACCTCTCAAACATCATGTGTGTCAGTGTAACCCCTCAAACATCATGAGTATTAGTGTAACCCCTCAACATCATGTGTGTCAGTGTAACCCCTCAGACATCTTGTGTGTCAATGTAATCCCTCAGACATCATGTGTGTCACTGTAACCACTTAGACATCATGTATGTCAGTGTAACCCCTCAAACATCATGTGTGTCAGTGTAACCCCTCAAACATCATGTGTGTCAGTGAAACCACTCAGACATCATGTGTGTCAGTGTAACACCTCAGACATCTTGTGAGTCAATGTAACCCCTCAGACATCATGTGTGTCACTGTAACCCCTCAGACATCACGTGCATCAGTGCACGTCCTCATACATTATATGTTTCTGTATGTGTAAGGCCTCAGTATCATATGTTTCAGTGTGCGTAAGTGTGACAAAATAACCTCGATCATCACATTTCCCTGTACCATCCTGTAATTCCTTCTGTGTTCTTCACTTCCTTTTTTCCTACTTCTGACAGTATTTATTGTTTTCGATCCATCGTTTCCATCTCTTTCCTTCAATTTCTGTCATGTTGGGGCTTCATCGACAACCCTTGCTGATTATTGTAATCACCGACTTTCGTTTGAACCCATCTTGGTACCTGGATCTGTAGAAAGAAATGTTTGCGAATGCGTAGCACAATTCCGACCAGACAGGAATCGGAGTGCCTGATTAATACGTAAACAACCTTGAGATCACCACAGTCATTTTTCTTATCACTGATAATATACGATTATTCTGCCTGGCCGGGTTGTTACTTGAAAGTTGTTTGCTAGACAAGATAAATGATATAATAATTTCCGGGCAGACTTGCTGTAGGCAATGGCTACGATAAGTTATTCACTTTGAAAGAGATTGTCTGTGATATATCTATGGAGTGGTGAGTGTAAACATGATCGTTAACTAACGGAAGACGAAATACTTTATATGGGAAATGACTTGTAAAAATCACATTTTGTGTGTAACGCAGGAATTTTCCATGACACCCCTAGTGTACCGATGGTCAAGAAAGTATGAGCCTAACACCATATTCCCAATATGCCTCAATGGGCGTGTAACGGGATCCTTTCCTTCTCTTTTGGCATTTGAGATGTTAAAATACAACATTTCTGAATGGAGCCTTGTCATAAAGTAGCAATGTGGATGCATGGGCCGAAGGTTGCCTTATAATCTAGCGCCTTTTGAGTCTACGGCTCTGATAAATTCAATTCGTAAAGAAGACAGTCAGACAAGCCAGAATATGGAACAGTATCAGGATTCCACTTTGAAGGACCGGACGTGTTTTTAAAATCTTGGGGACTTACACCCCCAAAAAACTCCACGTTTATTAATACGATAAGCCCAGAATCCTACAAACCTGAACATTAAGTTATAGTGGGATTTTACTGTAATGTAATAACCCAGACCACATGTAAGAGGCATCTTAACCAAGTTGCCGAACTTATTTCTCTGAGCCAGAAATCTGTTCATTGCCCAAGATATTTGGGGTAAATTGTACATTTTATAATTCTATATTTTGCATTATTAACATGTGAAGATTGCTAGTGGATGTCAAAGTCATACGAGGCTGGCAACCTCAGTATATAGATTTATGATGGTTTCATGAACCACCACTGCATGAACTGGTGACCGCTTCATGCAGACGTTTCATAGAGAACCAAAAGCAGAGATAGTCTCAAGTTCCAATTGTAGCATGGAGTGGATGATGTCAGAAATAATGCACATAATTATTATATTAACCTTTTCAACCAATGGATATGTATATACAAACATGTTTTATATAAATGCAATGGGTGTTCTCTGCTCACTAGGATTTAACATTAAAGCTCAGAGACGGTAAAAGCTCTGAGGCAGATGGGATGATGGAATAAAAGGTGGGGTGGGGGGGGGGGAGCACACACCTGATTTTCATGTCAGGAAACCCAATACTCAGGAGGGTAATTGTGTCTCTCTTACTTCATGATACTAGTCGGAGGTACCAATTGGTTGAACTAGTCTGTGGAACAAGTGTGTGGTATAAGTGGCCTTCAATCAAAGCTAGACACCAACATCAGACGGGTCTTGAAGACCCCAGACCATCTTCGTAATTACCGCACTATATTACGAAGAACGTGCTGGGACCACCAGACTTGACCAGCGACGAGAAGAACCAGTCCATAACCTGCAAAGAACAAGTATCGGCTGGAACAGAAGCCAACCGACATCTTACTGGCAGCTAAGTACCCACTTAAAGCTGCTAAGTGAACTCTAATACCGAAATTGAAGTGGAAAATGCGGTAATAAACTTCCGGACAGGCTTGTTATAAGCAAGATAAATGTAAGACGTTGTAGTGGTAATCATTACAGAAAACTGACGGAAATAGCAATTCCAAATACGGAGAGTGACCGTTTGAATTTTACAAACGCATGAGTCATGCAGAAATGTCCATGAGGAAAGTTATCATAACATGCACTTTCGAATGCTATTGGCTGAGCAGTTTAGAGGCTAAAATACATTCACGTTGATTGGAAGTTTTGTCGGAAACGCAAGGTGTAAGCGTGGGCAAGACAACTGCTACATAACGTAGAATATTTTAGACATACCACACTGCATTCCACAATCGTCAAAGCAGACCATTCGGATTGAAGCCAGGAAAGAATAGAAGTAAGGATTCTGACCTTGTAGGACCGGACGTATTGGAGCACCTTTTGAACACTACAACAAGGAAACTCTTCAATTTAATACTGACACCGGACTCCTACTGGACCTACTCACAAAGTCACAGAAGGATTCTGTAATATACAAGGGGATTGACATACGTCTTGGGCCTGACCATGAAGGAGTCACAGGAGGAAGATGAAACTTGGCACATTTAAAGTTCATTATATTTGCACTGAATGTGTGAAGTACGCGTTTGTTTCTTCAATGGGTTTTCCTGCTACGGTGCACAGCGCAATGTACCCTATTGACCGGATCTGCTGCTCCAAAGATTTGACAAAACAATGGAAAAGAAGGAGGCCAGAGCTGTGATAAAATTTCTGATGTTTCAGGGGAAAACACCTACAGAAATACACAGGGAGATGGAACCAGTGTTTCGTGATTCTTGTCCTTCATATACTTCGGTAAAAAAAAACTGGTGTCAACAGTTTAAGTGCGGCCGCTCAAATGTTGCTGATCTGCCAAGATCTGGTAGACCAGCCTCAGAGTGCAACGATGAAAATGCAACAAGAATGAAGAAAATCATTGACCAGGATCGAAAAATGACAATTGTGGAGATAGCTAGTAGAGTAAAACTAAATGAAAGAACAGTCTATATAATTTTACACAACAGACTGAACATGAGAAAAGTGTGTGCACGCTGGGTTCCGCGACTGTTGACACGTGAACAGAAGCAAACGAGGGTAAATTGCTGTCAACAGTTGCTCAAAAAGTGTCAGTCAAAAACATTTTGGAGACCATGGTGACAGTAGATGAGACTTTGGTACACCATTATGTCCCCGAATCCTAAATTGCCAGCATGCAATGGAAAACCCCGGGCTCCCCAACACCTGTCAAGCCGAGAGCGCAGAAATCTGCAGGAAAAGTGATGCTGACTGTTTTTTGGGACGGCAAAGGTTTCCTTTTGAAAGATTATCTGCCTCGTGGCAACACAGTTAATGGACAGTACTATGCAGATCTTCTCACCAAACTAAGAAAGGTTGTAACCAGGAAACGAGGGGTAACGCGCACTCAAAATCTTCCTTTGCTTCAAGACAACGCGCCCTCTCACAACGCACGGCTTGTGCAGCTAGCAGCCAACGATTTGAATATTGAAATTCTTCCTCACCCACCATATTCTCCAGATTTGGCTCCATCAGACTTTTTTCTATTCCCAAATCTTAAAAAACCGCTAAAAGGAAATCATTTTGACAGCGATGAAGAGGTTATACTGGCATGTGATGACTGGTTTAGTTTGAAAAATAGGGTGTTCTACTCCCAAGGTCTTTTCAAGGTCAAGCAGAGATGGCAGAAGTGTGTCAATTCAGACGGTGGCTATATTGAAAAGGAATAAACACTATACAAAATTTCAGCTCTCTGAGACATGTCCTTCATGGTCAGGCCCAAGACTTATGTCATTCCCCTTGTAAAAATACCTCAGACGTGTGTTCAAGGCATCTGCATGACGTTGGTGAGACTATTTAACTGAGAAAGAAGTCTATGATCCCAATATTGTGGTAAGTTGTAAAATATTTTTATACTTTGAATTTGACATGTTTGAACTTGCTGATGGCTATACAGGTCCTTAAGAGGATGGCAACCTCAGCACGTGAAAATAATATATTCATGAACCACCACAACAATGCGCTGGCGATTGCTTCATGTGGTTTCTCACCAGGAACAAAACTATCGGTAACCCCAGACTCCAAATGGAGCAGGGAGTGGAAGATGACACCATCATATTATATATTTACTATCATTTGTCATAAGCGAATGTATGTTTAAACATGTCCAGCCAGGCATAAACCACTTGCCGCTGTCCAGTCAAAATTTTCCCAGCAAATTAACTAAAAAAATGGTGATTTTCATCATATCCTCTGATTTATAAGATATACGCTCATGGAGAGTAAAATTAAGAGAAAAAAGTCGGTTGACGGACAACGGGAAAAGCGCCTGATTAATATCAGGAAAACAAAGACTTAGCAGCGGATTGTGTTCTTTTATTCTCTCTAAAATTTCTGGTACGAGTTTACGAGACCATTTGATATACGAATCTATGATACCAGTTGAACTACTGTTCTGTGGTTCAAAGCTTGCGATCGACACTTGAAACCTACATTCGACGGTTTGTGAAGTCCCCTGCATTGACCAGGAGACGTGCCCTCGCCACAGAGACGAACTGACGCAAACCGCAGCATCAACACTCCAGAAATTTGGAAGCTAAGTGGCATTTTTAGCAGGCCAATACAACAGAACTTATTGATCTATATTCCACCACTAAGCTTCCTAAAGCTGATATCAGTTTCAATGATGAAACCTATTTTTAAATAATCACCAATTCATATTTATGAGTATTTACATTTGTTCCAAAGTAATTCATCATTAAATTTGTTCTGTGTTTTTTTTTTTTTTTTTTTTACAAATTCATAGTTGATTTAGTTATTACAGGTAGAAGTGCACACGAAAGATTCAGCATGTTTAATATACATATATTTATATCTATAGTCAAATAAAAAGGAGAGTTTTACTGTTAATTCAGTTGTACGAGCTAAATTAAATTATATAATACATCTTCACAAAAGTTGTCGGGCAGATAAAAGTTAACATAGCTAAGACACATTCAGAATTGTTCATGACTTCTGAAAAATCTCGTGTATACTCCCTTCTATCTGTATCTCTGCCAAGAGAAATCTTTTGCGAAGGTAGATACCTTTGAAGACCCACATAAGATACTCTACGTTTTGGCCATTGCTGGATCATCACTGCAGAGCAAAGGGGAGGCAACACGTGACACCAACTTCTCTTTTACTGAGGAATCCTCGATTTATGGCCTGAAACAGTCTCTCAGCTGCTGCTCTTCGGGTAGCCAAATCTTCTTTGATGCCTCCCTTCTAGCCTATGACAGCTCCGAGGTATTTAAAGTGGTTGACCTGCTCTAGGACCTGTTCTCCCATTGTGGGATAACACCGCATTCACATTCATAACCTCCCTCGTAAAAGAAAAAAAAAAAGAAATTAGAGGAGTGTTGCACCGCGTAATGATAGTGTCGCGGATTGTCTACGTTGATCTGCCGTTGTGGTCCACGAATGGCCCGACTCGTGGATAAAATAATGAGGTTTCCAAAGGTATCTTCGGTCAAGATTACTCATGACAATGATGTAAATAGGAAGAGGATGCTCCTTTTTCAGGGACTTTCACAGGTATTTTTATGATGGCAAGTACTACAACTAAATTCTACTAAGTATTGTTAGAGTGTACTTGATTTTTATAAAGTCTTCGAACCTTTTCCTTTCCGAGAAACTACTTGAAAACACTTAAAAATAACTATCCAACACTTGGAATTAAATTAAAGATTATTACTTGTGAAACTCCACCTTGCACCAAAAATGTATACGAACATAAGAACTTCTACTGAGTGTTACATTGTAATCCCAAGGCGCCACTCTATTTTAACCCTTGGACTGCTCTTCTAGCTCCGCCCATCATTCACTGATTTGTTGTCCTCCTTGGAAATGCCATTTTTTTGCGCCAGCTAGCCAGTCGGCGCCTTTTAAACAGCTATAAAGTCTGTGAGTGTCTAACGTCAGGTGATACAAACCCGTGGATTGTAATTGTTTACCTGACAGTTTGATTGTTTGTCGTGGGTTAAAAAAAAAGTTACCTTTCTGAAGTTTTGCTTTCTGTGTTGACTGGCGTAGTCGTAACCCAGTGACAGCTTTCTTTGTTGACCGGCGTAGTCGTAACCCAGTGACCACTTTCTTTGTTGCACTACACACACACGAAATTAAGTTTCTGCCCGACATTCACCTGGCTTTTACTAAATGCTTCAGCTGGACTGATCAGACTTCAATCTAAAGTTCTTTATCTTTAAATGCTAGACACTCTACTGTATCGTATGTGGAGAAACACATTTGTTTATAATTCATCTTTCTGTGGCGCATACATCCTCAGCAACAATTCTCTCTTGTGAGTGGATATGACACGTAAAACAAACCATCATAATAATGAAGAAATAACTACTGTTTCTGGTCAAGAAAATACGGACCTAACACCATATTCCCAATATGGACCTAACACCATATTCCCAATATGGACCTTACACCATTGTGGTAAATGAGGTTACTGGTGTTATTAATTAGGGGTAAACAGAGTGAGGTCAAGCTGTGTAAGTTCCCTGAGTCTAATTGTTGATGATGATGATTCTCAGAGTCCCTATCCGCCACCTCTCAGATCTCAATCTGTGTAAAATAAGCTCTGTGATGTTGTGTGGCTGAGTGTGTCTAGGGTAATGTATTTAATATAAAGACGAAATAAAATGTAAACAGAACTGTAACTCAATAATATTAAAGTGAGTAAGACTTTTGTTAAAGTTTAGGTAATTATATTACAATTTAATTTCCCTGTACCTCAATTTTTCTGGGACAGGGATTGTCAAACTCAATAAATATGTTTATATACACTGTTTAAAATAAATAACTGGAACTCTGTCCAAATATCTTGTTTCTATGAATAAAGATCACTGTAAGAATTCTACCCACTGATCTGTCTATCTGCTTGTACGTATCACTGTTAATGTGTTGGACAGATTGTCTTCGTCATCATCTCAAGGTGAGTTTATTATTTATTATTATGCTTATGGTTGTGGTGGAATAATTGATGTTACACTCTCAGTGCCGGTCTAACGGACTTAACTTATAAAACTGGTGACAACTGTTGGCCCTTGGGTTCTCATATGTATTCAACTGGCTTTAGAGCTGAAGAAATGGGGTAGCTGCGGCAACAAGGCTGAGCGTTCCTCCCAAACTTTCTTCCCTCACCCGGTTTCCTGCCACCAATAGGTATGCTGGTATATGACCTGTAATGAGAGGAAAATGCCATCCGCATATAGATCTCATCTAATATTTAATTCCACACACAAACACGGTGACAACTCACCCTGATCAGCTATGTGTGCTGATCATTGCACCAATCTGTATCTGCCATTGTTTAACACCACTGCTGTGTAAACATTCTTCTTCAGTGATAGTACATAGCTCTTGTTTCCTCCTCCAAGAAGTCTCTTCCATACAATAGATAAGGGTGTACAATCACACCCAGCTTTTAGGGCAATTTTTTTTCATTTCAATAGTTTGCATTGCTTTCTGAACGGTACGGCGCGCTACATACTATACATAGATAGGGGTGTACCTTAATATCTCTTTACAACATCCTATACAGGGCTTGTCGTTCATTCAATAGATAGGGTGTGCTTAACCAAGCACTGATACCTGTGGATAAATTCTTTCTAACATTCTCTACATGATTTTACATAATATTTAAACATTTATGGCACTGCAAAAGCCAATATCCCTTCTGGGTTACTGCATTGGCATGCGCAAAATTTGTAAGCCACTAGCAACTATTTTATGCCTTTATTTCACTCCTCAAGACTGCATTCCTATTTTGGCTATCGTAACACTAATTGTAGCCTGCATGTTAATTAAATCAATACAAATACTTATTGTGCCTTACCCTCAAACAAGAATATCACATATAATAAGCTTGACTTTGGCAGTTAATGGGTTCTATCACTGCTGTAAGTGTCCAGACGGAGAAAGCTTTGGTCACACAGGCTCTCCCGCTGATGTCAGCTTTAGATAGTTTTAATTTCAAATGGCGGTTGTTGCTAGCGAAATGTTAATTTTATTGTCCCAAGCTACACTACGCCTTGACCAATCAGAACGCGTGTCAAGAAATTTCTAACTTTTCTCACGCAACCAAATTGAGCAGTTGATAAGTGTGTTTGTTCGTCTGTCTCAATTTTTATTTATACAATATCTTTGTTATTAATGGGTCAATTTTTAATATTAAAAGTGATTATTAAAAGGACAACTGTCCTCTATCTTCCTATATAGGTTTCCTTCACCCATTTATCCCCGTTTTTATCTTGGTAATTTTTTTCTATTTTATAGTGCTCTGTTCACTGAACTAAAATATTAATAAAATAATTCTCTAAGACCCAGATAATTTATTATAAGGGAAAATTTTATGATATATATTAACCAATATTAGCACTATCCTTCAAGACATCCCTGTTATTTATAAAGAAATAAATTATCTAATTTTCCTTTCAAACGCACAAGTTAGGCTTGATTTCTATTGTAATCCACCTTCTTTCTCCCCTATAAAACGATGTAACAAGTTGGTTCGTTGCTAAACTTTACGGCTTTCGTCATAAATATTGGGAAGAGTCGAGCGTGTGCGTGTGTGTTTGGGTGAAAAGGGGGGGGGGGTATTTTTACGCTTGGCGTTAGAAAATTCCACATCTTTATTTTAAATTTTTGCGGTTTGATTTGACGATGGCCTTGAGACCAAGGCCAAACATGGAGTTTATTTATAGATTTTTAACTGTAATAGTGGAAAATTCAAATTATTGTATCCAATTTTTAGCGGTAAGTTTGACCTTGCCCTTGACAAATTTTAAACCTAGTAGTAGTGGGTTATAGGTTGCATATTTACGTTACTAGATTTTTGAATCGGGGAAATTTGAGCGGGGTGTCACACAGAGTACTTTATTACAACCATATTCCCAATATGGACCTAACACCATATTCCCAATATGGACCTAACACTATATTCCCAATATGAACCTAACACCATATTCCCAATATGGATCTAACACCATATTCCCAATATGGACCTAACACCATATTCCCAATATGGACCAAACACCATATTCCCAATATGGACCAAACACCATATTCCCAGTATGGACCTAACACCATATTTCCAATATGGACATAACACCATATTCCCAATATGGACCTAACACCATATTCACAATATGGACCTAACACCATATTCCCAATATGGACCTAACACCATATTCCCAATATGGACCTAACACCATATTCCCAATATGGACCTAGCACCATATTCCCAATATGTTCCTAACACCATATTCCCAATATGGACCTAACACCATATTCCCAATATGGACCTAACACCATATTCCCAATATGGACCTAACACCATATTCCCAATATGGACCTAACAGCACTATCCCAATATGGACCAGAATGGGCGTGTAACGGGATCCTTGACCTTGACCTTTCTGGTTTTGTTTCACAATCCTACTAAAAAATAAAGAAGAAAAAAAAGCAGAGAATAATGAGGCAAAAGGGAGATACGAACAATAAAAAAATAAAGATACAAACCGAAGAAAACAGAAAAGAAAAAAGGAAAACAAAAAGAAGAGATAGAAGATCCAGAAAACAGAAAACAGACAACAGAAAACAGACAACAGAAATTAGAAAACAGAAAACAGAAACAAGTAAAGCAGAAAAAAATACTGGGGAAAAGGGGAAAACCAGCAATTAAAAAAAAAACCAAAAAGAAACAGGAAGAAAAAACAGGCAGTTTTTCATAATTTTGTAAATTTTGTCAGGACAACGGCCGTATGGCCTACATTTCACGATTTTCCACTGCCGAGGGACCTCCTATTTTTTCCCCCTTATCCGAGAAGGTTAGGTATCCGATCTCATTACCCATGAGATGGGGAGGGGGGGGGGGGGGGGGCAGTATGACATCGTTAGAACCCACTGGTTCTGAAAACAATTCCATCAAATATATTCTCTGTGCTGGGAACCGAACCCGGTCATTTTAGAATTTAGGTCGGACACCATATGGAACTCTCACCTACTTCGACTCCCATTCCTATGATATCACTATCTCGTGCAGATCATTCGACATCTCTTTTTCAGGAATAGATCTCTCTTTTTCTTAAAGAGCCAATTTCAGGAGACTTTAGATAATATTTAATTTTATTTATAATTCCCTATGCAGCTGTCTGTCACAGAACGTCCTATTCATTGTCCATTTTTCCTGTCTATCCTTATGCTTCACTCCTCTAAGTCAGTATTGCCTAAATTCTCCTTCCATCACGGGCTTTCCCCTAACACAAACATCTACCTATTTTAGACATAACTGCTTGTCAGTATTACATCCGTACATATTAAAATACATCACAGTGTACCTAACAGCTTTCTGGGGACGACCGGACTAGTACTCTTATCTTGAGGGTATGATGCATACAAGGATTTTGCATGTGTTTTTAAATCAGTTAAGCCTCTGAGCTTGGGAGCCGCGCTGGTGTAATGGCTACGGCGTTGTACTGTGACCAGGTTTTCGTGGTTCAAACCCGGTTGTCAGCGTTTGAAGGAATGTTTACAACCGGAAATTTGACTGAATAACCTGAACGGCTCCTGCACATAAATCCCGTGTGGATGGGAAGGAGGGAAGCTCCTGACCGGGTTGGAAGGAGCGTCCACTGACCCCCCAGCCTTGCAATGACATGTCATTGGGCCAAAAAAGCTGGAAAGCTCGGGTGCCGCTGGTCAGGAAAAAAAAAAAAGTCTCTGAGCTAATAATGACACGAGAGTATTCAGGCAAGCGTAGTGCTCATTACTTCACCACTCTTGGGAATATGTTTTTAAGGGTATTCAATTTAAGATTAAATTATTGAATTGATTTTTTAGCACAAGCTGTGTATATTATTATTAACTGAGGTGAGTTTCTGACTGACGTATACATACATAAATATCTGCACTCACGGATACACAAATAGACACACAAATACATGCACGTACAGGTAGGCTAATGTATATTTGAATGTTATCGCACGTAGACGGTGCAAGTAAAGCTGTGTTACGTATGCTCCTATTTTGTAGGATAGATGTACTATTCAAGTTTATGCTGTTGTGTTTGAGTGATCTAGACGTTTGGGCAGGGCCATTATTGAAGTTATCGGAGTACTCTAGAGTAATCAGATTAGCGTGACAGTTAATTGTTTATATCTTATCTGACTCAATATCTTATGGGCTTGCTTGTTTGATGTCAGGCTTCATGTTTGTGGATATGTTGATCAAATGTCGGCTGTATGATTTGCTGTAACTTTTGATATTTTTGGTTCCTGTGTTTGATGTCTGAACTATCTGAACTATGGTCTCCCCATCTCCCCCCCCCCCCCCTAAAGTCGACTGTTTTTTTTTTTTATATTCGTAGTGTGAGC
Organism: Oreohelix idahoensis; assembly: GCA_024509875.1. NCBI lineage: Eukaryota > Metazoa > Mollusca > Gastropoda > Stylommatophora > Oreohelicidae > Oreohelix > Oreohelix idahoensis. Next base: position 192,409 of record JAMPIV010001535.1, on the reverse strand, counting down.
GAGAGAAGGTTCTAGGGACGAAGGCAACATACATGTTGCAGTAACCATCATGTCCGCTAAACCTTCACAGAGATGATGATGAGTCGGCAGGAGTGAAATAACAAGTCCGACAACTACAAACATACCATCTATTCTACATCTCTGTCCCGTCACACACACACACACCTATATATATATATATATATATATATATATATATATATATATATATATATATATATATATATATATATATATATATATATATATATACTACTCGTCAAAAGTCAAGGTCCACTTAGAAAAACCTTGGTTGAAACCAAAACAAATCTGATATAAACGTAATTGGTATCAGTCAAAACGGCATTTATTGAATACCAAATTAACATGTCACGTAAAGAAATGGAAACACACATTCAAACGCAATGAAGCTGTGAAGTGTGTCATCCACCTTTTCAAAAGTCACACAATAGAAATTGGACAAATAGACATTTCAAAATCGGGTATGACCAATGTTTGCAGCAAGGCATTCAAGACAGCGTAGACGCATCGAGTCCACAAGGGTCCGAAGAGTATCCTGAGGAACAGCTTGCCATTCCTGAAGCAGAAATGCAGTCAGCTGTGCAACATCCATTGGCAGGGGGTGATTTGTTGACAATCTTCGACCAAGGACATCCCAGAGGTGCTCAATCGGAGAAAGGTCAGGTGAATGAGGTGGCCACACCATCCTGATTATCCCATGTTGCTGAATAAACTCATTCACCACACGAGCTAGATGGGGTCGAGCGTTATCATCTTGGAGGATGGCATTACCACCTATGGCCTCCAGAGCAGGCTGAACAATTGGTATCAAGATTTCGTTCTGGTATCTTGGGTCGGTCAAGTTGCCTTGGATGATGTAAAGTGGGGTCCTGCCGTGTCTGGGGAAGCCTCCCCAGGCCATGACAGAACCCCTACCATAACGATCCACCTCTCGAATTGTGTCATCAGTAAATCGTTCTCCTGGTCATCTCCAAACTCGGATCCTGCCATCATTGAATGACACAGTGAAGCGAGATTCATCAGTGAAGAGAACTTGACTCCATTGTTGCCTTGTCCATCGGATGTGCTCGCGACACCAAGCAACACGGGCTCTGCGATGAGCAGGAGTAAGAGGGATTCTGACTGCAGGACATCGAGCAGCCAGTCCAAATTCATGTAAACGTCTGCGAATGGTGCTTTGACTGACATTAACGTTTACAGTTTGTCTCAGCTGACATCTTAGAGTGGAACAAGTCACTGTTCGATGGCGCAGGGCTGACAACAATAGGTACCGGTCATCATGTCTATTGGTGCATCTAGGGCGACCTGGCCGGTGGCGATCCTCCACACTTCCTGTGGCCGGAAATCTCTCCATATTCTTTGGATAGTACAGTGTGATACTGCAAGCCGTCTAGCAACCTCACGGACAGATAAACCACGTTCAACCCACGCTATAGCCCTCATTCTTTGTAAGATGTCAAGACTTCTTCTCGGTGGCGTGGTTTTTGCAAGTGATGAATCTACCCTAAGTCTGCTGATTGTAAAACAAATTAAGAGTGAACTCTGTTCATGAAAAGTCGCCATTGCACGTGGAATGTCAATCAGCACGATTACTTCACCTGTTTGGTTGTACGGAAGTTTGAAAAAAGAGATTAAAAATGTGAATTTATGGTCAGCAAACCAAATTGCACGTGATCACCATTGTTGTCGGTGAGTTGTTTTTATGCTTAACGTGCATAGAGGACTGTCAGAGGAAGATAATGCACCCATTTATACTAAAAACTTCCTTCATTTAATCATTCTATGCGCTTATATAAAAGTGTATTGAAAATAATAGGGTGACCCTTGACATTTGACGAGTGGTATATATATATATATATATATATATATGTGTGTGTGTGTGTGTGTGTGTGTTTGTGACAGACGAACTCAGCTGACCCTGATTGACCCTGAAGCATTGGATGATATAGTACGACCCTTTGTAACGACCCCTTCGTATAGCATCAGTGCCCCCGAATATATTGTAACTTTTCGTCAAACGGGATTTTTTTCACCTGGACTCATTAGCTATGCAACCTTTCCACGCAAATGGTCAACACGTTTGCTGATTAATATGTGGACAGTTTATCTACCGTTCATTCTGGTCATCGCATTGATTTAAGGAGAGATTAAATCACGCCCACGGATACCTCTTGAGCATCTATATGCAGGTATTTTCATTAACTTGGCCAGTGGAGGGCGTTGCCAGCATCAAACGATAGTAGTGACCACGATCAAAGACACTGGGGGAGATCTCAGGAAGGACTGGCGGCATGCTATCAAAGGCAGTAGTGGTCCCTGAAACGAGCGATGCAAGTTTCCTGCCGGTATTTCGCATCTCGGTGTTAAACACGAAACCGATCGTAGTGGGAGCGAACGGGAAATCCGACGCGCAAGCAGCAGCGGAGATACGAGAGACCAGGGGCGGCATCTCTCTTTAGTCTGGCGGTCAGATCCCCAAAAGTCTTCTGAGATAAAAAAAAGGTGTCAAAATTTCTCATGTCCCTCTACTCTTGCATTCCAGTTGTAGATATACAGACCATGAAGAAATGCATGTTATCACTCGTTGGCCAGAACTTGACAGAAGCACTAGCGATATTGAAATCTTGTTATAGATTTTCCCCTGGATTTTCATATATTTGTAGTGAATTCTATTCTGTGCAAAACGGTAAAATATAACTGTGTCTAGTGATCAGTGGTCTAGTTCATTCATTCTATTTCACTGGATTTTGTGTTAATTTAAATTTATTAAATTAAACCATCTCAATAGTTCCCAGTTGTAAATGTAATGTTATACCTGTTATATTATTTCCAAAAATAATAGATGCTTAAATGTTAAAGTACCTTTTAAAGTCGCGAAGGAATTTATAATTAATAAATTTAGTTAAGTCCTATATATATATAGATGTGTGTTTTAACAGTTAGAACTCGTGCAGTGTTTTACCAAATACATAATTAAATACGCGAGGGTATATATAGTCTTAACGGGAAATTCATCGCGCTGTAGAATGTTATTTGATTTTTCGGTATATTACATGTCTTTTTCTTTCATACAGAGTGATCGTAACCTTTGCGATCCCAGCATAAAGAAAGCAATAAAGAAATCATACATCTTAAAACTTCCAGAGATATTGATGAAACATTTTTAAATTTATTCTTGTGCCCGTCCGATGTGACCTAGCTATCATAATTACATGAAAGAAAGCCTACCCAATAACATTTAAATAAATCATCAAATTAACTTACAATCGGTAAGATAACCTGGAAGATGAACAGTGCCAGTAGCGATATTTTATTTACTGCTCTGTTGTGAGAGAGTACCTATTTACCTGAACTGTGACTTGGCCTATTTTTCCTCACTGGATTTAAACCATACCGGTCAGTTGCTATCATCACGCCTTGAAGGAATTTTACCTCCAGCAGCGAAATTAAAGAGACCACTCCATCCTACCCCTGTATTGAATTGTGTCAGTGCCATCCCATAGACTCCTTTTTATATAATAAAACATAAGAACTCTTAGTCTTCAAGTCCGGCGATTAGTGGGAATATTCACTATCAGCAAACCTCGCTACATCTGGGACTGGACATCGAAGTACTAGACATTTTCACGTGTCAAGAGTAATTGTTGTTTATATAAATCTATGGATTGTCTGATGCTGCAATCGGTAAGTGTGTGTGTGTATATGAGTGTGGATCCTCACGCGCGTGCATGAATGATAGGAAATCTAATTGTTTTTGCAAACCATTTGTTAACTTGCCTACCGGGTAATACATTTTTTGTATACCCTGCATTGTTCCTTTCAGTGGGATATTTTGTTAACTCTGTTTAACCCCCTCCCTTTCATTTGCTTAGTAAAGGGAAGAACAATTTGGGATAACAGGATTTTTTTCTACCACCCATACCTAGTATTGTAACCCCTCTTTCAGCGTAATTAGCTTCACTGTTAGGTTACATTACCTATGTTCCTGATAACTATCTATCTTTGGACTGGGTTCATCTTTGTCTAATAAGCGGGAAGGGCTTAGTCGATACCAATCTTCTTCACCCCCTCCCCACCTTGTTATTTGCATTTTCTGTACTTATGATAATTTTATGTAGCACTTGATATTTGTTTGTGATTTGATTTTTTAGGTTAATAAACATCATAAACTTATTTAGTACTGTGTTGGAAATACCCAAAGCCCAACATTTCCCCTATTTGTTTGATATAGTTTGTATCCACGTGCGTCTGTGTGTTTGAAGCACCAAATCGGTGTGAGCGCAGGTGTGTGTCTGGAAACTGGCAAATAATTGTTTGACCAGGAAGGATGAAGAGAAGATTGAGAGGAACGATTTGTCGTAAATAAGTCTGTCTTTACTCTCCCCAGCACACTGTGAAGCAACTATTTACTCTCTACAATTTCTATCACTGAGCTTTTATGATCATTCTCCACCCTAAACAGGACCACTATTTCTAAGACTCTTTCTCTCAAAATAAATTTACGACAATATTTGGGGGCTCGTCCGGGATCTTGAGCTACATTTGAGGCAATCGTGTAGCCGGGATAAAGATATTTTGAGTCTTAGAAAGTCTGGGTCCAACTAGATAGAGTGTGAATGATCTGTCTTTGTGAAGTAGGGAAATAAAAATAATTAATTACACCCCTAGACAACGCCTTTTAGTATTTACAGCATATTTACAGGTTGTTTTCTTTCCACAGCAGTAGAAAGTACGGATAAACAAAAATATTTGTTATTTAAATTATTCTCTGGCAGAGAAACATTACATTTTTCTTTATAAGATTTGCTGGGATTGCGTGATTGTTTTTACAGTCACTAAAGGTTTTTTGAAGTTACTAGAGTTGAGCTTAAGCTAAAGACGCCTTGTTCTGACTTTTAAGTCTAGTTAACATCGTCTCTTCTCATAAACTGACTTCAGGGGCGGAGTTTTTGTAGTGGAGAATTAAAATTTCAGGGAAAATTTTTTTTCCTTTAAATTGTTTTAATATAAATTTTTCTCTACTGTTAGCAATAGTAGATTTTTTTCTAGTGTAACTTACCATTTTAACGTGGCATAGTCGCTTGCGTTAAGAGTCTTTAGTGACAATAATAGCAGCGATACTTTTGCACATTAGGAGGTAACACAAGTAAGTTTATACTTTGTGTTTTTTCTCGTAGCGGCTTTGAGTTTTTTTCTTTCCTTGGTTTTTCTTCCTATTCTCTAGTCTTAGAAGCGTCCAGTTTTTTGGCATGGCAGAGAGAATTAGGATAAGATCCATTTTGAGACAGGAGGCGAAGGACTCAGGGTTAGAAGGAGAAGCCGCGAACCTGTTTGTCAACAGGGAACTTGAAAGGTATGACGTGGAGCAACAGAAAGCGAAAGCTGAGAGGAAGGAACAGAAAGAGAGAGCAGAGAGGAGAGAAGCACAGAAGAGGGCAGCTAGGAAAGAAACGGAAGAGCGTCAATTGGAGCAGAAGAAAATTGAGGCAGAGATGGACGCCCGCAGGGAAAGAGAGAAGGAGAGACAACGCGAAGAGAGAGAGACAAGGAAAGACAGCATGAATTGGCGCTTAAGGCTTTAGACAGTCGGGGCGCCTCTACTTCGAATAACGGAGAGCCGTCCTCGCCCCAGTCTCAGTCAATGGATCTCTCCAGCACTCAATCTGCCCAATTAACGGCGATGTCTTTTGCGTTAGAATCTTTTCCTAGCCCCAATGAAAAAATTGACAGCTACCTAGAAAAATTCGAGAGGCTCGCAAATCTGTATGGGTTAGAGAGTTCCCGTTGGGCACTTAAACTCTCAACGTCACTGAAAAGTACTGCTTATGACGTGTACACAAAGCTGGGAACCAACCAACATGATTACGACATGCTGAAGAAGGCCTTGCTAGAACGGTTTGAGATGACCGCCCGAAAATTTCTTCAAATGTTCAGAAACAGCCGGAAAGAGAGCACGGAAACTTTTCCGCAGTTCTCTTCACGTCTCACGGGCTATTTGACAAAGTGCATTGAATTATCTGACCTACCTCTTACATATGAGGGACTACTTGACCTTGTTCTTGTGGAACAGATAAAGTCAACTTTGTCAAACGAAACCCGTAGATTTTTGGCTGAACAGGGCGCAGTCAGGCTTGAGGACATCCTCAATAAGGCAGAACGCTATACCAATGCAATGGCCGAACTTCCCAGCACTAAACGTAAACCCACAGATGAGCCATCTCGAAAACAAAATCTAGAGCAGTCATCCTTCTCCTCTAATTCTTCTCAGCAGTATAGCCAACGAGATAATAATACCCAAAGACCTCCCCATGAAAAATCGAAATTCTACAAAACCCGATTTCCCCAAAATAATAATTCTGATCAACCCACCAAGCCTACGTGGCAGCGCGGCCACCAAGGTCAAGGAAAAGGGAAGACCCCTACGCCAGGAACGTCTGATCAGGGCAAACAGACCGGGCCCAACCGCATCGGATGTTTGCATACAGCCTCGAAAGGTAGAGTCAATGTCAGTGATTCTCAACCTGAGGGGGACAGACCCTCAACGCGAGGAACTGTAATTTTGAATGGTACCTCAACTACTTGTCTCTTTGACACTGGACTAAGCTTTAGTTGTATTGTCGCCAGACACCTAGTCAAACCAGGTCAGGAGACAGAGGAAACCGTCAAACTTAGTGGAGTTTTCAGGAGTGATGCACAAAGGACGCTTCCTATCACACTGGTAGAGATACACTCTGATTTTGTCAGAGGTGTTATTAAAGCGGCCATAATGGATGATCCGATCTACCCAGTTATCCTGGGATGTAGATATGTGTTCATTGGGAGACCTAAGGAGCCGATTGTGGCAGCGGTAACCACAAGAGGGCAAGCCAAGAAGGAGAGGGAGCCTGCGCCAAATTTGTTGCCGAATGAACTGAAGGAGGCGCAACAAAAGGACCCTACTCTGGAGCTCTGCTTTAGAAAACTGCCCATGGCTAAGGACCCAAGACACAACGGAGACATCTTTTCTAAGGATGGCGTATTGTATCGTAGAATGGGCAACCCGGACACGGGAAATAACCATCTCCTAGTACCGACGCAGTACAGAAGCCAGATCTTAGAAATGGGGCACTCTCTTCTCTTTAGCGGACACATGGGACAAAACGCCACTATTCAGCAAATAAAAACCCACAATTGGTGGCCAGGAATGAACTCTGACATTATCAGGTACGTGAAATCCTGCACGCAGTGCCAACGGGTAGCACCCAAGCACTTGACACCCCCAGTACCTATGGGGTAAATTCCAATAGTAGGGACTCCATTTGAACGGGTTGCTGTCTACATTATTGGTCCCCTGGAAAAGACCAAAAGAAGGAACAGGTTCATCCTGACCTTAGTCGACACTTGCACTATGTGGGCCGAAGCTGTACCGCTAACATGCATTCCAAGCATGTCGCAGAAGCCCTCGTGCAAATCTTTACACGGTTGGGATTTCCTCAACAAGTTTTGACGAACAATGGATCCCAATTCCGTAGCCTGTTAATGGAGGAGATCTTTAAGATCTTGAGGGCCAAACATATCCACACAAGTCCCTACCCTCCGGCCGGAAATGGGCTCGTGGAACGTTTTAATGGCAGCCTCACCACCATGTTACGTAAGCTGGGTCAGGAGAAACCGGAAGACTGGGACCTATATATATCGGCTGCCTTATTCGCCTACCGAGAGGTACCCCAAGCGTCTACGGGATTCCCGCCTGCTACACTTTTATTTGGCAGACCTATTAAGGGGATACTAGAAGCCTTACTTTGGTCCCTGACAGACCAGAAGGCTGATGAGACAGTCGTCTCTGCAAGCAAATATGTATCTGAGCTCAAGGAAAGGCTAAAGCTAGGATGGGATCTAGCTACAACCAACCTTAAGAAAGCCCGCGCTAAACATGCCAAAAGATACAACAAAGCGGCAAAAGAGAGAGAACTACAACCAGGGGAGAAAGTTTTGTTGCTACTTCCAACTGGAAGCAATAAACTTCGCATCGGATGGCAAGGGCCGTTTACCGTCCTTAAAAAGATCTCACGTACCAATTACAAGATCTCCATCAAAGGAATGGAGAAAATCTTCCACATAAATCTCCCTAAGAAATATTTGGAAAGACCAGTGCCATCCTCCGAGCATCTCCTGGCTGTCGCCATAGCAACGGAAGACGAGGAAGATGATGATGGTTGCATGGAGTACCCATTGCAACGCACAGAATCCTTTAAAGATGTCAAGTTCGGCGACATCCTCTCACATGAACAACAAACAGAAACCAGGGAGCTACTAAAGCAGTACAGTGCTGTCTTAACGGATGTACCTGGTTGAACAAATCTCATTGAATTTGATATGAAATTAACAAACTAGACCCCTGTTTGAACCAGAGTTTACCCCATCCCGTACGCTAAAGCTGATGCACTTCGCGGAGAAATAGACAAGCTGCGTCAGGCAGGAATTATCAGTGAGTCTACATCTCCTTACAGTTCCAGTGTAGTACTGTTGCAGAAGCCCAATAAGGAAGTTCGGCTGTGTATAGATTATCGGCTGCTAAACGCTGTAACGGAATTCCAGCCCGAACCTCTCCAAACTGTTTCTGAGTTGTTCACCAAGCTCAGCAAAGCAAAGATTTTCTCCAAAATTGACCTCAGTAAAGGTTATTATCAAATACCAGTCAAGGAGGAAATTAAACCTTTGTTAGCTTTCAGCACTAGTGAAGGACAAAACACATTTAACGTGATGCCGTTCGGATTGCATAACGCACCAGGAGTGTTCACCAGGATGATGAGGAAGCTTCTAGAACCTTTGCAAAGTCCACATATCCATAATTTCATGGATGACATATTAATTGCATCGGAAACCTACGACGAACATATTGCTACGGTTGCTATGCTCCTCAGGAGACTACAGGAAACTGGTCTCACAGCCAGACCTAGCAAATGTCTCATCGGGGTTGAACAGTTAGACTTCCTGGGGCATACTATTTCTCACGGCTGTAGTTGGCCTATTAAGAAGAACATGGAGAAAATAGTGGCAGCAAAAAGACCCCGAACGAAGAAAGACGTACGTTCCTTCATATCACTATGTGCATACTATCAGAAGTACATCCAGAACTTCAACGGACTGACGGCACCTCTGACTGACCTCACAAAGAAAGGTTGTCCTGATAAGGTCATATGGGATCAAAAGTGCTAACACGCGTACAGCACTTTGAAAGGACAGTTGTCTGCATACCCCATTTTGAGGTTGCCTGACCTCAAGAAACCTTTTGTACTGCGGGTCGACGCGTCAGGTCAGGGCATCGGGTCAACACTGCTTCAAGCCGATGACAGTAACCCAAACATGCTATTTCCAGTTGCCTATGGCAGTCGGAAATTAAATAAAGCTGAACGGAACTACAGCGTAGTCGAAAGAGAATGCCTCGCTATGATTGACGGTATCAGACGCCATCATGAGTTTCTCTATGGTACATTTTTCATGGTGCAAACAGAACACGCTCCGTTAGCCTTTCTTGGTGCCAATAAAGAATTTAACGCAAGGATCATGCGTTGGCCCTTCTTTTAAGCGTTTATTCTTTCAAAGTGGAATACAATCTGGGAAGACAGAATGTCGGGGCTGATTTCCTGAGTAGAAACTGGACTACGGAGGAAGAGGAGGAAGTTGAAGATACCAATCATCCTAAAGCTACCGACCAGGGCAGCTTCATTGTCATAAATCAAACATGAAAAGTGGTTTTCATGTCTCAAAAGAGGGGACGATTGTGACAGACGAACTCAGCTGACCCTGATTGACCCTGAAGCGTTGGATGATATAGTACGACCCTTTGTAACGACCCCTTCGTATAGCATCAGTCCCCCGAATATATTGTAACTTTTCGTCAAACGGGATTTTTTTCACCTGGACTCATTAGCTATGCAACCTTTCCATGCAGATGGTCAACACGTTTGCTGATTAATATGTGGACAGTTTATCTACCGTTCATTCTGGTCATCGCATTGATTTAAGGAGAGATTAAATCACGCCCACGGATATCTCTTGAGCAATCATATGCAGGTATTTTCATTAACTTGGCCAGTGGAGGGCGTTGCCAGCATCAAACGATAGTAGTGACCACGATCAAAGACACTGGGGGAGATCTCAGGAAGGACTGGCGGCATTTTATCAAAGGCAATAGTGGTCCCTGAAACGAGCGACGCAAGTTTCCTGCCGGTATTTCGCATCTCGGTGTTAAACACGAAACCGATCGTAGTGGGAGCGAACGGGAAATCCGACGCGCAAGCAGCAGCGGAGATACGAGAGACCAGGGGCGGCATCTCTCTTTAGTCTGGCGGTCAGATCCCCAAAGGTCTTCTGAGATAAAAAAAAGGTGTCAAAATTTCTCATGTCCTCCCAATCTTGCATTCCAGTTGTAGATATACAGACCATGAAGAAATGCATGTTATCACTCGTTGGCCAGAACTTGACAGAAGCACTAGCGATATTGAAATCTTGTTATAGATTTTCCGCTGGAATTTCATATATTTGCAGTGAATTCTATTCTGTGCAAAACGGTAAAATATAACTGTGTCTAGTGATCAGTGGTTTAGTTCATTCATTCTATTTCACTGAATTTTGTGTTAATTTAAATTTATTAAATTAAACCATCTCAATAGTTCCCAGTTGTAAATGTAATGTTATACCTGTTATATTATTTTCAAAAATAATATAGGCTTAAATGTTAAAGTAACTTTTAAAGTCGCGAAGGAATTTATAATTAATAAATTTAGTTAAGTCCTATATATATAGATGTGTACTTTAACCATTAGAACTCGCGCAGTGTTTTACCAAATACATAATTAAATACGCAAGGGTATATATAGTCTTAACGGGAAATTCATCGCGCTGTAGAATGTTATTTGATTTTGCGGTATATTACATGTCTTTTTCTTTCATACAGAGTGATCGTAACCTTTGCGATCCCAGCATAAAGAAAGCAATAAAGAAATCATACATCTTAAAACTTCCAGAGATATTGATGAAACATTTTTAAATTTATTTTTGTGGCTGTCTGATGCGATCTAGCTATCATAATTACGTGAAAGAAAGCCTACCCAAGAACATTTAAATAAATCATCAAATTAACTTACAATCGGTAAGATAATCTGGAAGATGAACAGTGCCAGTAGCGATATTTTATTTACTGCTCTGTTGTGAGAGAGTACCTATTTACCTGAACTGTGACTTGGCCTATTTTTCCTCACTGGATTTAAACCATACCGGTCAGTTGCTATCATCACGCCTTGAAGGAATTTTACCTCCAGCAGCGAAATTAAAGAGACCACTCCATCCTCACCCCTGTATTGAATTGTGTCAGTGCCATCCCATAGACTCCTTTTTATATAATAAAACATAAGAACTCTTAGTCTTCAAGTCCGGCGATTAGTGGGAATATAACGCTATCAGCAAACCTCGCTACATCTGGGGCGGGACATCGAAGTACTAGACATTTTCACGTGTCAAGAGTAATTGTTGTTTATATAATTCTATGGATTGTCTGATGCTGCAATCGGTAAGTGTGTGTGTGTGTATATGAGTGTGGATCCTCACGCGCGTACATGAATGACAGGAAATCTAATTGTTTTTGCGAACCATTTGTTAACTTGCCTACCGGGTAACACATTTTCTGCATACCCTGCATTGTTAATTTAAGTGGGATATTTTGTTAACTCTGTATAACCCCCTCCCTTTCATTTGCTTAGTAAAGGGAAGAACAATTTGGGATAACAGGATTTTTTTCTACCACCCATACCTAGTATTGTAACCCCTCTTTCAGCGTAATTAGCTTCACTGTTAGGTTACATTACCTATGTTCCTGATAACTATCTATCTTTGGACTAGGTTCATCTTTGTCTAATAAGCGGGAAGGGCTTAGTCGATACCAATCTTCTTCACCCCCTCCCCACCTTGTTATTTGCATTTTCTGTACTTATGATAATTTTATGTAACACTTGATATTTCTTTGTGATTCGATTTTTTAGGTTAATAAACATCATAAACCTATTTAGTACTGTGTTGGAAATACCCAAAGCCCAACATTTCCCCTATTTGTTTGATATAGTTTGTATCCACGTGCGTCTGTGTGTTTGAAGCACCAAATCGGCGTAAGCGCAGGTGTGTGTCTGGAAACTCACAAATAATTGTTTGACCAGGAGGGATGAAGAGAAGATTGAGAGGAACGATTTGTCGTAAAGAAGTCTGTCTTTACTCTCCCCAGCACACTGTGAAGCAACTATTTACTCTCTACAATTTCTATCACTGAGCTTTTATGATCATTCTCAACTCTAAACAGGACCACTATTTCTAAGACTCTTTCTCTCAAAATAAATTTACGACTATATATATATATATATATATATATATATATATATATATATATATATATATATATATATATATATATATATATATGTATATATACACAAATATGTAGACGTACATACAGGAGCGTTTTGCACGAGCACAAACATAAATATACATCCTGTTTGCTAGCACAGATATACACGTCCACTACTGTTTTGTATCTTTCACTTACTTTCTCTCCAAGCGTTTGTGTTGTAGATGTGTATTTGTTTATGGCTGTGTTAGAAAATGATGTGTTACCGCCGTGTTATTGTGTGTGTAGCGTTTATGTTACTTCTAGTAACTTCTCAAAGTCAAATCTTGTCTTATTGTTGGCACATATTTCACAAACAAATTCAATCAAAATAAAGATAACGCTAACCAAGATGATGCTGAAATAGACGTTAATTTATGTGAGTTTCAGTAAAGACAGGAACCAATTAGCATCTGGAATATTCCATGACGTACATAGATAACAAAGCTTCCTGTGGCGTAGGACAGCTGACAGCAAATTTGTAATACGAGCATGCTTGAGTCTGGTCGTCGTACTGAAATCCAATACATGATTTATTATTAGCACAGTTTTGTGCACAGCGCATCTTTGACCAGGTACGATATGACGACATTGGACAGGTATTATTGGATGAGATCCTGATCTCCCAGTAGTTGACGGTTTCCAACAAATCTGGCAAATTATAAAACAGATGTTACTGGTAAAACAAAATGATTGACAGCAGTGTTAAAACTTGACGACAGCCTATATACTAAATAAAATAAAAAACACAGCTGTCAAGTGAAGCTTTCATTGTACTGAAAACTAAATGACAATAAAATAGATTCAATTCCAACAGACGACAAAAGTTCTCAACTCAAATGTCAGGACAGTCCAATTGTATCACTCTGAAAACTTGAGACGTACAAAACAATAAAAGAAGTATAATTACATGCATGCTTGTATAGAACATAATGGCTGAAATGTTATGATTAAACCCAGTGTGGAAATGATGCCAAAATCCAGACAAGAACCAAGGAAACAAGAGATGAGAAGAAGGTGATGTTGAATAGGATCACAGTGAGGAAATATGTTGTATATGTCAGTCCTTGTTCTGAAATCTCTATTGTAGGAGATGTTGACTGTAAAAACTTGTAGTAAATATGAACATACAGTCCTGCAGTAAAAACTTGTAGTAAATATCAACCTATATACCTGCAGCAACAAACTTGTAGTAAATATGAACATACAGACCTGCAGTAAAAAACTTTAGTAAATATGAACCTAAAGTCCGACAGTAAAAAACTTTAAGTAAATATGAATCTAAAGTCCAACAGTAAACACTTGTAGTCAATCATCAAAATCCATAATTCTCGCCGTTTGTACGTCGGTCACATCTAAGGGATGCAACTGTGGTTGAAAGTTAGACATTAATTGTATTGTTTCCCTTATATGTACTCTCCTGAAAATAGTAACACTCAACGAAGAAAAGTCGGTGTAGAACCCAGTTTCATTCCGGAAACGGATTTAACTCATCATTTTGTTAAAAATAACCTTAAAATGTAAGTTTTTGATTGTTTCTTCAAGACAAAATTTTAATTTAAAGTATTGCGACGTCGTCGATTCCTAGTGATTTTAGCATTTGCAATGACGACCAATAAGGCGCAAGAACAATCTTTTGATCACGTAGGAGTTTTCCTTCCTGAACCTGTTTTCGGACACGGCCAGCTCTATGTCGCCCTCACCCGAGGAACAAATCATGAAAACTTGAAAGTTTTTGTTAAAAACACTTTTTATCAGGGAACATTCTTTGAAACAAATCCACGCACTTTCACAAAAAAATGTTGTCATCAAAGAACTTTTATATTTAATAAAATAATATTTTAAAAATATATTATAGTTTTATTATTTACTTCCGTCATTATTGACGGGTTATTGCTAGTATGAACCTAAAGTTCGGCAATAACATCACACACATACAAAGTAATACACCCACTCAAATAGACACACAATCATGTTTAACAACGAACACACATACATGACTGTAAAGTTTAACACCCGCACGCAAATACATACATGCACGCGTAGGAATTTATTCAAATGATGCACGTATAAGCAAATAGACACAAACTACTCACACGTGTGCATATGTATGCAATCCAACACACACACCAAAAAAGCACATGTTGATGAATTTCTACGATATTGACTAGTGTCTTTTCGTACTGTATGTTGCTGTAATGTCTCTAATAGAAACCATGTCACGTCACGGTCCAATCTACCCAGGTGTAGAATTAGGTACTCTTAGATTAGGATAAGCAAAGGTTGTAAGGAAAGTTACTAACAGCGCCATCCCGTAAAGGTAGAACCTAGTGTAAGTGAGATCTGTAACAATATACAACACCTTCCCCCTCCCTAGCAATATGTGCTAAGAAACTACCTTTTTCGGCAAATGCCTACATTATCTACAATGTCCTCAATGTTTCTTGTTTTCGTTTTTATTCTTAACTTTATTGTATGAAATCACATTTTGTGTCCTCATGAGATCTTCTCGTATGTTTAGTGACTGATAATTGTTCAGAATTATTTGTCAAGTTTTTTTTGTCTGTCCATAGATTGTCCACGGTTTACAGTCATGGGCCATGATCTTTCTGTCTTGTCGTTGAGTTTCATGGTTCACAATCCTCACTCACAGACTTCCTATCTCTTCGCAGATTGTAAATGGTTCACAGTCATGGGTCACAGCCTCTCTGTCTTTTCGTAGAGTTCCATGGTTCACAGTCATCACTCACAGACTTCCTATCTCGTCGCAGATTGTAAATGGTTCACAGTCATGTCTCATGATGATCCTGTCTCTTCGTAGAGTATCCATGGTTCACACCTTTCTGTCATGGTCCTCTTGTCTGTTATTTAATTTTCCATGGTTCACAGTCATCTGTCATGGTCTTCCTGTCTGTCCGTTGATTATCCATGGTTCACGGTCATCTGCCATGGTCTTCCTTTCTGTAAATATACTGTTCAAAAAAAGAAACGCATAGCTATCCGAGGGCGCGTTTTTATGAGTTTGTAAGTAAAATTTGGTAATAGGGTATATAAAAACCAGCCTCAAATGTTCTTTACAGTGTCACATGCACGTGTTGACCTGAATTGCGTTCGTTTTTGTAATCGTTACAACGCAGTGGTCAATAGTGTATATGACGCAATTTTTGACCACAGCTCATGTTGCGCGCACGTGAAAGCAACAACATTTGGGGTGAACACTATTCACTGACTACGCAACTGAAACCCTATAAAAGGATAACGCTACACACAAAAAATTCAGTTAATTTTCAAGCAGACATTTATGCCGTCTCTATCGATAAATTTAAGGAACATTGCTATTGGCCGTATGCACGCAGGCGAAAGTCAAAGTCAGGTTGCCAGGCATCTAAACGTGCATCAGAGTACCATCAGTCGACTTTGGCACCGGTTTTATACATCCATGCCCAGAAGATGCCAGTCGCTGATCGATGCAAGAGGAGGCCACACACCATACTAACGGGAAAGCCCATACACCAAAAACTCTCGTGACCCAGATGCAAAACAACTGTCAATTGATTGGTTGAACCCTAAGGTATTCTTTTGTGCAATTTGAACAATTAACTCATTAAATTAAAAAAGTTATTGAATGTCAAAATTATGGCTATGTGTGTGCCTTCAGTAGCTAAACGTTTCTCTTTTCTGGACAGTATAGAAAGATTAACTGAAGTTTAAAACAAATGTTGGGAAAGGTTACGAGTAAGTATCCACAAGATTGGGATAGAGTATTACCCGCTATTCTCTTCGCCTATAGAGAAATTCCCAACGAAAATACGGAGTTTGCGCCATTTGAATTATACTGTTCAAAAAAAGAAACGCATAGCTACTGAAGGCACACACATAGCCACAATTGTGACATTCAATAACTTTTTTAATTTAATGAGTTAATTGTTCAAATTGCACAAAAGAATACTTTAGGGTTCAGCCAATCAATTGACAGTTGTTTTGCATCTGGGTCACGAGAGTTTTTGGCGTACGGGCTTTCCCGTTAGTATGGTGTGTGGCCTCCACCTGCATCGATCAGCGACTGGCATCTTCTGGGCATGGATGTATAAAACCGGTGCCAAAGTCGACTGATGGTACGCTGATGCACGTTTAGATGCCTGGCAACCTGACTTTGACTTTTGCCTGCGTGCAAACGGCCAATAGCAATGTTCCTTAAATTTATCGATAGAGACGGCATAAATGTCTGCTTGAAAATTAACTGAATTTTTTGTGTGTAGCTTTATCCTTTTATAGGGTTTCAGTTGCAAAGTCAGTGAATAGTGTTCACACCAAATGTTGTTGCTTTCACGTGCGCGCAACATGAGCTGTGGTCAAAAATTGCGTCATATACACTATTGACCACTGCGTTGTAACGATTACAAAAACGAACGCAATTCAGGTCAACACATGCATGTAACACTGTAAAGAACATTTGAGGCTGGTTTTTATATACCCTAGCACCAAATTTTACTTACAAACTCATAAAAACGCGCCCTCGGATAGCTATGCGTTTCTTTTTTTGAACAGTATAGATTGTATGGGGTTCACAGTCATCTGTTATGGTCTTCCTTTATGTCAATATATTGTCCATGGTTCACAGTCATCTGTCATGATCTTCTGTTTGTTGATGGTCTACATTTCACGCTCATATGTCAGCATCACCCTCTAATTTCCTTGACACGCGTCATGTTTTACTTTCATCGGTCAAAGTCGACTGTTTGTAAAATAGAAGTAGTCAAATTTGTGTACTTAAGTTGACTAAAGATTTATTGACTATCAATCTTCTTATTCATTCTGATGTAACAAATATCATACTGTAAACATGTTATTATTATCTGAACCTATGCAGTTCTTGCAAGATCTATTTATAAATTAAGTTTTAAATTTATACATTGATTTTTTTCAGATTCTATCTTGTTTCCTATGTTCTAGCAGTTCTTCGTAGTCCAAGATATATGTGTGTGTCTGTGTGTTGATTGTGTGGCTGTGTGTCTGTGTGCTGATTGTGTGGCTGTGTGTCTGTGTGTTGATTGTGTGGCTGTGTGTCTGTGTGTTGATTGTGTGGCTGTGTGTCTGTGTGTTTGCTTATTGTCCATATCAAAAGGCAGCCCACAGCAGATACTGCAGTAGGGGAGTGAAGTGTTAGAGACTAGATCCAACATCGAGAGGTGGGGGGGGGTGACCAGTTCTCTTCCTCGCTGACTTTTCTTTCATTAACTCAGTCAGGTACCCACTTACAGCTCGAAGAACGGAGCGTATCGGTACCGTGATTCGAACCCGGCACTTTTGCCGCGAGAGGTCAGCGCAGTAACCACTCTGTCACCCGGACGCTCATTGTCCACAAAAAGCTTCCATAAAACATAACTAGGAACAAAATCACTGCTTATAAAATGTTCCTACCTGCATCTTTTTCACAGATAACCTTGTTTATGCTGGAACATGGGTTATCTGCCAGCAGGTATGTCGTACCAGAAGACGTTCCAGTAGCCAGAGATTGGGTGGTAAGTTTAGCACAATATCCAGACTGATCTGGTTCATTGGGCAACCACAAGGAGTCAATAGGTTCTTGTCCACCCCTGTCCCATAAGAACTCTGAAACATAACAAGCATTCAATTAATCACACCTTAAACGTCTTCAAGAACAAAAACAAACTTATCATCATAATTGCTACCATCATCAACGTTATCGTCGTCAAAATCATGCATTTTTAACAATACTGACTTCGCCGAATTAAAAAAAAAAATGTCACGGTCATCAATCCTTATTGCGCGATAGGAAAGTAATGAGAGAAGAAAAAAGGCATGGTAACAATACTTAGGAGCTAAAAACACAGCAGGAAAAACAAAGAAATATAGAGAACATTTGACACTCAGAACAGAAGCAAAGAACAAGGTGCTAGCAGCAAAACAAAAGTCCTGGGAAGAATTTGGTGAAAAGCTAGACAACGATGCACAAGAAAACCAGAAATTGTTCTATAAGACCCTAAAGAATATGAGGGAGGAAAAACAATGCCCTCTTAAATTTATAAAGGACAAGCAAGGCAAATTGCTTACTGCCCCAAAGGAAGTAATGGAAAGATGGAAAGAATATTTCTCAGAGCTCTTTGATGGTGAACAAGGTCAAGCTTCGGGAACGATAAGCATTATCACAGAAGAGGAAACCAATGGTGGCAAAGATTGGCATCAAGATGAAAGAACTGAAGACAGCACTTGAGAAAATCAAGATGGGCAAAGCAGCAAGAAATAATGGTATAACATCAGAAATAGTTAAGTACATGGGAGCAGCAGGCGACATGTTACTCCTCAGGGTCCTACATGCAGCCTGGTATTACAAGACTATACCAAGGGATTGGAAAATTGCTATCATAACAATCAAAAAGGGTGACAATCAAAAATGTGGACATCATAGAGGTATACCTCGTCTAAGTGCCCCTGGTAAAATTTACTCTAGAATCCTGGAGCAGAGACTCTGACGCCTAGCTGAGCCACAAATAGATGAGGTCCAGTGTGGCTTTTGTCAAACCGAAGTACTCAAGAAGTTATATTCACAATCATACAGCTGAGTAAACAGGCCATTAAGAATAAAGGTGAGATGCATCTTTGTTTCTTGAATCTGGAAAAGACGTTTGACAAGATGCCCTAGTGCAAATTTAGGGACTGCTAGGCAAGAAAGAATATTCCAGCACGTCTGATCCATGCTATATAGAGTTTCTACAAGTCTTGCAGAAATTATGTGAGGAGGCAAATCCTAAGTCAGAAGAGTTCAGGACCACCACTGGTGTAAGACAAGGTGATATCCTGTCACCTTATCTTTTCATACTCCCCATGGACGATGTCATCAAAGCATGCAAGGAGAGGGTAAGAAAGTATTCAGTGGGGTACTGGAAGATGAGACAGGTATGTATTTCAGAGCTGACATTTGCCGATGATGATGCACTAATTGCTAAATCAGAGGCACATCTTCAGTCCAACCTGTAAGTCTGGAAGGAAGAGCTGGAAAAGAGAGAGATGGACATCAGCAGCCAAAACAAAAACCATGGGGATTAAGCTAGGAGAACATGTCCTGGAGCTGGACAACCACTTTAAATACCTTGGAGGTGTTATAGACTGGAAGGACGGTATAACAACAGAGTTGGCTACTCGAAGAGCAGCAGCTGGGAAACTTTTTCAGGCCAACAATAGAGGATTGCTTAGCAGAAGTTAGCAAGAAGACATAAATGGCTGCAAACTGCTCCACCAATGTTCCATTCTTGACGTATGGATGCGAGTCATAGGCAATGACTATAACCCATAAAAGCCAGCTCCAAACCTTAGATATGAGGTACCGGAGAAAGTTGGTTGAAGTAATAAGACGAGACAGGGTCCGCAACCAGATGATATTTCAAGACCTGAAAACCCAGCCAATGCAGGCCCAAGTAGAAAACTCCCCAACTGCGATGGTTTGGCCATGTCTGCAGAACGGGAGAAGATCGGCTACCATGACAAGCATGGGAAACTAAGAGCCACGGATTTAGATCTCCAGGACGACCCAGAGTCCGCTGGGAGGATAGCATTATACAACCTTTGAAAGACCGAGGACTAGAATGGAACCAGGCCAGGAAGAAGGCAGAAAATAGGATAGTATGGTGCTCTCTCTTCCAAACCTCTACACCTCATGGTAGAAAAGGAACGAAAAAGTAAGTAAGCAATAAGACACACAAGCAGATAAAAGTACTAGCCAACGAACCAGGTTTCTGGGCGTCTGACTATCTGCCATGATGTCTTACACTGCGCATGTCTATTTCAAGAGTTAACCAATATACACCGCTAAATCTGGTTTTTCTCTACGCTCCTGAATATGTTCGTGTTTATTATTACGATCTCTATTTCTGAAGCTTTTAGAGATTTATAGTCGAACTTCACCACATGCTTCTGCTGCAGCTGTTTTTTATGATGTTCTTAAATTTAAGCCAGAGAGTTTCTAGGTCATCTGATCGTTCTTCTGACTGCGGTCACAATAAGCCACTGATCATTGGTCATAACGTCTGGCTCTCTTAGCTTGTAGGCCTTACTCCTCATCTCCCTTGCTTGATTGTCTGTTTTCTTACGTGATGATCGGCAGTGCCTAAGTCGAGCAACTCTTTCAGTTGTTCTTTTGATTGTCAGCAGGTAGTGATCACTTCCATTCTCTGACCGTCCCCAGAATCTTGCATCCCGCATATACTTGAACTGGGTTCTTCCTAATAATGGCATAGTCGATGACTGCTTTCACATTCTTAGTTGGTTCATATCTGGTGTATATATCTATGCACTTATGGGGGAACTTTGTGTTCGAATGACAAGATTTTGCTCATTGTAGAATCTAAGGATTCTCTTACCGTTGTCATTTCCTGTATCTTTTCCATATCTTCCAATAACTCCAACCCATCTAGCATGGTCATTTCTAGCTCTGGCGTTGAAATCTCCGAGAAGGATAATTTCATGCAGTCAGTCGTCCACTGTGTTTTAAAGCAGCTCCAAGAATTCTTCTTTGATATCTGCTAGCTCATCTTTGTTTGGTCCATACACAATGACAAGGTTGACTAGGGGTTCTCCTTCTTTTAGCTTTGCCACCATAACGCGATGCGAGATAAAGATCCATCTTTGATCTTATTTGTTTGGCTTTTAGCCACAACACAACCCACACCTCCTTAAGATCTTTCGCTTATGGGGACTCCATTGTGGAGCAGCATATTGCCACGGAGGTCCACAACTCCTTGCACTTTGTTCTTAGTTTCCGTCAGAGCCAGGATTTTTTATTTTGTTTTCCTCGTCTCCTACACTAGCTCCTCTTCTTTCCCATTATTACTTCTACAATTCCATGTTACGTAAATCGTCGTCTATAATTCGTGCCAGTGCGTCGCCTTTAAGATCAGTCCAGTTCGCTGGTTCTTGTAATCGTATTTTAAAGTAAACGTCTGATTGGCCTGGTGTACCTTTGCAAGATGGAGGGGCTGCCTCCTTACGGCCTCCATTCATGCCTCCTTCCTCCTTTTTGTCAGCCAGGCTTGGGACCGGCCTAGTTCATATAGTGAGTTACGGGTCCGAATAGTTGTTTATCTGGGAACATTAGTTAATACACTTCAACTAGCCACATAATTACTTATTGTGAAAAATATATTTATAACTTGACCTGGCCCAATAAATGTCGACTAAGAACCGTAACTAACACAATAATCCTCAAAGAAGGTAACACACAAGTAGGTTACAGTAACGGGTGTAGGACTTAAAGAACCGGTAGACGATAGAAAAGGCAAAGAATACCT
The DNA here is from genome assembly GCA_024509875.1 of Oreohelix idahoensis. Lineage (NCBI taxonomy): Eukaryota > Metazoa > Mollusca > Gastropoda > Stylommatophora > Oreohelicidae > Oreohelix > Oreohelix idahoensis. The sequence goes on along the minus strand of JAMPIV010001535.1, from coordinate 170,668 downwards.
TTGTGAAACAAATGATCGGCTCATTCTTCATCATGTTATCGCAGCGGTAGTGTATGTGGCAATTCGTTTTAAGTGATTAGGTGATCCGCACAATATGCAACATCCAACAAGATCGAATAAAGTTTAATATGAACTTTCTGTGAAGTAAATAATGTCCGTCAGTTTTATAAAGGTGTTACCGTAAAGATGTCCCAACAAACGACACCTGTGAATATATCATATAACAACATTTTGTTATTTTTAATTTACATACAATTTAAAGAACTGCACCCAACGATAAAACTCACGTTCAGTTGCGTTGTTAAAATTTAGGCCAACCCAAAACTGGTCACCTGATCCGTCAATCAAAGTCCGTACAAAGTGAAGCTCGGTTTCATCTCCCAACTCCACCATACGGGAGCCTGGACAGAAAGACCAGACGAGGAATTAATGACTTAATGCTTGTGATAGAATACGAATAATAATAATAATAATAATAATTTTTTAAAACCATTTTAATAACCTGTCAATAAATACATGAAAATAAAACCAGCCACTTTTCATGAATGCAAGTATGTACTTAATATATCTAAATAGTGAAATGTTCATCCACGTCTAGACATACCAGGGAGCTAGTAAGACGTACACTGATAACTTTAATGCTCTCGAATAGAAAAGAAATATTAAAACATAAAAAAATTACTCATGGTAAAGTCTGTTTTCATCATCAACATCATCGTCATCACTACCATTATCACCATCACCATCATCGTCACCATCATCACCACCATTATCACCATCATCACTATCATCATAATCACCATCATCATCATCATCACAACCATTATCACCATCAACACCAGCATCACCATCATCACCACCATTATCACCATCATCACTTTCATCATCATCACCATCATCACAACCATTATCACCATCACCACCATTAACACTAGCATCACCACTCTTCACCTCCCCAAGAAGCATATGACTTCAGCAAACACATGTTGTCCTGTGCTGTCCTGTCCTGTCCTGTCATGTCCTGTCCTGTCATGTCCTGTCCTGTCCCATCAGCTCAAGGTATTTTCATGGCTTCCTTATCACTTTCATGTCTATCTCCTGTTCTCTTCTCCACGTAAACTTTGGTCTTTCGCTACCTCTCTTGCCCCGGGAATCTCAGAACAAGGACTGCCTGGTGCCTGTCACCAACAACTGTCCTCAGTGCGTGTCACGTCCAACTCCAGCGTCTTCCTCTCAACTCTTGTTGTATTGTCCCATGTCTGGTTCTTGTCATCAGTTCCACATGAGTTATCTAGTCATACCACTCGAGTTATTTAGTCATACCACTCGAGTTATCTAGTCATACCACTCGAGTTATCTACTCCTACCGCTCGAGTTATCTACTCCTACCACTCGAGTTATCTGGTCATACCACTCGAGTTATCTAGTCATACCCTCGAGTTATCTAGTCATGCCACTCGAGTTTTCTACTCCTACCACTCGAGTTATCTACTCATACCACTCGAGTTATCTAGTCATACCACTCGAGTTATCTAGTCATACCACTCGAGTCCTTCTATTCTGTGCAATCACCCATTTATGAAAGCCTGTAACTTATTGGTTGTTGTTTTTTGATGGTTTCAATAGGACTAACTTGACATTTGGATTGAAAATTCAAATTTGTGAGTTAGACCTGATTTGTTTTAATCTCCATATATCTCTCAATGCAGTGAAAGCTTTTCTAGCCTTGTGTATTCTTGTTTTGATATCACTGACTGTTAATATTGATGCCAAAGTTTAAGTACGATTCTACATCTTTTAGTGGGTGCTTGTTCCACTACAATCTATCTATCGTCTTGAATCTCACGTTGATAAATGCAAAATAAAATAAGTACCAAATCTTTGTTCAGAAGCATCTTCAAGGAAACAAAGTTACGGTTGTAAAAGCCATCCATACAACAGTTAATAAAAACACTGATATGTGACCGCTTGGCATACACTACAATTAATACGCGTTAAAAACCACATATAATGAGAATAACAACGTTAAAAGAAGGGTGGGGTGTTGTGACGATATTCTAAATACAATAGCTAAATTAAATAATATTATTGTGCATAAGTCAAAAATAAGATAGAAAATAAAAATTGAGTCCAGCGTCTTCTTCCCCCACGCCAGCTAGTATGCGGGTTTTGATAAGCCTAATAGCGAATGGAGGGTACTGTCTTTTCAAATTCGTCCTTGAGATTAAATGTAACACTTTTGCAAGTTCAAGTCGGATTGCCAAGACGACAGAGTGATAGAATAAAAGAAAAGGAGGGGAGGGATGGAAAGACAGAACCTAGGGTACGCCGTCTAGCGTTGATTTCAAAAAGCCAACTCGCGCGACATAGCCTTGGGCGATTTTCAAATTACGATACTAAAACTAAAAAATGTTCGTCAATTTGGTCACGCAGACAGCTTTAGCTCTTATAAAAAAATGACGTAATTCTAACGGACTACGGACGATTCTCATTTTTAGTTTGAAAATTGTAAAAAGAAGTGAACAGGTGGCAGTTTCTAGATTTGAACGACTAACATAGAAAAAATATGGAATTAAGAACCATAATACATAGGGCCATAAAAATTATATATTCGGATGCCTTATGATTTCCTGAGCAATAATATGGTGTTAGTTACACATTAGTACAATAATTAACCAAGATATTGGCAATAATACTATGTATTGTAAGAAGGATTGACGGGAAAAAATCATGCCTGCTTATTTTTTTCATAGCATGTTTTGAAAAAAGCTTTTGGGGAAATAAGAACTAAAAGGTGCCTGTAATTTGATTGGCTGTAGTTTAAAGGAAGGCGAGATAGGATTGGTTGACCTAAAACTAAAAATATATACTGAAGCACATTAAAAACGCACCACCTGTATAATCCAGGAACAGAGTGTGAAATGTAAATATAAGTGTGTACAAGTTTACATATTTGGAATCTTTATTCATTTTCCTATGAATGCATGCTGTCATTAATTTGTACATTTGATTGTTATGAAATTCATTGCATTCTGTGCAGGCAAGGGAGAAAACCAAAAATACAAAAAAATGCACGTGCGTTATCCTGCTGGAGAAGCTGCAAGTCTGGATAAATTGTGAACGCAGGAGCAACCAGTGCATCCAGAACCTCACCTCGATATGTCACAGCATTAACATTTCCACGGAAGACGTGAAGAGGCAAGCGATGGTGAAAACTGAATCCTCCCCAAATGTGAATACTGCCACCTCGAAATCGGTTGACACAGCAATCTGCAAAGCGCTCTTCACACAGTCGCTAAATCCGCATACGTCCATCTGCAAAGGATATGTTGAATCTGTTCTCGTCTGTGAATAGGACAGCATTCCACTGCAGTCTAGTCCATCTGATATGTTGCTCTGCCCATTGCAGGCGCTGCTACCGATGTCTGTGAGTCAAGTTTGGCCCAACATAAGGTCGTCTTGCAGTAAGGCCTGTATCTCTGAGTCGTCGTATGACTGTCATTCGAGAGACTTGCCTATGTCTACCCACTATTGCTCTTGCTGTTTGACTTGCCGGGAGAGTCAATTCCTTAGGTGTCTCAGCACAATATGACGATCTTGCGCAGGGGTAGTAACTCGTGGTTGGCTACTCCGAAGTCTATCCCGGGCACTGCCAGTGGTTCCGTAACGTTCATTGAGACGTACAATAGTGCTGTGGTGGCAATTCATCCTTCTGGCAATGGTCCGCGAGCTCATTCCGGTCTCCAACATACCAATGGTTCGTTGGCGGTCGTTTTCAGATAGTCGTGGCATTTCAAGCACATGTACTGGGTGTTTTGTCTCAACGGCCTTTTTATACCGAGTATACTGCCACAACGCGTACACATTTTCAGGGTCATAGCTGTTGAGAATCGTGTTGTACGTGTAACTTTCATCGTTTTCATGTAGTCTGTACACACACCCATGGGTTGAATCTTGCACTTTCCATTCCAGCAGCCATTCGCTCTCTACCTCATGGCAAACACGGGGAAAATCCATTCCCACACTTTTTTTTTGCCAGCTTCTCGGCATCAGTATATATAATAGTGGTGCGTTTTTAATGTGCTTCAGTATATTTACAGTAGTAAACATAGTAGTTTGAGAGTTTGTTTTTTAAAGTTTGATTCAAAATAAATGAGTTCATGGTCCCATTGGCCAATTCATTGTATATTATCGAAAACGTAGACTGCTCGTTGCCATTTTGAGAAAAATTTTCTGTTGAACAAGGAGCGATGAGAGCAGGCTTGTGCTTTTCAAACCTATAGAAAGAAGTCTGGACAGAAGGCAGATCTAAAGTGTGCCATAATTGTCTAAAGTGTGCCATAATTGTTTGCCAGTCGTCGTTCGCTTGTGTATATTTCATTGCAATTTGTGGTAAGATAGATTTTTATTAACATTTTATTTAAAATAAAGTTTGAATGTGAGATACTAACATACGACTGTAAGTAAGTGGGTCCATGGCAGACTTAGGCAGAGCCTAGAGATTGATCCATCATATGATAGACTATCAGAGAGGTGTAGAACTACAAGATTATATATGATTGTCATCAAGGAGCATAACACCTATCCTATTGAATGGAAAAGATTACTACTGGAATTGCAGAGGCGTTGTAACCATTAAGGGAGAGGAATACTGGTATACATTGTCACCACAAAATATAATGGTGAAATAGGTTGTCATAAAGAGCTGACCCTATTCGTTTGTTTGTACTGTGCCTGTAATTAAGTGTGGAATATTATTGTATACTTGTTATAAAGAAGGACGCATAACCTTCTTATTTCAGGGTTTTTGGTACTGACATTAACGTAGTACCAAGCTCTTGGGAACTGATCGATTCCTGACACTGTTTGCATATTTCGGGGCACATACTGGCCGCCATTTCCTTTTTAGAAGTATAACAGATTGTCCAGCGAGCATATGAAAAGATCTACCGGTGTTATCCTTCGAAGATAAGTGCCTGTTCGGCACCTGGAAGCTCAACCTCTAGTTTTAAATAAAGACTGTGAATATTGGAAAAACATTCCACAAGTGTAAAACGAAAAAGCAAATAAACGATAGGATATGATGTTAACCAACAACCTACCATTATATACCAGTATTAACCAAAGTTAGAAAACTACAACTACACACTTATATTATAATAACATTGGTATTATGGACAGAAGATCCATTATGTTATATAATTGATGTAAATACTTCTTTTGATTTCACTTTTGATTGTCAGTCCTGATTCAAAACAAACTAGAATCAGGACAATAAATTGTAAAAATTTAACGTTTACCCAAAATTCAGCCACTGACTTACTTAAGATAGTCTTTTAAAGTGTAGTTTGTATGTGATTGTCGTAGTACTGTTGTGTTGTGTTGGATAATAAAATAGTTGTTTATATGTTTAGTTGGTTAATGCAACCTTACACTACATATTCATAACCCTAGACATCAAACGTAGTCATCATACATTTTAGTCAAAGAATAATCCTGAATGAGATCATAACGGTGGTAGCAGAAAGGTACCCTGTAAACTTACCATAATATTTGTTATATTCAGGGACCTTCACAGCTGACCTCATTCAGTACACTAAGAGTACATAACAACATTTCTTAACATCAAATCAACCACAGCTGTATAAATAGGAGAGTAGTGCGAGAAAGGGCATGATTCCAGGATTTATAATTCCAATGATTCCATGATACTAGACTAGAGGATTTTACCGAACTTTGTCTTTGAGATTATCAAGACAAGTTTTTAACTTGACAAGTTTTTCAAGTTAGACAAGTATTCTTAAGTAGACCAGTTTATATTTTCTTCTGTTGGATACATTTTCATGTTGGTTATATCTTTTTCATTTTTGGATACTCACTACTTTGTGTAAGCAAGAAATAAGTACTTCACCACTGTGCCAATAACATTGCTGTTCCAATCACGTTAATAAACTATATTTTATTTTTCTACATTGCTGAGTTTTCTTTCGAATATTGCAGTTGGATACTTTGACAAAACCATTATACGAGATTGCTTTTCACTAACCATGAAAAGGGTACGAACGAATACTGGGAAGAAAAATAGAATAAGGTCAAGAATTTCCATCTCAGGCGGACAGGCCTGTAACGACTTTAACCAGAACGTACAAGAGTTAGCTCACTTCAAAATATTTACCTGCGCACAACACAATTAACTGAACTGACCCGGCCAACTGACGGACACACACATTCTCACATTGTTGCAGTAATCACAGCCCGGTTACAGCTATAAGTGATGGTGAAGACACATAATTAATCTAACCGTTTTGATGAATGGTTGCCAGTTGATCAGAACACTTTCATAATCTTACCAGTGAAACTAAATATGAAATAAATAAGATTCTCTCTCATTTTGAGATCCATGTGCCACGTTATTTATACATTTATATGAAAGATCTTGAAATAAATTTACCGCGTTGTTGATATAATTATGTGAAAGATTTTATGTTGTTGAAATGAAGTATCCGAGGGAGGTGGTTGAAGTAACAAGAAGTGACATTTCACAACCAGAAGATAGTGAAGGCCTAAAAACCCACCCTCTGCAGACCCGAGTAGAACAGTTCCAACTAAGAATTGTTTGGCCATGTCTGCAGAATGGGAGAAGATCGGCTACCACGACAAGCATGGGAAACTAAGAGCCAGAAATCCAGACCTCCAGGACGACCCAGAGTCCGCTGGGAGGACAACATTAGACAATCTTTGAAGGACCGAGGACTAGAATGGAACCAGGCCAGGAGAAAGACAGCCGATAGGATAGTCTGGCGCTCTCTCTTTCAAACCTCTACACCTCACGGTAGAACAGGAACGACTAAGTAAATAAGTAAGATATAATGATGTGAAAGATCTTGAAATAAATTTGCCATGTTGATATAGTTGTGTGAAAGATTTTCTGATAAATTTACTATAATGTTGACATACTAATGTGAATAACCTTGAGCTAAACCTACCATTTTGTTGACACGCGCATTTGGAATATTGTGAGAAGAATCGACCATTATGTTTGCCATATTAAAGTGGATTATTATTACATACATCTACCACATTGTTGACATGTTTATATCAAACTTGCCGGTTCCTTGTTTGTTATATCATATTTGTTTTCTTCATTGTGGGGGGTTCTCACAGAACATCAATTTATCTTGTTAAGTTGGCGGTCTGTCTCAGGCGTCTAACATTTTCTTCATTCTACCGCTTCACCCCCGTCTTACGGCAATTCTCATCATATACTCATAACATTATCTTAAGAGTGTCTACCGCCAAGAAATTGTTAAACACCGTGCTGTTAATCTGTTCCTCTCGTGGAATTGTCATTCTTCAAGCACATATTCAACTGTCTGCTTAACTCCCGTATATAGAGGCCAATTATTAATTTTTTAAACAATAATTATTTTTATTGGAGAAAGACGTCAAAACATGCCCATCCAGTTACTGATGTGTTTATGTACAAAATGTTGAGACATACTTATCGTATCGTTTGTACATAATATTAATAATGTTAAAACAGACTTACCATATATTTGAGATATTTATATTAATAATGTTAAAACAGGCTTACCATATCGTTAATATATTTATATCTATAATGTTAAGACAGACTTACCTTATCGTTGATATATTTATATCTATAATGTTAAGACAGACTTACCTTATCGTTAATATATTTATATCTATAATGTTAAGACAGACTTACCGTAGCGTTGACAATAAACTCGGCTTGAGTCAAAGTTGTTTGCTCCGCTGAGGATCGTGTAACATTTTCCTTCGTGCTCGTACCAGGCTTGACCTGTAGGGATAGATGCTTAGGTAGAGATACTGCTGACGGTATAGTGGCTAGTTTTGTGGTCATATTGATGTTGGTGTGGCTGATGTTATTGTGGTTATTTTGATGCTGGTGTGGCTGCTGTTATTGTGATTGTATTGATGTTGTTTTGGCTGATATTATTGTGGTTGTGTTGTTGTTGGTCTGGCTGCTATTATTGTGGTTATGATGATGTTGGTGTGCAAGCTATTATTGTGGTTATGATGATGTTGGTGTGCACGCTATTATTGTGGTTATATTGATGTTGGTGTGACTGTTGACATTGTGGTTATATTGACGTTGGTGTGACTGTTGATATTCTGGTTATATTGATGTTGGTGTGACTATTGATATTGTTGTTATATTGATGTTGGTCTGACTGTTGATACTGTGGTAATATTGAAGTGTGGCTGTTGAAATGGTGGTTATTCTGATGTTGATGTTGCTGCTATTATTGTGGTTATATTGATGTTCGCGTGACTATTGATACTGTGGTTATATTGATGTTGCTGTGGATGCTGTTATTGTGATTATACTGATGTTGGTGTAGCTGCTGTTATTGTGGTTATGATGAGGTTGTAGATGGGGAAGACAAATAATAGGCTACTATGATGAGGTTGTAGATGGGGAAGACAAATAATAGGCTACTATTATGAGGTTGTAGATGGGGATAGGTCATCATCGTGTACAACTTTGTGACAGAAACCATAACTGCACGACCACATGCGTGCTTTAGTGTGGGCTTACAGCAACTGGATCAGGAGCAGTGGGGATCTCAGAATATTAAATAAAGGGCCCTGACGGCTGGCGCTAGCTGAAGGGCGGCGTTAGCTGAGGTGTGGCGTTAGCTGCAGGGTGGCGTTAGCTGAAGGGCGGCGTTAGCTGAAGAGTGGCGCTAGCTGAATGGCGGCGTTAGCTGAAGGGCGGCGTTAGCTTAAGGGCGGCGTTAGCTGAAGGGTGGTGTCAGCTGAAGGGCGGCGTTAGCTGAAGTGTGGCGCTAGCTGAAGGGTGGTGTAAGCTGAAGGACGGCGTTAGCTGAAGGGTGGCGTTAGCTGAAGGGTGGTGTAAGCTGAAGTGTGGCGCTAGCTGAAGGGTGGCGTTAGCTGAAGTGTGGCGTTAGCTGAAGGGTGGTGTTAGCTGAAAGACAGCACTAGCTGAAAGTCACAGTAAAGTTAGTTGTTGCTGGTTGTCTAATAATATCCTTGAATTTAGTTTTGTTGTTACTGGGACGATAGACTGAAATAATATAAGTATTAAGATACGTAGGGGGCGGTTAGAACGACGTTGAGAAGTTAATAAAGATAGCAAGAACATGTTCTTACCTCTGACATGAAGAAGCAGGTGTGTTAACATCCAAGTCAAACTTATGAACTTCAAATCACTTGACATTGTGACCTTTGACACTTGGCTTTGTAAACTTGAATGGTTTGTCCTAAATTTAGGTTCTTCCTGGAATTACTTCAGAAAACAAAAATGGTGGTTACGAATTAGAGTCAGCCTGTAAAAGAAATTGGACAGACAGTGGTAAGACACGAATGCATTTGCATTTATCAAACAGGATCAATCAAAATTGTGTTATATTGGTTTGTCTTGTAGAGAGATAGTCACCATAAATTGATTGGATTAAAATATCCATGTTGGGGTTTTACTGCCAACTTAGTATCTCAATTATCAGGTGTGTAGGTCACACATATCTAAACTGATCTGACATGTGTTAACGTTATGAGTCTTGTGAAAACATGGCTAAAGTAATAAACCAAAATATCTTACTTTCTCATAATTTGTGTCTACAAGTTTTAATCAGAAAGGTTTACTTTTCATCAAACTGCCTCCTTTGATAACAACTTCAATGTGGAATTACAATTCTAAAAACATAACCAGTTACAACCAGGACATCAAGTATGTCAAAGAAAAGTTACTACACGTAACTTGTTACTACAAACAACAGTTACAACATGAAAGTCAAGTTACTACTGTCAAAAGTTACTACTTAGAAGTCAAGTTACAACAGTCAAAACTGACTACTTAGAAGTCAAGTTACAACAGTCAAAAGTTACTACTTAGAAGTCAAGTTACAACAGTCAAAAGTTACTACTTAGAAGTCAAGTTACAACAGTCAAAAGTTACTACTTAGAAGTCAAGTTACTACAGTCAAAGGTTACTACTTAGAAGTCAAGTTACAACAGTCAAAATTTAATACTTAGAAGTCAAGATACAACAGTCAAAATTTACTACTTAGAAGTCAAGTTACTACTGTCGAAAGTTACAACTCAAAAGTCAAGTTTACTACAGTCAAAAGTTTTTTCACGAAAGTCACGTTACTGCAAATAACAGCTAGTATACGTAAGTCAAATTACTACAAATATAAGTTACTACACGAAATAAATTTACTACACACGAAAATAGCTACTCGCAAATCTAGTTACTAGAAATATAAAGTTACTACTTGGTAATCAAATTACTACAAAAAAAAAAATGCTAAATTACTACACGGAAGTCAAGTTTTTGCAAAGAAATTAATTTACTGCAAGGATGAAAATTACTAGAAAAAAATGACCAACTCCTGAAGAAATTAAATTACTACAAGAAACCAGAACATGATAGCAATAAAACAACACAAACTTACTGAAGTGACAGTGTCTAGTGGTGGCTGGGTCAACCACAATCTTCTAGCCTAGAGTGTACGTGCATCACAGACTGTGGTGATATTTGTACTATAAGTACCCACCTACACAAATACATCACAAAAGACACTCCTGGAAGGCAGCGATAGCAGTCAATAACCATAATTCACCACCTACATCATCTCATCCCCTCCAACAACAATCGCCGTATTCAAACATGTGACATCTGTCCAGATGTCTGGGGTGAGGCTCTGTCGTCATGTCATAATGAAATATCAGGGCGTGGTTTTCCTCGTCACTTTCAGGGGAGCCCTTTATTTCTTCTTTCAGAGAGGGAGATTTATGATTAACAATCAATCAATCAATCAATCAATCAATCAATCATACCCATTAGCTCCCCGAGGAGCAAAGGCCTTCAACAAACACATGCCAAGTCTTCCTGTCCTGTGCCATCCGCTCAAGATCTTTCCATGTTTTCCTCATCATTTTCACCTCTGTATCCAGTTCTCTTCTCCATGTGTTTTTGGGTCTACCTCTGCCTTTCTTTCCCTGTGGATTCCAGAACAAGGACTGCCGTGTAATGCTATCAACAGGTTTCCTCAATGTGTGTCCTATCCATCGCCAGCATCTTCTTCTCAACTCTTGTTTCACTGACTCTTGTTTCACTGACTCTTGTTTCACTGACTCTTGTTTCACTGACTCTTGTTTCACCGACTCTTGTTTCACCGACTCTTGTTTGACTCTTGTCATCAACGGAGACCTTGTCAAACCATTTCAATCGTTCTATTTAACTGTGATGCTGAATGAATAAAACTTTTTCCTACTGTTAAAATGAAAGTTGTGTAATATTGTAAGTTAACATTCTAATGTTAACTTACAAGTCTGGTGTAATAATGTTACATTGTATCCATTGCTCGCACTTATGTTTTCTAAGAGACTTTCCTACATGCTGATAATGTCAGAATTCATTGGGAGCTCTATGTTAATTTTGTCGGAATTCGTTGGATTCAAGTTTCGCAACTGTAACAATTAGACGTCCAATTAAAGCCGGTAGATTTAATACATGTAATAATAAAATGTAATGAAAATATACTAATAAATACAATATAATTTCGCACACACATAAACACATACATAGATGTATACTGAAGCACATTAAAAACGCACCACTATTATATATACCGATGCCGAGAAGCTGGCAAAAGAAAGTGTGGGAATGGATTTTCCCCGTGTTTGCCATGAGGTAGAGAGCGAATGGCTGCTGGAATGGAAAGTGCAAGATTCAACCCATGGGTGTGTGTACAGACTACATGAAAACGATGAAAGTTACACGTGCAACACGATTCTCAACAGCTATGACCCTGAAAATGTGTACGCGTTGTGGCAGTATACTCGGTATAAAAAGGCCGTTGATACAAAACACCCAGTACATGTGCTTTAAATGCCACGACTATCTGAAAACGACCGCCAACGAGCCATTGGTATGTTGGAGACCGGAATGAGCTCGCGGGCCATTGCCAGAAGGATGAATTGCCACCACAGCACTATTGTACGTCTCAATGAACGTTACGGAACCACTGGCAGTGCCCGGGATAGACTTCGGAGTGGCCAACCACGAGTTACTACCCCTGCGCAAGATCGTCATATTGTGCTGAGTCACCTAAGGAATTGACTCTCCCGGCAAGTCAAACAGCAAGAGAAATAGTGGGTAGACATGGGCAAGTCTCTTGAATGACAGTCATACGACGACTCAGAGATACAGGCCTTACTGCAAGACGACCTTATGTTGGGCCAAACTTGACTCACAGACATCGTCAGCAGCGCCTGCAATGGGCAGAGCAACATATCAGATGGACTAGACTGCAATGGAATGCTGTCCTATTAACAGAAGAGAACAGATTCAACATATCCTTTGCAGATGGACGTATGCGGATTTAGCGACGGTGTGAAGAGCGCTTTGCAGATTGCTGTGTCAACCGATTTCGAGGTGGCAGTATTCACATTTGGGGAGGATTCAGTTTTCACCATCGCTTGCCTCTTCACGTCTTCCGTGGAAATGTTAATGCTGTGACATATCGAGATGAGGTTCTGGATGCACTGGTTGCTCCTGCGTTCACAATTTATCCAGACTTGCAGCTTCTCCAGCAGGATAACGCACGTGCATTTTTTTTTTGTATTTTTGGTTTTCTCCCTTGCCTGCACAGAATGCAATGAATTTCATAACAATCAAATGTACAAATTAATGACCAGCATGGATTCATAGGAAAATGAATAAAGATTCCAAATATGTAAACTTGTACACACTTATATTTACATTTCACACTCTGTTCTTGGATTATACAGGTGGTGCGTTTTTAATGTGCTTCAGTATATATAGTTTTGTTTATACATTTATAACATACGTAAAACTAATTAAATAAATAAGTGCAAGGATTAGCCGTGGATAACTGAGGGAATAAAAAAACTGTCTGAAAATTTGTTGTATTGGAAAAATAAAATTAGAAAGGCCTCCTAGTTCTATTTTTGCTATAAGACATATAATAATAATAATATATTTTTGTGTGCTTTGCCTTCTAAGTATTTTCCAGGGGCGTTAATGCTGGACAAAGAGAGATAACTAGTGTTGCGTGAGAAATTCTCGCAACATCGTTTTATTACAATATATATTTTGTAACGCAAGGGCAACAACTGCTTGAAATTTATAGTCACTTTTCTCGGTAAGCAGTTGTCTCCTCGCGTTGGTATTGAATGCAGTTAAGTTTGCTATGCTAGGCCGTTTTCTCAGAAAACGGTTGGCAACCTGTTGGGTTATCCTTTTAAGGTAATCATTCTTACGCTGGTTCGTAGTAAAGGTCCTTGCGTCTTAAGTTCTGAGCTGTGGTCAATTTGCGCTGGACTGCGCATGACTGGTCTTGCTTCTTTGTCGATCGATTTCCGCCCACCAGTCAGTGAGCGATTTTGAATAGCTAGGAAGATGCCTCGCTGAGAGGGGGATCTCCGCTATTTTTTGTTCTGTCAGGAATGTGAAGTCCTCTTAATGGATATTTCGTTTATTCGAGATAATACCTCTAGTGTATTTCCACATGACGGGAGGCGTAATATTTCTGTGTATTTCCTGAAGGCAAGGTAAATTAACTTTTCATTAACTCTATCGATTTTTGGTCGTGAGCGACATTTGATTCATAGCCTGTCTTCGAAAGTCGTCGTCACGAGATGTTTTCCCAGCTCACGTGTTGCTGTATTGTACTGCATCGGTTGATGCATGTCCCAAGGACCATTACTTGCTACTTTGTTACATGAACTAGGTTCGGAAACCTTTGTTATCTAGAGGATATTATTGAGGACATTATTTATACTTCAGCAGACGTGCCTGTCTTGCTGAAGTCAGATTAAGGAGAGTGAACTGATCTCATACATCTGGTTATCTCCTGGCTGTTATAGAAAAGGATGGAGTTTTTCACCTGACTACATTTACAGCACTATGAAATATAACATGCATCTGACTCATCATTGTAATGCTGTCTACCGTCCATTGCTGTATTGAATATGTTGCTGTAATAATGACTGTTTGATGTGCCTACATATTCGCGTAACCATTTTGTCACTGTGGCGTCCACAATAAATAATGAAGAAAAACGTCATCGGCTGTTACAAGAATCATTGACTTTATACGTCGTGAGTTTACTGACGTCCTAATGTGGATTGCCCTGTTATTTTTGTATGATCATTGTTTGACTGAACACATCTGCACACTTCACAAAACCAGACCACGGGCACCATCACTCAACCCATGGTGCACGCGTCATTTGGCGGCCAATTACTCAATCATAATATAAATTGGGGCGTCATCATTTGGTGGCCATAAGCTGGTTTGATCTGGTACCAGCAAACACGGGGTCCCTTACCCACTTCATTTTCAACAAGAATTCATCAGCATCCTTCAAGAAATTAACATTCTTCAAGACAGTCAACATCTTCAAAATTTTCAAAGTACTCGGCGTTGCCCGGTAAAAGTCAAAATTGCAACGGAAACAAGAATTTGACAGTACCCGGCGTTGTTACATGTTGCCGGATAACTCGGACTGCTGTTATCTTTTACGCAAGTCAAGCAAGTTGCTGCTGTCAAGGTTCCAGTGCTGTCATTTTTTGTGAAGGTCAAGTGCCGGTTGAAACGGGTTGTTTTCTGAAGAAGGCCAAGTACCGATTTCCATCAACTTACTTTTGGATTAGAAGGTCAAGTGCCGAAACAACTCAACACACAGTATTTCAGAAGCTCTAGTACCATCGTGTTAGCAGTGGAAGCAGTTCAGATGTGCCATCATCGTTGGAGCTTCGCTCTTTAGGACGTTGATTGACATCCGTTTTTTCTGCTGTTCTACGATTGGAAGCCTATAAGTTAAGTGGCCTGTTTGTATGTAAACTGTGCCCTTATACTTCTGCTGAGTCTTCTGTGTATCATCTCATTCTATCTGTTATATGTTTATATGTTATTTGTATATTTATATGTTTATATTTCAGCGGGTTCTCGGTTGGGTGGTGTCTCCGTTAGATTATGCCACGTCATAGAGGTCGTCTATTGTGAGCGTTTTCTGTAGGGTTTGCAAATTTCCGATACTGGAATTTGCTAAGCGACTTCTGTTGCTATTTATGTTAGTTGTGATGACATGTTTTAATATTGTTTTCGTTATTATTTCGCATTCTTTAGTTTTGTTTTGATTTGTTTGTATTTGTTAGCCTACTCTTGACTATAATTTAGTTTCATACAACATTTTTGTTTATACACTGTGGTGTCATGTATTTTGTTTAATTCTATCGCAGATATCGTCACATTTTTTGTGATATTTCATTAATTTCTGCTTTATTTTTAGTTGATTTCTGCGAACGTTTTTGTATTGTTGCTGATCTTTGTTATTGTTTACATTGTTATTGTTTACATTGTTTGCATTGTTTACATTTTCAATGTTTACATTCTGCTTGTGTTTACATAGTCATTGTTTACAGTTATAGTAATTAGTTAATGGGCTATGCTAATGCACTGTTACTACTACACTGATGATAAATGAATGATGAATAGTGTCGTGCACTATTGAATGAGAAGTGCACTTATGATCAAGAATTGATTGTTGACATTTCATATACAAGTTCTTTGATTGGAGACTTGTTTTCCCACAGAGACTGGGATAATATAATGTGATGTGAATATACAAGTGCTTAATTAAGACTTGTTACACTTAGGTTTGAAATAAATTAGTTAATTATTTCAGGTTTTGGACTCATATGTTAGACAACATGTCTACACTTGAGTACTTTATTGAGCAGGGTAAATTGCTTGGGAAGACTGGTGATAAGTTGGAAGAGTATGCTACTGCTCTATATAACAAAGCGCTGAAGTCTGAGGAAAAAAGACAGAAAGCAGAAGCTGAGCAGAAAAAGATAGATTCTGAGAATCTGATACTGCAGATGCAGGCAGATGAAAGAAAATTCCAAATGGAAATGGAAAAACAAAAAAGGGAATCAGAAGCTGAGGAGAGAAAACTCCAGCTACAACTAGAAGCTGAAAATAAAAGACTTGAAAAAGAGGCTGAAAATAAAAGACTTGAAAAAGAAGCTGAGAATAAAAGACTTGAAAAAGAAAAAATGCTAAAAATGAGGCTCAAGCTGAAGAAAGGAAGTTACAAAGAGAGGCTGATGAGAGGAAAGAAAAAGCAAAAATGGAACATGAAGAAAAACTCTTAGCTTTAGAGTTGGAGAAGTTGAAATTGACGAGCATGAGTAATGCTAATGATGCAAACAAGGGTTCATCTTCGGATAAGGCTAATAATGATACTTTTAAGATTAAGTTACCAACATTTAGTCCTTCCAGTGATGACATAATGTTCTATCTGGACAGATTTGAACAAGCATGTAAAGCTCATAACATAGACAAAGCAAAATATGTTTATCAGTTATCAGGGATACTGACAGGTAAAGCTCTAAGTATATTAAATATGGTGGATGAACCTGACAAGAACAATTATGAGGTTGTCAGGGCCGCTTTGTTAAAGAAATATCAGCTTAACGAAGACGGCTATCGTCTACAATTTAAAAACATGTTGCCTGAAACTGGAGTTGAATTCTCCGAGTTTATAGCAAGAATACGCATTACTTTCTCACGATGGGTTGAACTATCTAAGACGGAAAAAACTTATGAAGGACTTATGGACTTAATACTTAGAGACAAAGTCATGTCGTCTGTCAATGAGTCTTTCCTTGCTTTCCTTCATGAACGTAAACCTAAAACAATAAAAGAAATGGAAGATTTCTGTTGCCAATATGTAACTGCGCACCCACACATAAACATGGGTAACTCTAAGGTGAAAGAAGGTTTACCAGTTGCTTCGGCAGCACCGTATGGTCAAAACTTTGCTCGTAGATCCCAACAAAATTTTGATAGAAAGAGCAGCGGTAATTTCTGTCAAAATCATGGAAATCAATTTCATGGTGATTCTTCTTCGAAGAATTGGAGACAACCTGATAGTACTCGTTACTATCACCCTAATAATTATAGGCATTTCAAAAGAGGATATGGTAATAGAGGTTATTCCTGCCGAAGACCTCAAAACCAAACAAATAGATGTTCGCATCAATGTGGACATGAGAGTAATCGTGGAAACTGGAATTCGAATCATGATAACAATTACAATAGAGACAATAATAACTGCAGAGATAATAATAACTCTGATAACTTCAGAGGTAATAATAGTCGGGGTAGATCTCAACACAAAAAAAAAAGAGATATCAGCAGGCTAATTCTGTACAACAGGAAACTCAGGGAGCCTGTAATCAGGTCGTTGATAATAAAAACTTTGACGCGGTCACTGGTTCTGCTTTTGACTTTGAGAGAGCAAACAAATGCCCCCAATGCAGTACTTTATTCGAACCGGGTACCATAACTACTTTGAGTTGTGGTCACCCTCTTCCCGCTCTTCCTGCTGCTGTTGCGCATGACGGGAGGGGTTCTTTAATCCTACATAAGGGTCTTGTTAATGATACTCCGGTCTCACTACTTTTCGATTCCGGATGCACCACTATTGGTGTTAGACAATCGCTTGTAGATCCATCTTGTGCTACAGGAAAGGTTATTAAATGTGTCACATTTGGCGGCACTCTAGAAAAATATCCTACTGCTGTAATTCGCATTGCCACTCCTTTCTTTACAGGAGATGTGCATGCTTGTCTCTTACCTAATCCTATTGCGGACCTTATCATTGGTCGTATTCACGGAGTTAGGGAGTGTACCCCACAGCAGATTGCTGCTTGGGAAGATAATAATATGCAAGCTACAAATGCAGTAGTTACAAGAGCACAAGCTCTACAAACACCCGAAACTTCACTGAATGGTGATAATGAAGTTGATAGCCAAGATAGTCACTTAGTGATTACTCGTGACTCTTTCATAAAATTGCAAGAAGAAGATCCTTCTTTAAAAAAATTCTTCATTCTTGCGAAGAAAGGTGATCCGAATCAGGATACAAATAGAAAATCTTGGATTGCAATGAGAAACGGCGTACTTGTACGTATGGTACAAGATTCGACTACGTCGGCACATTCGCAAATTCTTGTTCCCAAGAGCATGAGAGTGCAAATATTGCAACATGCTCATGACTCGCAATGTGCTGGACATATGGGTTTTTCCCGTACGAAGTCGAGAGTCCTTGCGGCTTTCTTTTGGCCTTTTGTCAACAAGGACATTCGTATTTACTGCCGATCATGCAAGGTATGTCAGGAGGTCAAATCTAGAGGACCACGACATGCTGCGCCTATCCAGGCTGCTGACATTCCTATTCGGCCGTTTCAGAAAATGGCCATAGATATTATTGGCCCTTTTAAGGTCAAGTCGGCCAGAGGACATCAGTTCATCCTTACATGTGTCGATATGTGCACACGTTGGCCAGAGGCTATTCCTCTTAAGAGCATATCTACTACAGATATCGCAGATGCTCTTTGGTTGATATTTTCTCGCTTGGGGTTCCCCAGAGAAATATTGTCAGACCATGGCACTCAACTCATATCTGACACTATGTCACAGGTAATGTCTACCTTACATATTGAACGATCTCTCAGTAGTATCTACCATCCTATGTCTAATGGGTTAGTTGAGCGTCT
Organism: Oreohelix idahoensis; assembly: GCA_024509875.1. Classification (NCBI taxonomy): domain Eukaryota; kingdom Metazoa; phylum Mollusca; class Gastropoda; order Stylommatophora; family Oreohelicidae; genus Oreohelix; species Oreohelix idahoensis. Next base: position 152,062 of record JAMPIV010001535.1, on the reverse strand, counting down.
GAATAGAACGCTCAAGACTTTGCTTGGTAAGATAACTGAAGATCATCCTCAAGATTGGGACAGGGTTTTGCCCGCGGCTCTCTTTGCCTATAGAGAAGTCCCTAATGAACACACAGGATTTTCTCCCTTCGAACTTGTCTTTGGCGCGCGTCCGCGCTGCCCTATGTCTTTATTACACGATCTCATCACTGCCGATGATATTAGCGATGAAACTCAATCCTCATATGAGTATGTCATTGCTCTTAGACAAAAGATCATTGAGGCATGTAAGCTAGCAACTGCTTCATCAGAAATTGCTAAAGAGAAAGCAAGGCAGTTTGCTAACAAGAATAGATGTCTACGACAACTTTGTCCAGGTGACAAAGCATTCGTCCTACTCCCCAGTAGGGAAAATAGACTTCTTATTGCATGGAAAGGTCCGTATGCAATAGTCTCTCGGATTTCCGATGTCGACTATGTGGTCGATATTGATGGAAAGCATAAAACTTTCCACATAAACATGCTTTCGGAATTTCACGAACGTCCGGACTATTTGCTGCCTATTTTCCAGGCAACGGATGACGCTCCTGCACCTCACGGTCATTATTCATCCCTGTCTGTCATACAGGATGAGGAATCTACCTTCTCTGATGTCAATCTTCCCCTTCCAGTGGTTCCATTACATTCCACGGAATCTTGGAAAAACGTTTCTGTTTCTCCTAATCTTTCTGGTGACGAACATCGACAAGTCTCGTCGATGTTACAAACATTTCAGGATGTTCTCACTGACATTCCTGGACACACAGATGTCATAGAACATGACATAATTCTTACCGACAATAATCCAATTAGGGTTAGGCCTTATCCTATCCCTATACACTTTCAGTCGCAAGTGGAAAAGGAATTGGATGAAATGATTCAATTAAATATAATTGAACCATCGACTTCACCATATTCTTCTTCCATGGTTATTGTCCGGAAGAAGGATAAGAACATACGAATTTGCGTTGATTATCGCAAATTGAATCAGGTCACAAAGTTCGATGCTGAACCGATGCCTTTGTTAGAAGATCTACTGATTAGACTTTCTAATTCTAGATTCTTCACTAAACTTGACTTGTCTAAAGGTTATTGGCAAGTGCCTTTAGCAGAGCATGCCAAACCTCTTACTGCTTTTTCTACACCTAGGGGTCTATTTCAATGGAATGTTATGCCTTTTGGTCTCATGGACGCCCCTGCCACTTTCGTTCGCATGATGCGTCGAATTCTGTCACATCGTTCGGATGTCATCGCATACTTAGATGACATCTGTCTCTTCAGTGATACCTGGGAAGATCACTATTTAGGGTTATATGACTTACTGTCCACTCTACGTGAGAATAATTTGACAGCAAAACCTTCTAAAGCTTTTGTTGGTTTTGGTGAAATCTCTTTCCTGGGTCATCGTGTTGGTCATGGTCTCTTGAAGACAGAAGACCACAATACTTCCAAAATACTGAACATCTCTGTTCCTAAAACGAAGAAACAAGTTAGGAGTCTCTTAGGTTTAATTCAATTTTATGGGAGATTTATTCCAAATTTATCTTCGATCATGGCACCTCTCTCAACATTGTTGAAGAAAGGTTCGCCTAATCTGGTCCGTTGGTCTGAAGAATGCCAATCTTCACTAGACCAAATCAAGAATATATTTTCTTCTCCTCCCATCTTAAGATTACCTACTCTTGATAGGACTTTTGTTCTTCGGAGTGATGCTTCATCCACTGGGATTGGAGCAGCACTGATGCAAGAATATGCAAATACTCTGCATCCTGTTATGTACATTTCTAGAAAACTAAATGCGGCAGAGAGGAACTACTCGGTTTTAGACCGTGAGTTGTTAGCGATGGTTTGGTCAATTCTAAAACTACAAAGATTCCTCCTGGGCGCACATTTCATTCTAGAGACTGATCAGAAAGCTCTTACAGCTATTCAGACTAAGAATTTGAAGAGTTCGAGATCCACTCGATATGCTATAGCTCTTCAACCTTTTCACTTCACGGTACGAGCTATCCGTGGTGCGGATAATGTGATGGCTGACATTTTGTCTAGATGCCCACATGACTCCAACTAATACTTCTGTCCTATATTTCCATATATTACAGAGTCATAACACACCTATATTACTACAATAGATTAGCACATCTGTACTCACTTTATATGTACACACTATCGTGCTTTGTTATCATCTTCTTCTGTTCGTTTTTTTAAGATGATAGAGGAAGACTGAGTGGTTAATATAAGGGCCGTTAGTTTACTAAACAGCCACAATTATTAATAATGTATTGTACCTTATGAAGCATATTAGTTATTAATTAGCATTATATTGCTTGTACTTTCTCAGAATGTCATTGATGAGCTGAGGACTTACCTTACTATTATCAAGCATGACGAGTTCTAGATTGTGTACTTACCCTCGGAATGCCAGAGGATATGTCCTGGATCGTCATGTAGTTTAACTTTACTATGTACTTATGTCATTACATGTCAAATAATGTACTAATTAAATTTTTCTATCAGATTTGTACATCCATATTTTTTAAAGACAATATTAGAGTATGCTATTTAATGATGTCTATGGTAACTTGCATACGTATATTGTGTTTACATGCTAACGTGATGTGTGTTGGTGACACCTCCCCGATGTGAATATTTTTTGAGACATATTTATTTTTCTGTTGAGGTATATCCTCACCAGACACTCTATATTTAGCCTCATGTTAGGCAATTTAATTAATTATCAGCGCATAATTCGTGCGTTTTGAGCCGCTTATCGCATGCTCTTTGATATTTAAAAAAAAAAAAAAATATGTTCCACATTTTTTTTTTATCGGGAGGAGGTGGTGATATGTTGCGTGAGAAATTCTCGCAACATCGTTTTATTACAATATATATTTTGTAACGCAAGGGCAACAACTGCTTGAAATTTATAGTCACTTTTCTCGGTAAGCAGTTGTCTCCTCGCGTTGGTATTGAATGCAGTTAAGTTTGCTATGCTAGGCCGTTTTCTCAGAAAACGGTTGGCAACCTGTTGGGTTATCCTTTTAAGGTAATCATTCTTACGCTGGTTCGTAGTAAAGGTCCTTGCGTCTTAAGTTCTGAGCTGTGGTCAATTTGCGCTGGACTGCGCATGACTGGTCTTGCTTCTTTGTCGATCGATTTCCGCCCACCAGTCAGTGAGCGATTTTGAATAGCTAGGAAGATGCCTCGCTGAGAGGGGGATCTCCGCTATTTTTTGTTCTGTCAGGAATGTGAAGTCCTCTTAATGGATATTTCGTTTATTCGAGATAATACCTCTAGTGTATTTCCACATGCCGGGAGGCGTAATATTTCTGTGTATTTCCTGAAGGCAAGGTAAATTAACTTTTCATTAACTCTATCGATTTTTGGTCGTGAGCGACATTTGATTCATAGCCTGTCTTCGAAAGTCGTCGTCACGAGATGTTTTCCCAGCTCACGTGTTGCTGTATTGTACTGCATCGGTTGATGCATGTCCCAAGGACCATTACTTGCTACTTTGTTACATGAACTAGGTTCGGAAACCTTTGTTATCTAGAGGATATTATTGAGGACATTATTTATACTTCAGCAGACGTGCCTGTCTTGCTGAAGTCAGATTAAGGAGAGTGAACTGATCTCATACATCTGGTTATCTCCTGGCTGTTATAGAAAAGGATGCTAAGACAAAAATAGGATTAATGCTCTGTCATGCATGTCGTAAGAGACAACTAATATGAAGCTGTGTATGGCGTAAATAGTCTTATCGTGCACATCAAATTGGTACGGAAAATACTGCTGCATGAGCATATGAATTCTTTGGACCTGGCTTCCTTCAAGAGGTCCAGTTACAGCGATAACTCCATAATCCATTGGGAGTAAACAGGAAAATAAATGAAAAAACGTAACAGCTCAAGAAGAAATATGTTACCAGTTGTTCGCAGATCGTGCCTTGAAAAAAAGTTAGGGCAGATAATATTAATGGGAGCGTATGAAAAGTTTATGTTGTGGGTAATTTATGTGCCAGCAGCATCATAACATTACGACTACTACACTGGAAAACACATGGTAACATTATTTTTAAAATGCGTGAAAGGTTGCGCGAAAGCGAAAGAAGAAACTACAAATAGAAAGAAAAAAAACCCTCCAGATGTTATAGACATTTCGGAAGTTCGATCTAAGGTCATCCAAATGACGCTCGCGTCTGCCCATGACTGTGTCATGGCGGACAGTTATTGAATTTGCACTTCTAATTACTGACAACAGCTGTGTTTGATTTTTCTGCACAAATAGCGTCAATAGAATCAGACACAAGATCAACAATTACAGTACAATAACTAAACCAATCAAGCAATGAAAGAAAACACTTTTCTGTCACACATCTGTTCCCTCACTTCTACGTCCAGGAAATAAGAACTCTTTTCATGATTATTTCTATCAACGACCAGTGTAATTACCACACCCTTTATATTTTATCTTTAAGAACAAATACACAATAAAGGAAGATGAGTAATTATAGTCGAAGCACTTTATGATCTGAACGTTGTACATTGACTACCCATGATATAAATCTGTCTCACGTGACCTGAATCTTAGGTCACAGTCAACTATTATTGTAAACACCAGCCTAGTGACTTGCTTGGTTACGAGTATTCTCTGCTCACATGTAAATCACATTATTGTTGTGTTGCAGACTTACTGCAAACTGGCTACGTGCAACATTATCTCCATGACAAACATGGAGTCATAGGGGATGGCGATAAGGGGAATACGTCAACAACAGAACTGTTACGCAACAATCAGGACATTATGTTGTGAAGAGTTATTATCTGTGACGTCAGCAGGCAGGTTTTTTGTGGAGGAACGATGTGAAGGAAGATAAATAAATATTAATCAAACATAAAGGTTTGTTTTCAGGCACACGTAAGAAATAAAGAAATAGAACACTAGACAACAGAAAAACAACAGACGTGAGTGGCTTACCCAGGACTCGAACCCCGGACCTTCCGTGTGACAATCCCGCCTAGCTGTGTAAGCGAATCACACTATCCTCCCGGCCATCTAGGCATCACCAAAAAATGATGCTTCGATGACCGGTCATTAGTGCGAACCGGAAGTTTACAATGGGCAGCCCAGTCTATTAATGACGCAATCACTTCTGTTGTTCCCCTATTATACAGTATATGTCAGTCCACACAAAACAAAGACCTTAATACTGTGTCTAGTAAATGATAGTAGACTTAAGAACAGTAAGTATAGAACAGAGGATAGGTTTTTGGTATTGTATGAACATTTATAAAACACAAGGAAGGGAAACCAGAGGCCTGTAAACAGTAAATAAATATTAGGTCCGGGGTTCGAGTCCTGGGTAAGCCACTCACGTCTGTTGTTTCTCTGTTGTCTAGTGTTCTACTTCTTTATTTCTTACGAGTGCCTGAAAACATACCTTTATGTTTGTCTCATATTTATTTACTGTTACAGGCCTCTGGTTTCCCTTCCTTATGTGTTATGAAGGAAGATAACAAGGTGGACACACGAAAACACATGAAAATAATAGCCCACGTTAGAGTACAAACTCTTGGTCTGTGACGTGAAGCACGAAAACACATGCAAATAATAGCCCACGTTAGGGTAGAAACTTTTGGTCACTAACGTGATACACGAAAACACATGTAAATAATAGCCCACGTTAGGGTAGAAACTTTTGGTCACTAACGTGACACACGAAAACACATGAAAATAATAGCCCACGTTAGAGTACAAACTTTTGATCTTTGACGTGAGGCACGAAAACACATGAAAATAATAGCCCACGTTAGGGTAGAAACTTTTGGTCACTAACGTGATACACGAAAACACATGAAAATAATAGCCCACGTTAGAGTACAAACTTGTGATCTTTGACGTGAGGCACCAAAACACATGAAAATAATAGCCCACGTTAGGGTAGAAACTTTTGGTCTGTGACGTGAGGCACAAAAAACACATGAAAATAATAGCCCACGTTAGGGTAGAAACTTTTGGTCACTAACGCGACACACGAAAACACATGAAAATAATAGCCCACGTTAGAGTACAAACTCTTGGTCTGTGACGTGAGGCACAAAAACACATGAAAATAATAGCCCACGCTAGGGTAGAAACTTTTGGTCACTAACGCGAGACACGAAAACACATGAAAATAATAGCCCACGTTAGAGTACAAACTCTTGGTCTGTGACGTGAGGCACAAAAACACATGAAAATAATAGCCAACGCTAGGGTAGAAACTTTTGGTCATTAACGTGACACACGAAAACACATGAAAATAATAGCCCACATTAGAGTACAAACTTTTGATCTTTGACGCGAGGCACGAAAACACATGAAAATAATAGCCCACGTTATGGTACAAACTCTTGGTCTGGGACGTGACTTACGAAAACATCTATGATGTGATTTTGTAAGCAAAGACCATGATTAATTAATATACCAGACCGAGTTTCTAACCACCCAGAATGGTATTATCCAACAAAAAAGGCAACGATTCATTCATCTCTTTAAAATAAAGATTGTGGTTGTTCATTGATTCATTAGTTCGTGAACTGTGACCAACACTGGGTCTTGTATCTCTTCATTTTCTTACTTCGGTCACGTGCAAAATCTCGATCTCTCTTAGCTGGCTTCCAGATATTCTATAACAATATCATTTTCATTCACGGTCCGTACGAACCATGGAGTCAGAAGTATAACTCGTCAGCAGTGTAACTCGTCAGCAGTGTAACTCGTCAGCAGCATAACTCGTCAGCAGTATAACTCGTCAGCAGTGTAACTCGTCAGCAGTGTAACTCGTCAGCAGTGTAACTCGTCAGCAGTGTAACTCGTCCATCTGCAGGACGCTGGCACCACACATTTACATTATCTTGCACCGATTTGTTCTACATGATGACGCCGTCAGCCCCAGGCACAGCTTCACATTAGTCGCCTTGTACGACATGTTTGACCGCGCAATGTTTCTAATCTTTGTCTCTTCAGTCAATCCCAAGATCTACAAGGGGAGGTAAAACCATCATTTGAGATCAGCCTGAACAAACGTCACAGCCATTTATTAATACACCAATACCTCACTCTTTCGACAGGTTAGGGACCAGAGCTATGACGAAAGTCGAAAATCGACGAAAGTCGAAGCATAGCCTTTATTTAGCTTACAAATGCATTAGGGCCGCCAAAAAACGTAAATAACTAACTATATAACACTTGCGAATGCGTGCAACACCTAGATAAACAGAAATAAACATAAGAGTAACGAAAATACAGTAAAAAATAAAAAATACGTAAATAGCATTTTACCTTAAAATCATTCTTGAGCAAGTAGACGATGAATATATACAGTATGTACAGTTTTGAATGTTGGTAATTTAGGGGGATTCTAGATTTAGAAAACCAGATGGAGAAAATTGAGGAGGCTCATCTTCAGAACTGGAGGATTTCAATCTAATTCTTTTAGGAGAAGGGCACTTTGAAGGAAATCTAACTGGGGGCTGGGGCTGATGTTGATGGCTCGGAATCTGAAGGGTTAGAGGGAGGGGTGACTGAAGTTGGTTGTGGCGGTTGCGTCTTGAAAAAGGAGAGCAAAGACGTTTACCTCATTGATGTCTTCTTCCTTTCCCTAAGAAGTTCTCTGTAACAGGCTATTTGGTGTTCTAGCCCACTATTTACTTTTGAACTTCTGTCGAAATTTATTCTACGTTGAAGATCTGCTGCTTTGTGTAGCCAACTTCTTCAATAATTTTTTCAAGCTTCACTTGAAAAGCTCCTGCAGCTGCGGTATCTGCGCTAGCTGATTCTCCCTTCACTGCTATATTATGCAAATTTGACCTTTTCTTAAATATCTCAAACAAGCCCCTGCTAGCTCCAAATGTCTCTTCAGCTGATGTCTCTCCTTGTTCAGCCTTCATTGCATTAAATAAAGTTTGTGCTTTAGCCTGGATAAGATCTTGGCTTAGAGGAATGTTGTGGCTGACTTGGTCTTCAATCCACACATTTAACACTTTCTCCATCTCACCAATTAAATTGTGCCTCTTTCTAATAAATTTGGTATGCACTGGCGTAGCGTTTTTAATTTCCTCTAACACGTTAGCTCTGTTCTTTACAATTGTGCTAACTGTAGTGCTTGGTACACCTAGCCTGCGGCCTATTTCAACATTTAAGATGCCTTGTTTATTAAGCTTGATTAGCTTAAGCTTTTCTTGCAAATTGAGAACCTTATGGGTTCTTTTAACTTTGTCACTACACTTAGGACCCATTATGAATATATTAAAGCACAAAAATAAGTAGTACTGTATAAGGCCTAATCACACAAAAAAGTACAGTATGAAAACTGTACACGTGTCTTATAATCACGATATGAACACTGTCATTAGACTGTTATCGCTAAAATAACTATGAACTGTTTACAGTATAATCACAAAAATAATATAGTATGAATAGTTTTGTTATTTTAATCACAAAAATAAGTAGTATTAATATGTTTAATGACAAATATTAGAGATTCAATGCGGACAACTAAAAAAAAAAAACAGTCCACACCGAACGATTTCTGTTCAAAGACTGAACGACGAAAGAATCAAGATGACGCACAGTTGTGACCAAATGCGACGAAAGAGCGAAGCGAGCGACGAAATTTGGAAACGTGGTTAGAATTGAAAACCGACGAAAGAGCGAAGCGACGAAAGTCGAAGCGACGAAAGTCGAGGTATCGGTGTAATTAATAGCTATTATTTTTTAAAAAATGATAATACTTCGCCTAATTCAACTGTGACATGTGATACATTTTCAGATTATTTGTCTATCAGTTTTTCTCGATACCACAAAACTTCTAACTCACTGAACTTCATGCAGTGGTCACGTGGGCTTTGGTAGGCACTGTGAATATTTTTAAAAAGGCAAACTGCTTTATCTTTCGACATCATCGTAAATCAGCTGATAGGTTTAGAAAGAACATTTACTAAAGGATAGGATTATAGATAGAACGTGAAGTCCCTCTGACATGCTTTATTTTGTGTAATTTTAAACTTTTAGTTTTTTCATTTACATTCTCGAGTTCGACAGAAGTTACTATTCTCAATCTTCTGATTTTTTTCAATCACACATTTATTTAAGTCATAAACATGTCACCCTAACTTAAACTCCATGTTTTAAAAAAATGTACCTTCCTCCTCGAGACGCAGGTACACAGACACACACACTCACACACACACACACACATATATATATATGTAATACACATTTAATGTTGTCAGCCATATTGTGAGCACTGGTTACTCATGATCACGGAATTTGCTCACAGAGACAGTGTAAAATAACATAATTGCATTGAATTGTCTAGTGTGGAACTTTAGGCTGTCAATAACTATCAATACGACTAGATTTCTCAGCTACCCTTGTGACAAAATGGGTTATACATTTTGGACACTGGGTAGAGCGTAAGCCAATCCCTATTTCTTTTTTATTTTTGGGCCTATGTCACCGGAAGGCCTACTACTGATACCATAGTATCATTCGTGCTAATAGTTATCAGTTAGATTAGGAAGAACAGTTACGATGTTTTATTGAAATAAAGACTCGAGTTACGCTAGTATCAGATTGAATATGAAACTAGTCGAAAATGAAACTAGGTTAAATAGCGACTCAACGCTATCTTTTGGCGGGAGTTTCTTAGCAAGCGATGACGTACATCGGAATAGCTGAGCCCCTCCATCGGCAAGCATATGACACCCAATAAAATAAATAAAGAAGTATTAGATTAACCAACCGAAAGGTGGTAAAAGCGCGCACCACGCTGCGATGGCAGATTTCGCATATCCAAAATCAATTGATCTACAGAAGTCAGTTTGTACGGACGTAGCCCTAGTCCATCTAACTGCTGGTCTTGAAGTTATCAAGATATCAACTTTGTGTGAAGCAGATAAGTTTTATAAAGTTGGGAATTCATATTACCCGTAAGTACAGCTTCGTGTAACTTTTTCATTTTTCAGAATAAAACCTAGTTAGGCCAGAAATGCCTAAATGTCGGGAGAACGAGCTGAAGTTATAAGTAATGAAACGGAGCTCTTAAATGTCAAATTAGCTCAAATCATGAAAGAGGTAGAGGATCCCCATGCAAGTGACTTTGTTTGGATTGTATATACAAGATAATAAACTGTTTTACTGGATCCCTGAAGACTTTCTTAACTACCGCCTGTTAAAGGTTTAACAGTAAATTGTGAACATGCTAATGAGTATGCTAATAAAAGTCACAAAACATTAAACACCACAGAGGAATTCTGTAACGAACTTGGGTACAATTATCACCAAGAATAACTATCTCTGGCAGTATACCAGTATCTTGACTTGAGTGATACAATAAACAAACATACCAGAAACTTGAACATATATGCCTTATAATTGAATCAACATATACACCCCACGGTAACACCCGCCCATTTTATTTCTTTTCAGTCATCTATAGTGGTAAAGTGGAGTAACTGGGCTGTCACTTTTAATAGGACATGTTCCCTCCCCTTAGTCTGTAATGTGGCAGGAGAAATTTTTGACTCGCCCAAGACGCTCTGTCGCGGTAGTCGGCATATTTCTTATTCTTTGACCACGAGTCAGAAATCCGGCACTCGATGACGGGCAAAATTGTCCTGGCGTTTGACACCAGGGAAAGCTCTTGCCTTCTTGCATCCACGGGTAGAACCTATTACGTCATATATTGGCGGTTTCTTTCTTTTTTACCACGAAACACGGGAAACTGTTCCTGGAGTTCCGTCATGTTACGTGGCCGCCCGGGCGAAAGAGTGACTTGTCCGAGACACATTCGCTGAAGCCAGGGAAAGTCTGGGACTTTCTCAAACGTAACATCGTCACTCTCTTACGCAAATTCTTTTGTAGCTTGTCGCCAGGATAATTCTCTGGGTCATTCTTACAACTGTTTTTGGCTGTCTCTACACAGATGTTAAAGCAGGTGTTCAAATATCTGGGACCTATTCCTACTATATAATTGATTCTCTTCAGCTTCTAAATGCTTCAGTCCTAAAATTCCTGTCGTGAGCGGTAAAAAGCCATGTGCAGTTTGCCACCTAAATCAGTGAGGGATATTCTCCACAAGTCACGGTAAGAATTCTTAAGTAACGTGAGAGCATTTATTTTTTCTTGGGTTTTATAACAAGTCAGAGTAAGCCATTATAGCGGGTTCTAGTAATTGTTAGTTCGGCGACTACCCAACAAACACCAGGAGCTATAATAGTGTTTTCCTTTTGTTTGGTGCGGAAATTATGTTATACCAGTTATGGTTTTTTTTTTCCAAGCCATATAGTTGTGTACATCAAACTGCTAGATGGAAGCTCGGCTAGAGAACCTTCTTACTCACGTAGTGTACATATATCTGACTGGTTTCACTAAGAGAATGAGTGTTAACACAGAGTGTAGCAATAAGCTGTTTTCTTTGGGTTTTATTCGACCTCTGCAGCGGATCAGTGTATAATTTTTCACTACCGTAATTTTGTTTTACTTGATTATTTATATACTGTATGGTTACTTGTAACTCAATTAAATATTTCTCAACAGTAGCCTTATATATTGTGTCATATAGATGCACGTAGATATAATGAGATTAAGTGTACTACAGCCAGCCTGGCGATTTGGTTTTAAATGCCTTTGCTTAGTCCAGACTGACATATGTTATAAGGTGTTACTGTCATTTTTGCCTGTATTATAGACGTCAACCTGTTTGATACTTTTTGATGGTCTAAGAGAGAGAACTGTTTATTAACTTTTCAGTGACATGTTTGATTAGTGGTTATCTTCCCCTTGTCTTATTCATCTATCCTTATAAGGATCGATGTTGACCTGTTTCGGGGAAATGTCTTAAATAGTTGTCATGTCTTAAGTCGCTATTCACATGACCATATAAGGAGCGGTTTTGCCTCTTGTTTCGGGTAAACGCCCTGGTCTGTATTAGCTTTACTCAGGACTGTGCTGTTGCACATGCGCAGGTTTTTGCGCGCAGATCCAGAGACACTTCTGATCTGGGCAGTGTACCTGGGTTTTTGAACGGACAAGAGGTCCGGAGATTTTCTCTGCCATTATTACGGGGAAATGAAGTCCTCTGTGTGACTGATATGTCAGTGATTCTTCCCCAAGTTTATTATGTACGCCAAGGATGGCAAGTGTTGTGTTTGGTGATTTTCTAGAATGCTGCCAAGGTAATATGTACACTTTAATCCTCTCGTATGCCTTGATATGCAGACTAGGTGCTGTTTGCACATAAAAACGATTGATATTTTTGAGGCGACATTTTTGAGTAGAGTTCACAGATGATATGATAGACAGAGCCTACTATTTGTGCTCCATACAGAAACCAAGACTATACGTCTTATTGGTGAATAGAAGCCCAGCGAAGATTGTACTGTTTGGTACCCGCTATTCTGGCGGTATGTTTGGCATAGATGGATATGCCTTGCTTATAAGAAATAACACAGAGGTTACCTTGTTATAGAGGCCCGCTACTTGCGGTCTGATTCTGTCGCCATAGAGGCCCGCCTTTCGCGGCCTATATTCTTCGCCAGAAGAAGTACCTGGCGTGTGATGCCAGAAGAGCCATAGACTTTTTGTTAAAAAATTGGGAGCCCGCCTTTGTCGTGCGGCATATTTGTTAGAGGTACCTGACGCGCTTAGTCAGGGGTACCTGAGCTTCAGTATGAGCAGAACGTAGATTGACAGACCATTGTCATTAACATCCTGATGTATGAGCTGATCAAGATTTGTGATCCCAGATATTTTCAACCATTACCATGTATGTGATGTCCCTGATCCATGTGCAATTGACTGTGCTGTTGATGTCACCGTATGTCTCGTAATAAATTGTTGAAAAGGTCATCAGTATTACCAACGTTTACTGACTTATACATGTGGTTGAGTGGGTGAATCGTGAACTTGTCCAAGAGCCTATACGCATTCGTGTCTACCATCTTATCTGATGTCTACTCACCCACACATCATGTCAACCCACACACGTCTACGAGCACTACGCACTTGAGAGCCTATATGGTGTTTGAGAGAGAGTCAACATTACACCCTGTCAGCGCCTCAACGCTTGATTACCCAAATATACACAACATTGTACTGTCCAGGTTAACATTCGGTGGCTACAACCTACTTTAACAAAAGGTCAGTTTGATGCCGAGCTAACGGCCAGGTATGTTTATGGTCCTAAACTGCCCGCCCCATGTTTTTTGCCAGACGGGGTAACCCCACCCCCCTCCCCCAAATGATTACGCATGTGTGAGCTAACGCGTAGACATGCATCCCAGTTCGCTTGACGAGTAACTGTCAGTGAGCGAGAAGGGGAGAGAAAGATAAACTGCGGCACCAGGTCAACACTGACCCGCAGTGTTCCGGTGGGGAAGGGACGGGTTGTATATAAGTTAATCAGTACCGGTGTATGAACTTGCTTTGTTTAATGTTGTAACATTTAATGATTTTGTTGTTGACTAGATGATAAGTGTTTTTTGACTTTGTTTTATTCCAGCCAGCCCGGTTTACTCCGACTGAGTGAAAGGAACTGGGAGCCGTCGGTCTGAATTGCCTTCCTTATAAGGCCGGATAAAGCAGCAACACATTTACAGTAGGGCGTTCACACTCACCACAGTCGTTCGTTTTATAAGCCTTCAACGACGGTTCTGTCGGGTAATTTCCCCTGCTGGGAATACATGTAAACGCCACCTCGCAGAGTAAGAGGGGTGCCTATGCTTCACTGGCGTCATCTGCATATCTACCTCATCCATAAAATTTCGCGACTTAATACCTCCTACGCATAATACAATCTGAGCGCCTTCATCAACATCCATTTAAATCGGGGATTAACAGCCTACGTGTGCATTTGGAGGACTTTGCATAGGCCCTTGAAATTTCTTTCTTCCAGGGGTAAATACACATCGGGACTATAATTTCTTCAAGAATTTGTTAGAGTAAAACCCGGACAAGAGCGGGTCACCATTTCTCTGACGGCTATCGGTCAGTCAGCTGTGATCCCAGTGGAGTATAAGCAGACGCGTGCCAATGTAGTAGGACTAATGGGAGAGTGCACTCGGAAAATGTATTTGAGAGGGAAAGAGTTTGAATAAACCGTGGGCAGGGACATTTAGTAGATTTAATCGCTGTGTTGCTGACAAGAAGAAGTCAGCGGGCCATAAGTCGTGGTGTAGGGATTTACCTTTATTTCAGGGTTCCCATGATAACTTAAATGCAGAGCTATTTAAGACAGACCCAGAGCTAGCAGCAGAACTATTAGCACCACAATTTGTACAAGTCTGGAAAACAGGGACAACACCAATAGAGTGGAACAAAGGAATAATTGTCAAATTGATCAAGAAGGGAGATCTTGCAGACTGCAATAATTGGAGAGGAATCATTCTTCTCTCAGTTCCCAGCAAAATACTAGGCAGGATAATTATACAGAGAATTTCAAAAGCAGTACACCACAAACTGAGGAAAAAACAAGCAGGATTTAGAAAGAACAGAAGATGTGTAGATCATGTATTTATCCTCAGGAACATTATTAGAGCAGTGCTCAGAAAGGCAAAGACAGCTGTACATTAATTTCGTTGATTTTGAAAAGGCTTTTGACAGTATACATAGGGACAGTTTATGGAAAATGCTGAGGGCTTATGGAATTCTGCATAGTGTCAATCATAAAAAGCTTCTATGCCAACTTTACGTGTAGCGATGGGCAGAGCAACCTAACCTTTGAGGTGAAGACAGGAGTACGACAGGGATGCCCGTTATCAACCACTCTATTTTTAGCAATCATAGACTGGGTGATGCGCCAGACAACAGAGGGCAGTCCAAGAGGAATATGATGGACTACATTTTCTACATTAGAAGATCTGGAATATGCAGATGACATTGCACTACTAGCACATTCACATCAACACATCCAGGAAAAAAACAGATAGACTTAATAAGTATAGCCAGCAGGTGGGCTTGAACATCAACCTAAAGAAGTCAGAGGTCATGACGCTCAATGTGAGCAACCCTGAGCCCAAAGCAGTAAGGAATCAGCAACTGGAACAGACAGATGGCTTTACATACCTAGGATGCATAGTAACACCAGACGGCGGAGCAAGCAAAGACATCAACAACAGAATGAACAAAGCAAGAACAGCCTTTTTTAGTCTAAACAACATCTGGAAGTCCTCTCAGTACAGCACAAGCACAAAATTAAGATAATATCAGAGCTGTGTGCTTTCTGTGCTTCTCTATGGTGCGGAATGCTGGAGAGTTACAGAGATAGAAATGTCGAAATTGTCATCTTTTCAAACAACATGCCTAAGAAAAATTCACCGAATCTTTTGGCCGAATACCATCACCAACAAAGATCTGCTTACTCGGATCAAAGAAGAAGAAGAAGGGTTCCCTACAGCCAGATTATTGGAACATCTGCCCAATAACAGAGGGTGGTGACTTTACGTTGACTCTAAGTTGAGTTACCCTTGACACATATTATTTCTAGCTTTATTTGTCTCTCAAACTGAAACACGCATTTTTATGTTTTCACGTATGGTGATTGATATTTCTTACTTTACCATAGTTTTTTTTTCTTTGGTTGTTAATAATCAGAAACTCTATCGGCAGGTCAGACTCTATTTTCTATCTGTACTTGATTTGTTTGTGGAGACACTAATGTGTACAAAACCTTACTCCAGTTAAAAGAGAGAGAGAGAGAGAGGTGGAGTGACAGTACTTGAAACATAGTCATTGAGTGGTAAGAGGGAGATTCAGTATCTGTTCTTTACTCCTGATAACTATAAGTCACTCTATCCACATACAACACCATATATGATCTCAGTCTACACTCAGACTTTTTTTGTCTTGTCTCAGACTTCACACAGACGTTTGTCTTGTCTTAGGCAGACTCTTGAAACCCACTCGTGACAACCCTTAACTGTGACCTATCTTCTTGCTCCTTACCTGCTATTAATCACATTTACAGTTTACACAGTTTTTCTTCTACGTTTGCTGTTCCTCTACGTTGTTCCTCTACGTTGTTCCTCTACGTTGTTCCTCTACGTTGTTCCTCTACGTTGTTCCTCTATGTTGTTCCTGTAAAACTGACTTGCAATCCTGTACTCTTGTACTCTCACGTTGGTGTCCATGTTGTTACGACTGACGTGTTTTGTTACAAATTGTTACTATATGTATTAGCAAAGCATGTACTCTCTGCTCACTTCCTCTTCTTAGATCCTTACCCCTGACTGACACAGCAGTCAGTAGCCATCACGCCTAATGTCGTCTTGTAGGGCAGCAACAAACTGTCCTCATTTTGCTCGGTCGGTGCTCATCCTTTGTGCGGTGCCCCAACTCTGGTTCATGCTTTGCATGTCAGCTTCCACTGTGATCCGCCAGGCTGTCTTTGATCTGCCTGTCTTTCGCCGTTCTTCTAGTTTCCATAGCATAGCTGATGGTGTCAGGGGTCACTTCTGAGGACATGTCCAACCCAGTTCCAGCATCTGTCCTCCATGTTGGTGTGCATGCCTTTTTGACTGCACCGTGTAAGCAATTCCTGGTTGGAGATGATATTCGGGCAAAAAAATCGAAGAATTTTCCTCAGCTCACTCCTTTTCGAGTTATTACATCGTGTGAGTCTGATGATTTATTCCTAGTTCTAGCTGTCTTGTGGTTAGTTGTTAGTTTCTGATCGAAATTTGACAAGAGCGGACTAGCATAAGTTGTCTTTTATTTGCCATCGCGCATCCACCATCTTGGTCTATCCCGTTCAACTTAATTGTCAGTTATAATTAAAGTAAAGAGGTAAAAGGTAGTCCAGCAGCATATACGGCCGTTGGGGAGCAAAGTGTTAGAGCCCTCACCATACCAGGTCAAGCTTAAGTTAGGTGACCAGTTTAAAATAAGGGTATTTAGTTTAATGTTATTGTCCATTGTGTTGTGTACTCCAATACATAATGTCAGTTACTATTGATTGCTGTTGGTGATGACAATTTACGTTAATATTTGTTGTTTAGCTGACTTCTTGCATTACTTGATTGTTTTTATTTATCTTACCTGTCTTGTCTCTTTAAACATTTTACTAATATCTCTACTCCTTCCAACATTCTAAAGGTAATGCAATATTTTAATGTTTAAAGCTCAGAGAATTCACATCACAGAAAGTTGCTACCTGTACCCATGTCATGTGGCAGACAAGTACAGGTGAAACAATTCACTTCAGTGTTCATGACCTTAGTTTATGTTCATCTAAATTATTTGACCAGTTACAGGTGTTTGTTAAAGTCTGCTTGTTAAAGTCTGCTTGTCAAAGTCTGCGTTTTTCACGGATGCATCTTTTAAGGAACATCTTCATTACACACGGACAAGTCCATCAGTGCTCTGATCTCCTCTGTTTAATCACACAAGCAGAATCTCAGCACTGTGCACGAACTCCGTTACACCGACGAGGATCCCAATGTGTGTATACAGGAATCACACACTCTATAAGTACTTTTGTTGTGGGTAAGTTTCCTAAGTTTTAAATTGTGCCAAGGCAGCGGCCGTATGGTCTACTCTTTACGATTTCCACCTGCTGTGAGATTTTTAACGTGCGCAACTTGCACCCGGTACCTCCATTTTTTTCGCCCTGATATGAGAGGGCTAGGCATCGGATTTAACTACCCATGAGATGGGGGTTGGGGGGGGGGAGTATGACATCAATAGGAATCACTGGTTGTGAAACAATTTCCATCAATTATATTCACTGTGCTGGGAGCGAACCAGGTACCTTTAGAATTAGAGTCGGATGCCCTACCTTAGAGCCACTCGACCACTTTGACATCTTGTTACCTGACCCCTTCAAGAAATAAATTAGTTACAAATACTACACGCATTAACTTAACCTTAACTAAACTTGACCTCGCTTGTCAAACTGTTGTTCAGTTGTTTCACGGTTGACCTGTCCAGGTCACAAACTGTACTACGCTTTAACATTCTTAAAGTAATACATACATACATACACAATCAGAATCTTTATTATCAAAAAGAATACATTAACATGTACTTGATATAGTATAAAAACACCATATCATATCGGATAATCATTTAGAGTCCACAAGTGTGCTAAACTCCGCCCAGGAAACAATCGCCAAACGTTCATAATTCGTTGAATTCAATTCGTACACAGTTTACAAGCTGACATCAAAAGTCTCCAGCCTTCAGTTACCGTCACCGTCTTTTGGGACATGAGCAAAAACCAAACATTCACGATTCGACTGGACACACAATCTGACACCTGTCCGCGCTGTGGTAACGTGTCTTTCAGCAATGCATGCCATAGTAAGGGTCAGTGGATCTTTCCTTTCTCGATGTGGGGTGACAGTATCCGGTCGCCATTGATAACGAAGCTATAGTTTCTTTCCGGTGGTTTCAAAAACTAATATATATTTTTTAGAAATAAAATGTCAATTTTAAAGACTTGTTTAATTTTCATCTTTCACTGATATCCTTAATTTCTGTAGCCATCTTTTCGGGTGATGTTATAGTCGATGTTAAGAATTTCCACTTACTAATGTGAGAGCTTCAAGTTGACATACCTCTCAAAGCCGTGGAAAAGTCTCTTCTCTGCTACAAATCTTTTTTCAGCATTGTACAAAATTAATAAGTCTGTTGATCCTTCCATTCACAATAAGGGGTGACAGTATCCGGTTAGAAATTGCTAACGAAAACATTGTTTCTTTCCAGTGGCTTCACAAATGAATATATATTTTTTGTAAATGAAAAGTTCAGTTTCAAAGACCTTTTCCTTTTTATCTATCACAAATATCCCTAGTTTATGTAACAATCTCTTCGAGTGTTGTTAGAATAGGTGTTAAGAATATCCACTTACTACCGTGCGGAGCCTCAACGCTAACCGTCAGGTCGAGCTGGGTTGACATGTTTCTATTGTCATAGATCGAATAACTTGAAATTTGATAACAGCAGTAACAATAGCCTTCATTAAATTTGTGATGTTTTAAAACGCAGTCCGGTTGACACATCACAAAACCGCCATCTTTTCTACTTGGTACCAATACAAACAGCGAACTCACATGACAGGCAAACTTGATGTTTTCATCTTTAAAATACTTAGCAACATAATCCAGAACATGAGCCAAACGCACAACAAACTCATACAGCGTTAATGAGGGTTGTTACCACAGATGCAGACTTCAAAACGATGACATGAAATGCACAACACAAAAGTGCGGCCTACCACACCGCCATCTTGGAAACATACATACATATGTGATAGGGTGGGCGAGATGATGATGATGCTATTGTGATATGTGATCACTCTCTTGCATACTCGCAACCGACCCAATCAACAATAAAACTCTTGATTCTAAGGCAGGGGCTGTATTTATTTCTACAACCCAAAGAGCTCACGAAGCAAACATTAAACAAATAAACCAACAAACAAAACACCCAGCCAGTGTTCAGTTGCTAATCCTGAAACGCAAACAAAGCACGGGCTAGTTAAAATCATAATAGTTAAATAATCAAAAATACCATGCTTTCACCTGCCAAACTGTCCTTCTTCCACACTGTGTGAAACATTCAACTATCATGCACACACACGCACACACACATGCATGTCGTCTAGCGATACTAGTATGGTGTTGTGCATGAGGCTGGCAATCTCACCGTGTAACATCGGTTGCTACCGAAACCACTACTGCAAGAGCATCTGAATGCTTCATGCGGAAGCAAACCACACTGGTGGCCCCATGCTCCCTCAGGAGCGGAGAAGAGAAATATATATCCAAGTGAGCCCACGTGCTCTAACAAACCATTCTTCACATAACAATAATTAAATAATCATGAAATATGCATAACATAGAATTAACCAATATGTACCACCAATACTCCCATTAATGAGAATGAGCTACTGCCTCGTAACCAATCCACATCAGTACTCGTTCCTGCACTTTGAACATGTCGTAAGTGACGACTGGTATGCCTGGCGACAATCGTGTCGTATATGACCTCTGATGAGATTGGGAACTCATCACATAAAACACATCGTTACAGAAACAACCACTGCAATAGCATAAAAATACTTCTTGTGGGCTTGTGATGAACACCAGCTGCATTGGTGTTTCCATGCTCCGCTAGGAGCAAACAAAGAAACACCTCTGTCTCAAAGGGCCTTACGCATTAAGGAGTGGCCCTGCGCTCACCAGAAATCTAAATAACTAAAGCTAGATTCATCTTCTCAAATGGAACTTTAGCACTACAAAACTGTGTACACAACAGATGTAATTAAACTAATCTCAAAGTGACCCACTAAATATATACAGTAGTATTATGATCAATAATCGTGAAATACACTAAATTACAATATCAAAGAATCAAAATATCAAAGAATCAAAATATCAAAGAATAAAATAAAATTACTCTTGACTTAACAAAACTAGAATTAAATACATCACCTAAAGGAAATTGACCACGAAAACTCTCTCTTCTATTACTGTGGAAAATTACATTAACCTACTTTCACCCACGTGTGAATTCACACAATATAAAACTGGCGCCTTCTTTATACAATACGGAAAATACAAGAAAATAGTAGGACAATATGGATTAGGGACAAGAAATGATAGAGGAGACAGACTTATCCAGTTCTGTGAAGAAAACCAGCTGGTCATATGTAACACCTTTTTTGAACATCACCCAAGGAAATTATACACATGGAAAAGCCCAGGAGATGTAACACGTAATCAAATCGACTATATCATGATAAAACATAGATTTAAGAACAGTGTCACAAGTGCAAAGACACATCCTGGTGCCGACATAAATTCAGATCACAATCCAGTTGTCATCAAAGTAAATATAAAGCTGAAAAGAGCAGGAAACAGAAGACAGGAGGAACCCCAGATAGAAATATCAGCGCTGAAACAACCAGATATAAAACAGAAATATTTAATCGACGTCAAAAATAAATACCAACAGTTATTGACAGAAAGCATGGAGCAGTATAGAAGAGAAAACCCAGAAGAAAAAGCAACCGCAAAATGGGAATGCTTAAAAACAAGCATACAATCAGCAAATGCAAATTTACCTAAAAAGGAGTCTAAGAAAAATCAAATTTGGATGACAGATGACATCTTGAATAAAATGGCAGAAAGAAAGAAAGCAAAAAACACTCCAGAATATAAAACAATAGACAATGACATACGTACTATGTGTAGAGAAGCAAAAGAACGGTGGATAGAAACAAAATGTAAGGAAATAGAAGATTTGGAAGCGAAGCACATGACAAGAGATATGCATGAAGAAATAAAGAAATTATCAAATCGGTCGCGGTTTGCACAAGGAGGAAGCTGTATCAAGAACAAAAATGGTGTAATATTACTTGATGAGAAAGACATATCAAACAGATGGGCAGAATACGTAAAAGAACTATTCGAGGACAACAGAGGTAAAAAAACCATCACCAGATTCTAATGAAGGCCCAAACATTCTCAGATCAGAAGTAGAGAATGCCATTCATATGATACAAAAAAGGAAGATCAGCAGGCATGGATAACATAAACATTGAAATGATAGAAGCTCTGGAGAGCTTTGGTATAGATACAATCACAGAAATATGCAATGATATATACAATACAGGATATTTACCACACGACATGAAGACATCAGTTTTTTTATAACATTGCCCAAAAAACCAAATGCAACAGAATGTTCAGACTTCAGAACAATCAGCCTGATGAGTCATGCAATTAAGATACTGCTCAAAATCATACAGGAAAGAATAAAAAGTAAAGTAGACAGCGAAATCCAAGAAGAACAGTTTGGTTTTAGACGGAACAGTGGAACAAGAGAGGCAATATTTTGCCTAAGAAGATTAGCAGAAAAATATACAGAGGTCCAAAAAAGTATGTATATGTGCTTCATTGACTATAAGAAGGCTTTTGACAGAATCCATCATGAGAAAATAATTGAATGCCTCAAAGACATAGGTATTGATGGAAAAGATATAAGAATACTCAGTAACCTTTATTGGGAGCAAACTGCCACAGTAAGATCGGGAAGGAATTATTCACCATACATAGACATAAAAAGAGGTGTCAGACAAGGTTGTGTGCTGTCCCCCTGCCTATTTAATTTATACACCGAAAAAATTTTCAAACAGATACAGGAAATACCAGGACTGAACATCAGTGGAAGATCAATAAACAACCTTAGATATGCAGATGATACCGTGTTGTTAGCTGAAAGCGAACAGGAGTTACAAGAACTAGTGAAGCAAGTGAACAGTATAAGTCATGAATATGGACTCGACATTAATATTGAGAAAACTAAAACTATGATAATTAGCAAAACAGACGATAAACCCACATTAAAGATAAGCGTAAATGGGAAAATCCTGGAACAAGTCAAGAGCTACGTATATCTTGGTCATATAATAACAGAAGATGGCAGATGTGAAACAGAAATCAAGAAGAGAATAGGAATGGCCAAAGCTACATTCAAGAACATGAAACATATACTGACATCCAAACAGTTATCTCATAAATTAAAACTGAGAATCATAAAGTGTTATATATATTCTGCATTTCTGTATGGTGCAGAAACATGGACGATGAATAAGCATTTGGAAGAAAGAATTGAGGCTCTTGAAATGTGGATATATAGAAGAATGGGGCGTATCTCATGGAAAGAGATGAAAACAAATAAGGAGGTCCTAGAAAATCTAGGCATGAAAAGAGAACTAATGAGAGAGGTCAAAGTTCGGCAGCTAAAATACTTTGGCCACATAAAAAGGCATAACACCTTGCAGAAGACCATAACAGAAGGGAGAGTTGAAGGTAAACGTGCAAGGGGAAGACAGCGATATAAGTGGGAAGATAACATCAAGAGATGGACGGGAAAGAGTCTATCAGAGTGTACCACCAAGACAAGAGACAGAAGACGTTGGAGATCCATTACAGCCAACCTTCGTTGTGGAGATGGCAACTGATGATGATGATGATGGTGACGCACCGCCTTTATACACATTGCATGACGCTTTTCATGAACACGTGGCTGCCATCTTGATAACAGTTAATATTATCTAAATTCAAGTCCCTGATAACACCTCTGTCCAGTTCCATGTATGTGTGGCCGGGTAGGGTAGTGGGGATTGCTGTTTTGAATCGAGAGTATTAGATCTTGATACTAGCCAGCCTGCTAGAGGTGATGATTTCTCTCTACAGACTTACAGGAATTTACCAGGTTCAGGGACAATCTTCTCTGATGTTTTATTTTTAGATCATATGGTTATTATTTGTGTTGCACCTGCAACGATTTGCTTTGGCATGATCTTTCAATAAATTGTAGATTTGCTAACTGCGAACATATGATTCGTCAACAGCATTTGGGTTCAATGCAACAAATGTTTATTCAATTTCCAACAAGAACTGGGTTAAGTCAAATGGTAACCACACCAAATTTGCATAATAGCATGTTGACATTCAATAAACAAGCATAAAAAGTCAATGCACTTCTTGGTAAAAGGTTCAGATATATGCCTGGGTTTACAATCCTTTACCCAGTTTTCGAGCGTAGCTCCGTTTCAGTTATGACTGTGGGCTCTAACAGTTATCGTATGCAATTCTTAGCACTACTTACGTTTCTCATGAATTCACCACAAATAAAACATTCTACACTTCAAGTTACACAGTTGCTTAAATAGTGCGAAGTCAATCTCCTCTATAGAATATCACTGAGCAAAGAGAATTATGTCTTGTCTCGACCGCTCTAAATTCATTACTCTAAAAAAAAAAATGGCTTCATCTCTTGTTCATTTCCGGGGGAAAAAAAGGACTGAGCTTTACCATTGGTTGGAAATCACGTGACCAATGCTTGGCGTAAGCGAAGCTACCCTCATTAATTGCTTTGGCGTTTTCGAAGCGAAGCTTGGCCTAAAATAATGCGTGGCGTTTCCAAGCTAACCTGGTTTCATTAAACATCTGCGTTGAGATTTTCTTTTATCTTCTGTTTCTATAAAAATTTATTTTATGTTAATATAGCCTGTATCTGAAAAACTTACGGTATACGCGGTTACATACAGATCCCGGGGCCCTGCAAATGTATCCCGTAGGGAGACATTTGAGTACTATCAATAACAAAAATCCATCCCCAAAAATTTCTAAGTTCAAAAAAATTTTCCAGAAAAATTTAAAGTTCAAAAATTTTTTCTAAGTCCAAAAATATTTCCAAAAAATTTAATTTAATTCCTATACTGGGGTCCTATGTCTATATGAGGTCGTCTGCTATGTGAAAAAAACTAGTAGTGGACATCAACTTCAAAAAGTGTAACTTATTCATCATATCATAATATTTTTCACCAAATTTACAAATTGGCAACACTGCCCAACAAAATCTGCAAAACACTCATAAGGTCATCACTAAAAAAAATGTGACGAGTGGCAACACTGGGGAATGAACAATAAACTACCTTATTTGCAGAACTTGGCTGGATTATCATAATCTATTACATTTCATTCAAAAATATAGTTGATTACATTCTCTTGGATATGGTGGGGGTGTTATCTCTTTTCTGTACTGTTATTTACTCCATATATAAGTCTGCAAGACTTAAAAAATCTTTTTTTTTCCTGGCGTACTTATTTATTCTATTTCCCAAGTACTCTGCAATATTCCAAGAAATGTCCAAAATTTCTAATTCCTATGGTAATGGCAATCCACTTTCATAGAATAGCCAATGTTTTCATGGGTACTCATCATCTTCTTCTTCTTTTTTTTCAGTGAATGAGCCACTTGCTCATTCTTACATGTAGAAAACATCTCTAAACATAATATGCATATTTATCAGACGATAATACAACTAGCATCATTTTTATAAGTAATCATTTTTCACAATAAAAGTGTTAGAACCTCATGGCTTATCCTTATTTATCTATCTGAATGTTTCCTTGTTATAGACATTTTCCAAATGGTAAAGTGTATAAATTCGTTCTAAGTCCGTCACTGTAGAAAATGTTCTATATTACATTTTTTTTTTTTTTTTTTTTCTTCAAAATATGTGATGTTTGTCTCCAATATCCGTGCGTCTGGTGGTGATCCTGTCCATTAGTCAGTTATTTCTAATCATTCCTTCTTTTCTGTCAATACAGTATTTTTTTTTGTGAACTCTTCCATAGAAATATTATTTTATCTATATATATATTCTTCAAAGATCTTCTTTGATTTACCATACATCAATTTTCCAACATCAAATTATTCAGCAACCAACAGACGAATGTGTTACTATCATATTATGAAATATAAGGGAAAAGAAAATATAGTTTCCAAATCATCATGAATTTTCTACATTGGGTTCCGTATTACTTTATTTTCTCTTTTAAGACAACTGCTTATACTCTTGACAATATGTATCCATGTTGTCACTCTCGAGGCATCCTTGTATACAATTTATATTTGTCTCCTTTTTTTTTCATAATATCTCCATGATATATCTGTGACATGTCTGTCCTTGGGATAACGTTATTTTCCTTTTTTTTTTTTTTTTTTTTTTTTTTTTTTTTTTTTTTTTTTCACTATCCTCGGGGTGAGCAAATCTCAGTATGTCCAATTTCATCAATCATTTATTTATTTCTCTCCTGTAATTCTGGGTATGTTATGAGTATTTTAAATTGTCAATTTATTCCAACTATCTTACAACATTCTGTAATTCGTGATAAGGAATAGTCATTTGTTATACAACAATGTTCATATTACAAAGGCAATAAGCAAAAATCAAAAAAAAAAGATTTCTTCTCCAACATGCGGATGTATCTCTATTTCCTTTACCTCTGGGCGTAGCAATTATTCAGTCATTATTTTTTTTTTTTTCATTATTTAATCTCCATTTTGTGTCCTTAGTACCTGTGGTTCCATGGGATTATCATAATTCATTGGTCCTTGTCTACTGATAATCCTTCAATAATGACTTCAAATATGGTCCTCATATTTGCAACAATCATCTGCTCTGATTTGTTCCATGGTATTCATCAAATAATTTACTATATCCTTGTCTTATCTCGTAACCACGAAAGACTAAGATTATTCCTCCTCCAATGTTAATGTGGGGGATTTTGTGCATAAACATTTCAACAAAATCTCAGCTGTGACAACATAAAGTTTCACCTTAATATAAAATGTCATCTTCATCATACATAACCAGTTGCTTCTTCATCTCATGTGTCATTAGTGGTTATCATGCGGTAATGGGGTATTTCATTTGCTAGGTCAGCATGTGCAAATGCTATTTCTTTAACATGGGCAAAGGCATCATCAACAAATAGGTGCAATTTGTTCAATCTGGGGTTAGCATATACTAATGCTCTCAAGGGATTCTTCATTTGCAGAAATTCAGCATGCGCAAATGTCATTGGGGTATTTGTGATAGGCAATATCAACAAAAAATTGTTGGAGTATCAGAGATCATGCTGGTGAATGGAGCGTGGAATATGATCAGTTACAAAAGTGGAGATGAATGTTACAACAGAATAGTGTGACACATGTGTTATAGGTAAAGTTGTGTAGCATTCTAAATATTAAGAGAATGTATGTAACTAAATGAGGGTGTCTGTAAACTCGTAACACCGTGTGTTATCAATTTTTTTAACATTTTTATTTTCACAATAATGCTATCTAAAAAAAAAAAATCCTCCGTGTGCTGGTCTTGATTTCTTTCTGTTCATCTGTATTCTAAGGCTGGAAAAATAACTTTCTCAGTGAGGCTTTGACATCTTAGTCTGTAAGCAAGTCATTTGAATTATCAACAACTGAAAATAGAGTACATAAGGAGAGTTAGTACATTGTAAAAAAAAAGGTTTATTCACATTTGCGTAGACCGTGTTCGGATTTGCGAACATATAAAACATCTGGGCGTGTTTTTCAGAACAGCTTCGCTAGTTCCTTCACCATCTCTAACCTTGCAATGTCCCGACCGCTTAGGCGAGCATCATACTGAGTAGCAGTGGTGACGGGTGTGATAGGCGACGACACTGCATTTGCTGATTGTTGGGACACTGAGGACATTGACGAATGCGGTGATGGTTTTACTGTGGTGAGGGTTTGTATGGCTGGAACATCTGTTGGTTTTGAGGCAGGTATATGTTTCGCCTTGATTTTTCTTCTGACCTGGTTGTGCTGAACGTTAGCACTGGTTACAATGGGCACAGTAATTTGCACACTGTTGTTTTTGACTAGTTGAGATGAGGCTAACACTTCTCGGCTTTGTTTTGGAACATGATTGCGTTTCTTCAGAATCTTTCGTCTGATATAGTTGTGCTGTATACGCGGAATTTTGTTGCTAGGGATTGAGTCATCAGATTCTGTTTTATAGGCGCGTTTGACGCTGGAGCTGACTGGTACAAATAATGTACTTTCCGCATCACTGGTTTCAATGGAACTAGCTGTATCAATGTCTGTTTCTTGTTGGTATAATTCTACCATTTTTTCTGTCATTATGTTCGTTGGGGTCTGACAAAGCTATGCTGTCTTGTTCTGTTTCGTCTCCATAAAGATCGCTGGTATATGGTTCAACAATCTGCTTGGGTATAGTTTCTTCAGGATCTGATTGTTTTGAACGAGCAATCTTGTTCTTGTGGTATAGCAGTGTTTGGTTTTCACTAGTGTTAAAACTAGAACTGCCTGAACTGGGGGTGTGATAGGTATCAGCTGACGATTTATCACTGTGGGAGTAAGTTTGAGTGTGGATATAAGGTGTTTTCGTGTTGTCATCGTGTGACGTCTGTGGCATGATTTCTTCATTTCTAATGCGCAGGTCTCTGTCTTGTAGTCTATTACGTAATTCAAGTGGTGGGATATCTTCTTCGCTTTCGGACGAGTCTCGTTGTTGTCTTGCTCGATGTATTTCATCTGTGGGTGGTCTGGGTATGTGGTCGTCTTGGTAAAATTCAGAGTCTGTCGTCTCTGACTCTGATATGTCAGACGAATCTGTGCTGGATGGATTATAATTTAGGGTGGCTTTTCTGACTGGTCTTGTATTTATCGTCAGAGGCGGAATGGGCCGGTGATTGTCGATTTTTATTTGTTTTACGTGAGCTTTTGTTTGGTGTTGTTTCTCTTCATTCCAAATAATGAAGTTTACAGGCGTAGTTTGTTTCATGATTTTGTAGCCATCTAACCATCGGTCATCGAATTTTGAACTGCGTACATGTTTCTTGTAGTATACTCTGTCTCCTATTTTGTACGTTAGTAGCTTGGCTGATTTATCATGTTGTTTCTGTTTCTTGTGAAATGCCTTCTGCGTATTTCGTTGTGCAATCTGGTGAGCTTTATACTTTTCTTGAAGGATTATTTCGATGGGGTCTTCTCCCATGTATTTTCTTTGTGGGCGAAGTAGGTTGTCTAACGGAAAGTTTGGTTCTCTTCCGTATAACATGAGAAAGGGTGACATTCCTGTGGTATCGTTCACGTTTACTCGGATGGCTTCAAGAGCTTGGTTAATGTATAGGTCCCAGTATTGGTGGTTCCCCTTGATATATTTGCTAATAATATCATGTAGGGTGGCGTGCATGCGTTCATTTCTGCCATTTGCATTTGGGCAATAATAAGTGGTTGTAGTATGCTCAATATTCAGCTGGTGTAAGGTGGCTTTAAATGGGTTACCTATAAACTGTTTACCGTTGTCTGAAATGATTCGTTTTGGACAGCCATGCCTGGGAATGAATTCTTGTAAAAAAATTTGCGTGATGGACTGCGATGTGGCATCACTGAGTGGGTAACTTTCTGGCCAAACAGAGTATTGGTCAACTATGTGCAGGAGGTATTTGTTGCCTGATTGGGTGAGTGGGTAAGGACCTGATAAGTCAATGCTCACTGTTTGCATGGGATAATGGGAAGGTTGCATTTCTTGAAGGGGAATTAAATGTGGCTTCATGTTTCTCAATTTACGTGTTCTACATGTGGCTACATATTCTGTAATGTCCTTGTAGAAAGTTTGCCAATAATACCTTTTCTTTATGACATCAATTGTTTTGTCTCTTCCCATGTGCCCGTTGTTATCATGAAACTGTAGCAATACTTCTGGGACTAGATGTGCTGGAATGACTTTTCTTAGTGTCCCTTCTTGTTTCTGATCAATATAGTATAGAATTCCATCCGTTGGGTGTACTGTAAAATCTTTACTTTTTGTTGGGTTTTCTTTCACGTATGTGAGCAGCTTGACAATTTCTGCATCTTTCGCTTGTTCTACTCTCATGTCAAACAGCTCTTGGCTTTCTTCTTCTACTTGAGTGGCGGAATCTGAGGTACTTCTTCGACTTGATGAAGTAATTTCATTAATTTCTTTAGCATTATCGTCAATCTCTGAGGATGTGCCATCATTTTTGACTCTATTTGTTTTCACTTCAGTTTCATCATCATATTTAATCCTGGATAAGAGGTCTGCACAGGTGTTCATTTCGCCTGGGATATGTTCGATAGTGGTGTCGTAGGACTGTAAATTCATTGCCCATGTCTGTAACTTCTTTGGCTGTTCTTGTGTTTTGGTGAGCCAGTTAACCAAAGGTTGATGATCAGTTCTTATAATGAGTTTAGTTCCTCTGACATAAAAGTCAAACTTTTGTACTGCATAGTGAATAGCATATGCTTCTTTCTCAGTGGTGGTCCACCGTTTTTGTGACTTTGACAATGCGTGGGATAGGAATGCAATGGGTTTCTCATTTGGAATGTTTGGTAGGATGGGTGTTTCATCTTCTAGTACAGGTTGGACCAAACAAGCACCAATTGCGTTATCTGAGGCATCGGCGTATAGTATCATGGGCTGAGAAATATCTGGATGTCCAAGCAATGGGATGGTGGTTAGGGCATTTTTTAGATAATCAAAGGATCTCTGGCAGTCTTCTGTCCATTTGAAACGTGCATACTTGCGGGTGAGGGCTATCAAAGGCTCTGCTGCTCTGGAGAAATTGATGATGTGGCGTCTATAGTACCCTATTGTACCAATAAACGAGCGTGTTTGTTTCACCGTCTTGGGGCTAGGCATTTCTCTTATGGCTTTGACTTTATCTTCATCAGGTCTGACGCCATGTCTATTGATGACAAAGCCTAAATATTTTGTTTCTGTCTTTAGAAACTCACACTTCGACAGTTTTAACTTTATTTGGTGATGCCTGAGTCTATCAAACACTGTTTCAACCTTGCGGAGGTGGTCTTCCATCGTGCCTGCGGTATGTATCAGGATATCGTCTATGTATGCCAGGGCAAATGGATGTAGACCCTTTAACACTTCATCCATGAGTGACATATATGTTGCTGGAGATCCTTTTAGACCAAATGGCATAACCTGCCAAGAAAAACTTCCCATATGTGAACAGAATGTGGATTTCTGTTTTGCCTCAGGTGTCATGGGGATGCACCAAAAGCCTGACCTTGCATCAAGTGTGGTAAAGTATGTAGACTTTCCTAACGTAGCAAGTAGATCGTCTATCCTGGGGAGGGGGTAGGAAATGACTTTTGTGATTTTGTTAAGGGCACGGTAGTCGCAGCAAAAGCGACTGGAGC
The DNA here is from genome assembly GCA_024509875.1 of Oreohelix idahoensis. Lineage (NCBI taxonomy): Eukaryota > Metazoa > Mollusca > Gastropoda > Stylommatophora > Oreohelicidae > Oreohelix > Oreohelix idahoensis. Next base: position 121,474 of record JAMPIV010001535.1, on the reverse strand, counting down.
CGTCTTTCTTTGTTACGATCACTATGGGTGAGGACCATTGGGAACGGGATCTTTCTATGATTCCTGCCTGTAGCATTTCATTTATAGACCTTTCCACGAGTTCTCTATTTTTCAAGGGCGTATGATAGGGTTTCATATGTATTGGCTCCTCTGTGGTTGTTTGAATGTCCATTGTGACAGTGTTAGTTCTGCCTAATTCCATGTCATTGAGTGCGAATACATCTTGGTGCTTTTCTACAAACGTTTTCAAACGTTGCTTATTATCTTCTGTGGCATTCAGGGTTGCAAGTAACTGAGCTATTCTCTCTCTGTATTTATGATCTGCTATGATATCTCTGGTCTGTCTTGATGCCTCCGTTTCATTCCCATAACTTTGGGACATTTTTCTTGCATCTTGTGAAAATCTCTGCTCCTGGTATGTGGCTTTCTTTTGCGTAGTTCTTTGCCGTTCATTGGGCTGTGCTTGGTACTGTCTCCTCTGCCATGTACTGTGTGCATTTCCATTTGTCACTGCATTTACTGTATATTCATTTCTTATTATATTTCTGGGGTAGTCGTTGTTGTGCCATTGTTTCTGATTATTTCTGTCGTAACTGCGCTCATCCGCGTACGTTACTGTATTTCTTCTGTTTGTGCTATAGGGCTGTCTTCTTTCCCTGGGCGAAAATTTTTCATTCTTTCTGTTTCCAACTTTGCTGCTATAGTATCCTCCTGTGGTATAGTCATATAAGAATTCTTCCTTTTCTTCGGAAATTTCAATTGGTTTTGGGACTTTATCATATCCACCTGTTTTTGAGTTATATTGATACTCCATGGGGCATGTATCACTGTCTTGTCGCTTTGGATATCCTCCTGGCAAGACAATTTCTGTTTCTCTGTTACTCTGTGATATACAGCACTTCATCTTTTCTCTTGGTGTGCTGGGGCGCAAGAATGAGTAATTATAGTCATTTTCATACTGTGGCCTTTCTCTTCTTATGTATGGACTGGTTCGTTTCTGCCATCTGGGTAGGGTATGCTGTGGTGTAACATAGCTGTGACTGATGTTGCTGCCTTTTTCTGCATAAGCCTTATAACTGTTTACTTTCCGTGTACTATGGTTATTTGTACTGCGATTTCGTGCATTATGTCCAGTGGGAGTGGTTGAGACAATTTGTGGATGGTCTCTATTGGTTTTGGTTTGTCTTATTGTTGACGTATCCACTTGCGCTACAACTGTGCCTCTTTTTATAGTGGTAGTTTTTCCTGACATATTCAATATCATGATGGGGAAATCTCTGGACTTCGAGACTTCAGCGATTCCCTCTGTAATTTGCAACAATGGGTCATCAATAATGCTTTCTTCTGCTAGGGGCTGTACTTGAATTGATTGCCCTGGTGTTATGTACTCATAATTTTTTACTCTGCCTTTTGCTATGACCAGGGAGTTTGGAGCCACCGTTATGGGAGCTGTAATCCTTACCAAAGACGCTATGTGGATATCGTCCTGGAGATCTATGTACGTATTGTTGACTTTGATTTTGTGGAGGTCATAGTATATTCGAACTTTGTGTTTGTTAAAAAAATCTCTCCCTAGGATAAGATTTCTAGACATTCCTTTAGTAATGACAAATGGGTGTTCAAAATTTGTTTCGCCTAAGGAAAATTTTAGCCATGCTGTCCCAACTGAATTTAGTCTTTGTCCCGTGACTGAAGCTAGGTGTGTTTTGGACGGTTGAAATCGTACTAAGTGTTGGATCCTCTTGAACAGCTGGAACCTAATAATGCTGATGGATGCTCCTGTATCTACCAGTGCCCTATATTGTTGGCCCTGTATAGACATGATGCAGGAACTGGGGTCCGGATGTATTTTAGTTCCATCATGCAACATTTCTTCATATTGTATTTTACTGGATGGGCCCACTTGACAATTTCTGTTCTGTGTTGTTTCTTTTGTTTTGGACCAATTTCTGTGATTGTTGCCCTCACTAACGGTCCTGTTTAGTGAGTGGCGCGGCCGTTTCCCTGACGCATGAGAGGTTGAGGTGCGCCCCTGGTATACTGATTTCTGGTGTAATCACGTGGGGGTGGTGCGGGTTGTTGTGGTTGGTAACCTCCTCTTCTGAATGGTGCATGATTGTAATTTGCTCTACAGGACTTGTAACTATGTCCGAGCCTACCGCATGTAAAGCATCCGTTTGTATTGACATTATTGACGTCGTTTTGCCTCTGTGTGGGGGGTCTATAATTGCGGGGTCTATCATCACGTATTCGTGGGCGAGTCCATTGCCTCCTGGTATGGTCAACTTCCATAGGCTCATGCTCATCATAGTCCCTATATTCTGGTCGGGGTTCTCTACCTGCTCTTTGTTGGAACCTTCGGTGAAGATTTTCCTCCTGTATTGCTGCTTGGATTGTTTCAGCAATAGTCTTGGTGTCTTTTCTAATAAGATGCCTTCTGATATTTTCTGCTCTAAGGCCATCGGCAAATATCCCCACTAACTGTATTTCTACATCAGGTGTGGTAGGGATTTCTCCACAAAATGCCTCTTCTGCCATATTGAGGAATCGATCTCCAAAAAGTTGTACCGATTCATCTCTTTCCTGTTTCATGCTTCTAAGGACTGACCAAGCATGCCTTTTGTCTATGATTTCCCCATATCTCTGGGTGAGCTCATTTTTTAGGGACTCGTAAGTTTCTGTGGGGTACTGCTGGGACCTCCTTCTTAAAAAATCAGTCACGTACGAATCAGAACCTAACAGAGCGATTTTCTTTTTCTCTTCATCCGTTGTTGCCTCTGCTAGTGCCGCAAATTTTTCCATGTCGGACAACCATCTTCTGAATTTTTTCTTGTTGCCATCGAACGGCTGAACAATGGATCTAACCTGTGTGAATTTCGCGTAGTTGTCATTTTTCTGTAGGGTTTCAGTAATTTTCCGTAGCGCTATTATTGTTGGTCCTTCCATCTTTTGTCTGTCCTGGGGCTGCAGTGGTTGTGTATTTACGGGTTGGTTCTGTGGTTGTTGTTGTTGTTCCACACCCAGCTGTTGAAAATTTTGTAGTAAATCATCCATGGTCTATGATCGCTAGTTATTCGCTTTCTCAAAGAGAAGTGGTCACGGGCACCAAGTTAGATGTGTGGCCGGGTAGGGTAGTGGGGATTGCTGTTTGAATCGAGAGTATTAGATCTTGATACTAGCCAGCCTGCTAGAGGTGATGATTTCTCTCTACAGACTTACAGGAATTTACCAGGTTCAGGGACAATCTTCTCTGATGTTTTATTTTTAGATCATATGGTTATTATTTGTGTTGCACCTGCAACGATTTGCTTTGGCCTGATCTTTCAATAAATTGTAGATTTGCTAACTGCGAACATATGATTCGTCAACAGCATTTGGGTTCAATGCAACAAATGTTTATTCAATTTCCAACAAGAACTGGGTTAAGTCAAATGGTAACCACACCAAATTTGCATAATAGCATGTTGACATTCAATAAACAAGCATAAAAAGTCAATGCACTTCTTGGTAAAAGGTTCAGATATATGCCTGGGTTTACAATCCTTTACCCAGTTTTCGAGCGTAGCTCCGTTTCAGTTATGACTGTGGGCTCTAACAGTTATCGTATGCAATTCTTAGCACTACTTACGTTTCTCATGAATTCACCACAAATAAAACATTCTACACTTCAAGTTACACAGTTGCTTAAATAGTGCGAAGTCAATCTCCTCTATAGAATATCACTGAGCAAAGAGAATTATGTCTTGTCTCGACCGCTCTAAATTCATTACTCTAAAAAAAAATGGCTTCATCTCTCCCCTTCATTTCTGGGAAAAAAAGGACTGAGCTTTACCATTGGTGGGAAATCACGTGACCAATGCTTGGCGTAAGCGAAGCTACCCTAATTAATGCTTTGGCATTTTCGAAGCGAAGCTTGGCCTAAAATAATGCGTGGCGTTTCCAAGCTAAAAACTGGCCTAATTAAACATCTGCGCCAAGACTTTTTTTATCTTCTGTTTTATAAAAAATTTATTTTATGTTAATATAGCCTGTATCTGAAAATTTACGGTATACGCGGTTACATATGAAATAGTTTCTTACTATATTTGCCCGGTCTGGTGAATGAAATAACTGATACTAAGCTCTTACCGCCGCAATCTGGACTTAGCACTAGTGAAATCTATCCACACATTATTTTCACTTATCCATCATTTCAGAACCAAATCTAATGTTCTTCAATCCTTAGGAAACACATCCTTTTATCTATTTCATTAAACATTAGAACAGACACGCTGAATACTAATAATAAAACTAGATCACTAAAGCTAATTTGCTTTGAAATCAAACTCACGTGTTCAAGGCATCTATTTTGTAGATCGACTCGTTTCTTTCTCTGGGTGACTGACGAACTAAGAGGCCCCTGCTTTTTTTTAAATGTAAAACGTTTGCCTCGTTTTGGCGAGGCGCGTCCCGTTCAACCTAGTCGGTTATATTAGGGCGCACGTCCAAATATAAAAGACCCTTAGGTCTTAGAGGAGTTGAGATTGAAGAGGCCCCTGCTGGCTCGCTATCTCTTTATATAGGCCCTTGGGTTAATCGCTCAACTTAGTCCGCTGCGCGTATTGATTGTGCCACTTAAATATTACACGCGATTATTGCTCTAGAAATAGCGAAAAACACAAATATAACCCACAACTATCAAATATAACACACAACTATTTTTAGGCTTTATTGTTGCCTAGTAATAAATCTTCTTCTTGAAGATAATGTGGTAATTATGTCATGTCTTCCTGTCCCGTATTATTAAAGTAGACTTAACTTATGTCATGTCTTCCTGTCCCGTATTATTAAAGTAGACTTAACTTATGTCATATCTTCCTGTCCCGTATTGTTAAAGTAACTTACGTCATGTCTTCCTGTCCCGTATTGTTAAAGTATGCTAAACTTATGTCATGTCTTCCTGTCCCGTATTGTTAAAGTATGCTTAACTTAAGTCATGTCTTCCTGTCCCGTATTGTTAAAGTATATTTAACTTATGTCACGCCTTCCTGTCCCGTATTGTTAAAGTATGCTTAACTTATGTCACGTTTTCCTGTCCCGTATTGTTAAAGTATGCTTAACTTATGTCACTTCTTCCTGTCCCGTATTGTTAAAGTATACTTAACTTACGTCACGTCGTCCTGTCCCATAATGTTAAAGTATATTTAACTTATGTCACGTCTTCCTGTCCCGTATTGTTAAAGAATGCTTAACTTATGGGACTAGCTGCTTTGGTGGCTCTATCCTTGTACAGGCTTCCTGCGGGACTCCATGTCTCGTATGGAGTGTAGAAGACAATAAGGAAGATATTTACCTGCAGGACACCTTTTTTTCACCTGTGTCTGGTTTGATAATTACATTTATGTTAAATTTGATAACGTGTCTTGCTTCAACTTTAAAAAAAAATATAAAGGTGTATAATTTATCATCATTATCAACAGTTAGACGTCTTCCCATATCAAAATCATGTCGTCAGAAGGAATTAGTTTCACCACATATCTTTGATAAATCAAACTATAAGGTAATTTTTTTACCTTTAAGCAATTTGTGGTAGTTACGTGATGGATCAGATGTTAACGTTCCACGTGATAACTAGGCAGACACCAATGTTGTCTGTTAGCTAACATAATGTTTATTCACTGATATCCCTCTCTCCAAATTCCAACATGACTCCAGGCTTATCCAAGTTGCTATTTCTTGACGAGATTTCTGATTGTAACTCAATTGTGTGCTTGAAAAATTGTTGATGTCACGAAATTAAACGTTCATGAATATTATACCGCCTTTTATGACGTCGTCGCTCATCCTTCAAATGGTCGTCTGGTGATTTTGTCGCCGCAGCGTATGAGAAAGCCGCTTCACTGCCCTCATACATGCCAAGTCAGGTCATCATCTTGACCTTGCTAAAGTGTAACTACAGTTTGTCCTAATTATCTATTTCTAAGTCATAAGTATTATCCCAGTGGCGTATTTACAGAGGGGAGAGAGTGGTTCTGTGCGTTAGTCTCCATTTCAAGTTTTAAAAGTGCTTTTTTTATTTCACGTCTACGAGCAAATTTGCTTTAAATCTACTCCAAATGTTAATTAACTAGTTCGACCTGTTTTATATATGTTAATGTAACTCAGAGTTTTAGTTAACAATTTTTATTGTTCTCGCATTTGTAGCACTATCATACTCCTTACAGTTGAGGGAATTCCTCTTAAGCCAATTTATTTATTAATCTTTTCTTTTCTGAGGAAAAGTGGGTCAATCTTCAAATCTAAAACTGTCCAGATAATACCTTTTATCAACGAATTTTTCTTTTTAAAAATAAAATGTTGTCCCGTTTTAACGAGGCGCGTCCCGTTCAGTCTAGTCGGTTATGTAGGGCGCATGTTTGTGACGCTTCTCTTTTCTCACCCCCTATTTCTTTTGTTTAAATTTGAATACAACTCAAATTGTCTCTTATCTCTAGAAATGAAACTATATTTCTTCAGTATTATAATGAGAAGCTTTTTCTCTTCAAGTCTCTTCTTTCCATTAGTACACGCTAACCCGGCAATTTCTCACGACTCAGGCCTGATAAATCAGTCACTCGATCACTGTGGACATTTCATTTAGATTTGCATGTCATGTTACGTACGATCAGCCGGACAAGGGAACTGTTGTACGTTGACCGGAATCTCGTAATGAAAGGGAGTTAAGCCTTGCAGTCCACCGTAATGAGAAACATACACGGACTTGATCCTTGGTTAACATTAACAGCTACCATTCCCTAAATGATGGAGTTGAATCTCCTTGTGACCAGAAGAAACTACGCGAAACTGAGTGTGTGTGTGGGTGTGTGGAACTATTATGCCATCAACAGGTCAACCGTACCTGCACCAGGAAGGCTTGTAGAAATTTCTAGGTAAGGAATTTTAAGGCATTCACTCTGTATCTGTGAAACGATCTGTCCTTCTAAATGATTTTCATTTCAGTGACAGTAATTATTTTGTGAATATATACATATTACTTAACTTTTTATATGTTTGAGTTCACTGACCGTCCCAATTAATCACTAATCTTCGTCCCACCTAATGGCAGAAATAATACAGGATTTGGTAGTATGGTGTATATCATTATTGTTACTTCGGAATTTGTATTATTGAATCAAGCAGAACAGAAAGAGTAATGGTAATCCTTCTACTGTCTATTTCTAATAATATTTCATTGGCCTTTGTCAAGACTCTACAAACTTGATACGTATGTTCTCAATCACATATCGTATCCCTTTGTCTCATATATGACATACTGTTTTCATCATGGAATGTCCTTTACATGTATTTAATGCACTTCTATTCATATACCAAGTTATGTGGTTGAAGAACTGTTTAATTGTCAGTTATATGTAGGATAAGTGATAAGTGAAGAAACACCAATACAATATGTAGGATAAGTGATAAGTGAAGAAACACCAATACAATATGTAGGATAAGTGATAAGTGAAGAAACACCAATACAATATGTAGGATATTTCGGACAGGATCTAGGACTATAAGAATGTATACAATTAATTAGCCATTTAATGAATTTACCCCTTGACTGACGAAATGTAAGCCAGTGGTTCTCAAGCCCTAGAGACCATGATTACCTTCAAAATGATTTCCTGCTCAAGTGGCACAAATTTAAACCAGTGGTTCTCAAACCTTGGCAGCAACGATCCCCAAAACTTTTACTGCAGCACGGGAAACTATAACCCAGTGGTTCGCAAACATTTGGAGTCCACAGCCCCAAACATTACAGTTTGTGAAACTTACTGCCCACATGTGGAGAATCACTGCTATAAACAAGCAAACAGCCAGATATAAGTTGACATCCCCATATACACATATAACGTCAGTTAAGACACAGTACTTTATAAATAATAGATAACACCTGGTTATTAGTGTCACGAGAGGGTTGTTTGCTATTGAAATTATAAAGTATCCTGGCCACAAAGTTGATCAGGTGATACCAGGATAGTGCCAGATAAGAGTCTGGTCTTATAAGAAATACCCCCTTCTCTGAAAAGAGTAAGGATGTATGGACATCAAAGGTAGGATCAAGCTGTATAAGTTCCTAGAGAAGATGGTAATGTATTACTCTAAGTTCTTACAGGCTCCTCTCAAGATCCTCCTCTGTTAATATTAAGCTCTGCTAGGGGAATTAACTAAACTATCTACCAACAAGAAATGTAACTTAACTTAAATAATTTAAGTAAGTATGCTGGTAAATATTTACAATGTATTTTTACAGCTTTTTTCTTTCTTGTGTGAAAATCTTTCACCAAACTTAAAATTTAATTGCATCATTAAATAAGTAAAATCACTTGTAAAATGGTCAAAAGTATCTAAAGTCTTTAAAATTTTAGGAAAGTTTTTCTCTCTTGGTTGAACTCACTCTGGTTGTAGAATATCTATATCTTCATAACACTTTTAATTCACTGTCATTGAATTTTAGGCTATCACTGGCTATAAGGAGCCACTGTAGCATAGTGGTTAGTGCACTGGCTTCCTAGCGCAGTGGTCTATGGTTCGATCCCCAGATGAGGTGGGATTTTTTAGGCCACAAACGGCTCCTGGGTCGACTCAGCCCCAAATGGGTACCAGAGCAACTTCTGGGAAGGTTAAGGCGGCCGGCGTGATGCTGACCACATCACCCCTAGTGTGCCGATGGTCAAGAAAATATGGGCCTAACACCATATTCCCAATATGCTTCAATAGGCGTGTAACGGGATCCTTTACCTTTTTACCTTTTACTGGCTATAACTATGCCCAACAAGATGTCATCATTAGATATGTCTTTCTTAGAATATTGGTTTTACTAGGTACTCTGAACAGTAGCCTTGTTTGGCCACTTATCAAGTAAATTGAAGTCTGTCACACTCCTGACATGGAAGGAAAAGTCACATGAGATTCCTCCAGGTAGTGGATACTGGGTGGCTGTCCCTATAAACAACAAGAGCGCTCGCACCACTAGTTCCTGCAGTAGTGGCTGACTCTTTAAAGTGTACTTGGATGACAGGATATAACCTGAAACATATTTGATTAACCACTATATTGTCTATCACTATCCCTCTATTACAGATGTAGGGGATGAGAGACAGTTTCAGACAGTGTGCAAGCAGACGCACAAGCCATAATATATCAGTAACAACACAATCCAGGTCAATGTGAATACAATTTTCCTCCAAATCCTTAGTTAGAGCCATTTGTCCATGATCCGCCTCCATACAATTATTAAGTCTTGTGTAAAATACTAAGTAATCGCTTAAACAATACGGTAATACAATTCCTTTCATCCTTTCCTTTGTTCCTGGTGTGTGTCGCATTCCATCAAGAACTAATTCTTTAAATGCTTTTCTAAAACCAGAGACACCCTTTCTGCTTCCATTCTTAATTTATTTAAATATACACAGCTTGGTTTAGCCACCAGAAATTACACAGTAGTTTGAAACACATCTACACACTTCCTAACGCACAAATTAATCAATTAACTAGAATTTTATATATATATATATATATATATATATATATATATATATATATATATATATATATATACACATTCTTTCTTACCCTCAAGCACATACAGTCAAGCTGTTAATGGTCACGCAGTCTGCTCTCAGATGCAGAAGGCAAAGAAGTCTCTCTCTGACAGAACTGGCGCTTCTCTATGTATTTGAATTTTTATTATGGCCTGCTTTTCATTTAGGGCACGTCGTATATATATATATATATATATATATATATATATATATATATATATATATATATATATATATATATATATATATATATATATATATATATATATATATATATATATAGGCCAAGGCCGAACGACAGAGGGAGCTTTACTGCTAAAGTGTGTTTTCGTTCCGAAATAAAGGCGTACATTGGTCCCGATGTGCAAATATGAAAAACTAGTAATCTACATATCCTCCGTATTCCTGGACCGATTTCTTTCATCTAAGGCTTAAAATACTCTCTGTATTTTTTTTTCTTTTTCTAGATAAGTGTCTTTTATTATCATACTAACATCTTTTCCTAGACGTAGCCTAAACAGTACAATTTTTGACTTGCCTGATGTCTCGATGCATTCCACTCGAGATTTCTCCATTATTATATTACTTTCCGTAGAAATGTTTGCACACTCTATTAATTGAACATTCCTATTTGTGAATTCCTGACCTCTGCCATGCTGTACTTCGCTCATAAGTCTGTAGCTTACCTCCAATTGAATCGAAGCTACACGGATTTGTGCTCGCCATTGTTAGGCTAGTACGTTTGTAAACACTATACATGAAGATGCGATTCCATTGGTTCGTCAAGGATATACCGTCATGAAGTATGGTGCGCCGTTTGGTCAGAATGACGAGTTGTGAATCAGATTTCACGACAATTATATGTTTGCAATGTTGTTTTAATTAGATGTCTGATGGATGCTTATCGCCAACAGACAAAAGAGATGATTTCTCATAAAACACCACTAATGGAACTTCAATAGTTTAATCATCCAGTCCAACCAGGTAACTATATTGTACAAGAGTACGATTCTAGGCTGTGATGCTAGGTGGCTCTAACCTTAGTAATAGTCCAGTAAACATAAGCGATATTCAGCAGAGCCGACTTACTCCATCCGTATTTGTGATACGCACTGTGTCCAGGGAAGCAAACGCTGCCACCCTCTGAAACCATAGAACTGTAATACGCTACCTGAAGTGATGGAACAGACCAAACCTCAGAGAATCAGAATCCAAACAGAAGCTACACCCATCTAATAAGGAAGGTGAGTATTTCACCTACAAGACAGAAAACCACTTTAGAAAAGCTCATCTGGTTCAAATGATGCTACACATAACCTATACATTTGTTTTTTCATTTGTAAAATTTAAAAGTTATGCGAATCTATCAACTTTTTCTTTCAATTCAACATAACAGAGTCTGGTCCAATTTTGTCTTGTTACCTTTATTCGGTCTGTATTTTGTTTTTAAACATAAATCTACACCATGGGTGCTGAGCCGTAATAAACTAACTTATAGTGGGTCGGGATATTGTATTTAATGTGGCTGGACACCAAATCTGCTTTCTCAACCTTATGTACTCTACATAGTCCTTTTGTACGATCCCTGAGAATGAATTTATCGTCAAGAAAATATCCTGTTTACTCATGAGAATTCTTTTTGAGTTACGGAATTCTAGTAGACTATTTCCCCAGGAGAGGCAGTTCCTTTGAACTCGCAGACTATCATATAATTACATCAGTCAACCTTTTGTGTCCAACTGTTATTAACTTCTCGTGGTGTCGCCTTTGGAGGCGATTTCAAGAAACTGGCTCAGTGGCAGACCGGCCGCGCAGTGGAAGACCCAGAGTCACAACTCCTGCCGAAGACCGCTTCATACGGCTGCGTCACCTCAGGAATCGACTTGCATCTGCGTCCTACACAGTCCAGTCAATGTCAGCAGCTCGTCGAATTTCAGATCAAACGGTCAGGAACCAGCTGCACGACTCTGGTCTTTGGGCTAGAAGACCCTACAGAGGTCCTGTTCTTACGGACCGGCATCGCCAGAACCGACTGAAGTGGGCAAACCAGCATCGCCAATGGACCGTTGGGAATGACTGGAGAAAGGTTTGGTTTAGTGATGAATCATTTTTTGTACTCCGGCGACACGATGGACGGAGAAGAGTTTACTGCAGAGTCCATGAGCGCTACGCCCAGAACAACGTTGAAGAGGCTCCTCCACATGGTGGTGGAGGTGTACTGCTGTGGGAGGAGATCAACTTCATAGGAAGAAGTGACCTGGTGCAAATTGAAGGACGCCTGAATGCCCAACGATACGTCGCTGAAATTCTTCGTCCTCACGTCCTTCCACTTCTGGCTGCTCGAGGGTCAATTTTTCAGCAGGATAACGCTCGATCTCATGTGGCACAACTCACCACCCAGTTCCTCGCTGACAACAACGTCCAGACCATTCCGTGGCCAGCCATGTCATCAGATATGAGAACCCCATAGAACACTTATGGGATGAACTCGACAGACGACTCCGCCAGCGAGACGTGGCTCCAGCCAATCTCCGACAGTTGTCTCTTGCACTGCGGGAAGAGTGGGCAGCCATCCCACAACAACAGATCCAACGGCTAATCGGATCCATGTCAAGGAGATGCCGTTCTCTGATAGAGGCCAGAGGAGGCCATACACCTTACTGAAACGGAGTCCTCAGTCGCAAAGAATAAAAGTCCAAACCAAATTTAATGAACATCATTTCATTGTTAAAGTCTGAAAGTTTCTTCATGCCAAGATTGGAACATTAATTGCGTAAAATAAAATTTTGGTACAAGTTTGAAATTTGGTGTCCATTACCACTGCAATAATGTTGCGTTTCTTTTTTTGAACAATATATATATATATATATATATATATATATCTATATATATATATATCTATATATATATATATATATATATATATATATGTATATATATATATATATATATACACCAGGTATCAACATCAGACGTGTCTAGAAGACGCTTTACAACCTATGTGATTACCTCAACCGTGTTGCCTGAGATGTGTTACAGGTACCAGACTTGACTATTAAAGAGAAGTACAGTCCAAAGCACATGAGTACACCAACAGTAGCTGGAGCAGACGCCAGCCGACTTCACACTTGAAGCTAAGCATCAGACAAGCAAAATCAATGAACATTTCACAAGTTTTCCACCAAAATATAAGTCATTGGAGGGTGATCAATATCATCGTTTCTTTTTCTAAACCAAGAGTTAACCTGGGATCGACTGCCTGTTCTCATTCTACGTAATATCACATTGTTCTGCTTAAATGTCCGTAATCGCTTCCCAACATTTATCTCGGAAATTGAACACGAATTTATTTTAGACGTTAATTACACATGCTTTTTCTGTTTCTGTAAATGTGCAGACTTCTTACCTTTAGGGTTCATCGTTCTGTGCCCGGGCAGGTCACGGCACCAAAATGACTAGGTATGTGCCCGTGTCAAAGTCACAAATGTGAAATTGATGAGAAGAACCAGACAAGTGCCAGTGGAAAGAGGTGAGAAGAAGACGCTTGCGATGGATAGGACACACATTGAGGAAACCTGTTGAAAGCATTACAAGGCAGTCCTTGTTCTGGAATCCACAGGGAAAGAGAGGCAGAGGTAGACCAAAAAACACATGGTGAAGAGAACTGGAAACAGAGGGGAAAATGATGAGGAAAACAGAAAGAACTTGAGCGGATGGCACAGGACAGGAAGACTTGGCAAGTGTTTGTTGAAGGCCTATTCTCCTTGGGGAGCTAAAGGGTATTGATTGATTGATTGTTTGATTGATTGATTGATTGTGTCTTAAGGCCCGTGCAGATCACGAAGACCCAAGCAATCCGGCAGAGATATTCATGACAATAAAAAGATATCTTAGATGCTCTATGCGAGGGAAAATATCCTTTCCTGAATATGGCACTAAACCTCTAGGTAAGTTAGTAAACCATCTTGAATAACATCGAGTAAGTGGCGGCCTCCGAAGAAAATGGTAAGGCCACGATCACGAAAATAAAATCTCCACAAAACAAATCTCAGGAGCTTGGAAAAACACGTCTTACTCGGACAACTACGAAATGAGGAAAAAAAAAACCCAAACCAAGATGGCTGACCGCTAGAATGGAAAAGAAAACCGCGATCAATAACGTCATTGGTGACCGGTGTCGTAGCGAAATATGCGGCGTTCATTCCAAGTGAAAAGTCGTACAAAAAATGACTTTACTACAGACAGCTGTATCTTCTCAAATCAATGGATATATGCCTGCGTGTAGCAACCTATTATCACACATTATTTGTAACAGCCACTATGGAGGGTTGGGCATCTAGTTAATCATACCATCCCGCAGAATTTATAAAACCATGACGCAGATGCGGGGTACTGAAGGAGAAAGCCGTAAAGTTGCGGGAGGAACAGAAATTGACTTCAGGAATGACAATTAAGTACACGTCACACAATGACAGAATCGTCTATTCGCCTCCGGTAGTCTTTGTAAGAACCTTATCAGAGACGTGGAAATGATCGAAGACTGGAGGTGTAAGGGAAGGAATGATGTACACATAGGAGAAATGAAGAAGGCATGTAGAGAACCTGTACGCATTTGGCTTGAGATACCCTATTAAGAACTGTGCCACACAGTTACATACAAAAACTAACAGCGAGTAAGAGAGTACAGAAAGAAAGCAATACAATTAAAATAAAATCCATAAACGTAGCAATAGACACGAAATGTACATACTACAAAGTGAAAGAACTGTAAGCATATTATAGGAGAAAATTAACTGATGAATACGTAATCAGCCACCATAGCGCACAATCAAGGAAGGAGCAAGAAAAGTTAATGTCTGTCTACCATCAAGACAAGAAGCAGAATTATATCTCTGTATCAAGTCCAAGAGGCAGACATTTCAATGTGTACCATCAAGTCAAGAAGCAGAATTATATCTCTGTATCAAGTCCAAGAGGCAGACAATTCAATGTGTACCATCAAGACAAGAAGCAGAATTATATCTCTATATCAAGTCCAAGAGGCAGACATTTCAATGTGTACCATCAAGACAAGAAGCAGAAAATTGCATGTTTTCAATCAAGCAATATGCCCGTCTTTGAAAATTTAAGCGGGGATGCAGTGTCTGCTTGTGTGTCCTCAAGACAACAAAGCAGACGATCGCCTGTCCACCATCACTACCGGAAAACGGTAGATCGGTAACAAATTGAACAAAAAAAATTACATTTGATGAGAACTCTATACATCCTCGAGGTCACTCACGCTGACATTTAGAAGTTTGTCCAAGCTGTCGTTATTGTTGACATAAACAACGTCATTTGGTTCAAGTGGTCTTTACGGTTTTAGACGAAAGTTTTGTATTAACATTTCCTTACAATTTGTGTATTCAGTCTTTGTATGAGTTGTATTCTTCTATTTTTCTATTAATTGTCAAATTTCAGTTTGACAATAATCTTTTATTCTCAGTCCAGTCTAATTATATCTGTCTGTCTACCAGCAAAACCAAAATATTGTCCTAACATAGTGAAAGAGTAGATTGTTAGTTTAATGTGAATAATTTAACACAAGTATGAAACATTGATACGCATACATTTTGACAATACACACAGACAGTGATAAACATGGTTATCGACATACATAGACATCGACAAACAATATCAGAGACACACATATACAGTCATGGAGTAGTCAAATAACTAGAAACATGAAATACTTATACTCTCTTGCACATTCACGTAAATTGACTGTATGATTAATCGTCGCCGAACATAGCGGGGCTTACAAGATAACAACTTTTAGCATGAGAATGGAGATAGAGGCAGCTACTGCAGCCTTAAGGTGGCTAACTAAAACTTTAGTAACAAAGGGCAGTCATTGTGTCAGACTCTCAATCCTTGCTTCGAAAGGTTTAAAATGGTTGGCTAATGGATGAATGGAAAACATTCATAGCAGCTGGTGTGGATCTACAGTCCTAGTCATGCAGGAGTAGGCGGTAATGAAAGAACTGACAGACTATCATCAAGAGCATCCACAGTGGGGGACACTGGATATGGATAAGGGAGAGATACTGAGAACAATTAATGATCGGCTGTTAGAGAATGACACTACAATAGATAAATCATCAAAGTTAAGACTGTGGGAATTTGGCATCAAACGTTAGGCTAGCAGAGATGGACGTATGAGAGGACGCATCCGTCGTGTTTATAACCAGCGAGCTTACATGAATAGTTAACATTCACACTCTTCGACATATACTGACGGTGACTGAGCACCTAGGGGTTTGCCCAGAATGTAATGATGTCGATTCTGTTTAACAATAACAATACTGTATGATTAGCAAACATTAAATGTAATTGTCACTAACGAAACAAGGTGACTGGATAATAATTATTTTATTTTCTGTGCTTGCAAGTAATGAGAATTACAACAGCATAAACACAAAATCTTATTGGTATAAACTACCTGACTAAACTGTCAGACAACTGGCACTTGTAGTCTAATCAAATCATGTTTAACTACACACTTTATTTTGCTGACAGATTCATTAAGCTAAACATGTCTTATCTTCATCTCAGTAAAATTGGCGGATACATAACTAGCATCCCAGGCCACGCAGCTTAAGTTTCGGGCTGCCCACAAACCGTTCAAGTTGGAGTAGTAACCACCATAATACCACCAAGCTCCGTGGTACTCTACCGCACTGTTTTGAACAGGAAGATCGTTGTCTCTGTCGTAGGTGGAGAAATACCTGCCATTGTGGTAATCCAAGGCGTCCTTGGCTGTTCCACTATACCCACCCACTGTCAGCTTGTAATTGGACTTCTCGTCACCAAGAACAAAATTTGTGTAGTGAGCAAAGATGTATGACCCTCGGAGTTCTAGGTCAACTCTGAGTTCTGTGTAGCCCTGAAATGTTTTTTTAATGAAAACGCATATATATATATATATATATATATATATATATATATATATATATATATATATATATATATATATATATATATATATATATATATATATATAGAGAGAGAGAGAGAGAGAGAGAGACAAACAGACAGCCAGACAGACAGACATGTAGATTAGTGACATTCAAATTTTAATCTCAGTATACGCAGTCCTCCATAAAGCATTATGCATTTCATCTACACTCGTTTTGTTTAAAAAAGTTACTGACACAACTACCAGCTCTGATTTGCTATCTGTGTTGATCGTGGTGCCGAGATTCATCCCTTGTGGACTTTGTGACAAGTGTAGACTTCTGGGTCCTCCCGAGTTACGTAGTGAATTGAACTGGGATGATATATGATCACCGGGCCAAAGGACAGTGTTGTTATTAGAGGGCACAGAAGTCTGAACATTATTGGATTTACGGTCGTTAAGATGACGGTGGACCCAGGACATCACAGAGAGTCTGAACTTGTCTTGGCTGATGCAGGTCGACTTGCCCAGAATCGTGATGCGTTCAGAGCAGCTGTAATAGAGACAACGTTCTGGAAAGAATACGTCACATGATGATGATATATATATATATATATATATATATATATATATATATATATATATATATATATATATATATATATATATATATATATATATAAAGGGAAGTCTCAAAGTAGTCGCAGACGTTCTCTCTCGTTGCGTCAAAGACACCACGTCATCTAGTAACTCAACAAGTCTAGATAATGCACCAAATTCAATGTAGTGCATGTATATTCATTGAGAAGATCGGTTCCAGAACTTAGCTCTTCAATAACCACGTAATCTAAATTCACTAAATGGATTGTACGGTTATTACAGTGATTTTACTTCTGTGCGACCCGCACAGCAACTTGATGATGCTGAATCTCGGATCACTCCATATCATGTGTTATATCATTCCACGTATGGGACTTCACAGAGACATTTTCCAGTCATGTCCATACGTACTGTCCAACTACAGACTGTAGAACATATGAGATATATCAATGATTTCAACGGATTTATTTCTGAACGTTCTCGATTCAAATACGCTTCGTGCTAAAATGACTTTTTCCTACACTTGCAAGGGGACATATCTTGGCAATTAAAAATTACACAAGTATGCAAGGGAAGTAAGATTAATATTTCTAACGGAAATTAATTCAAGTAATTCGCTACATGGTTTGATGACATTGATTTTTCGTGTCACATTATTGAATGGATGACAATCATGGACATGTTCATGGAAGGATTTCTACATTCATCTTCGGACAGTATGGAGTTTTTTGCACTGGAATAAAATTATATTATCTTAAATACTAGCATTTTTCCATACATATTGGAAAGTGATAAATTTTATTACACTATAAATTGACTTTTTAACAAAAGTTATATTAAAATAACACTAGTCTTTGAGACATTGATGCGTTATTTACGCCATTATAGAATTGATTAATTCTTCATTGCTAGAATTATGTGTATGATACACTATTGACACATCATTCACAATCACACAAAACTTTGTGCATTTGACAATGTGTAACAGTCACAAACCTTAGTGGCTAAGTGCCTGTCTCACTTCATCTGTGATTGAATTATATCATTATTAATGTCCTGATTATAATGTTACATTATTAGTGACATTATGTGACTAAGGTATAGTGACAAAACAATAGGTGTTCCTGACGGAATGTGGTATGAGAATGAATGGTACGATATAATTAGTTATATTGTTTCATGTTGACTGACTTTGCTATAAGTGCCTCATTCTTATGTTAAAATTGATTTGTGTTTTTCGTAGACATTGGTATTAGCATTATGTGCTACATTCCACACCTCGTGTGTTAAATTGCCTACACTGCGGCACAAACATAGGTTTTATGCAATGTCATACCAGCATTGACATTTGATTATACCATTTGCCCATTTTGGTGGTGTTTACCCACAACAGTAAATAATGACAACTTCGTTTTCATTATTTGCCGGGGGGAGGGGAGGGGGAGTTATTGTTATGACTAAAATCATAACAGATCTATCGTATTCGGCAAGGCTTGTTTACGGACGAGTTTGTTGATAGGAGTCTCCTGGGTTACTCCGGTAGTACGTCACTATCTTTTGGTAAATTAAAGCAGACGGCTTTTGCCGGCTTTACGTGGCAGAAGTGAGCTATACTTCGTGGCCATTCGATGTGTTTCACTCAGTGTTAATGGACGTATATGTCGAGCTCCTAGATGTGTACTCTTACCACAGAGTAATATAGATTTGTTACAACTAGATCGTCCATCTGCCTCATGGAGTCTAGATAGATTCTATATATATATATATATATATATATATATATATATATATATATATATATATATATATATATATATATATATATATATATATATATATATATATATATATATGGACAAGCGAATGCAGTGAACCAAGGAATGCATGTGAAAATGTATAATAAAGTCTGCAGCAACATGTCGAAGACATCTTGTCCTTAGTCGACGGATTAGCTACTTATTCAAGACTGGCTAGTTTATGCCATTGTCATATCTGAATACGGAATACATATAATATTGGAGCTCGTTCACGTTATTAAAGATATATGTATCGTCAAGTCCAAACTGGCCTTACAGGACTGTTCTGTGTTGAAGATTAAAATTGTATTATACCAGGCTGCATATGAAAGTGTGAGTGTCCACAACTCATTAAATAATAACCCTAGACAAGCTTCACATCTCACAAAGCGAGATTTTAATATAATAAACTACAGAAACCACTCGCTAACAATGTTATAATTTGTGAATTCAAGGGTGAAATAATATTATAATTGAAATTATAAGATATCCTGGACACAAAGTTGTATCAGGTGATACCAGGATAGTGCCAGATAAGAATCTGGTCTTAAAAAGTAATACCCCCTTCTCTGAAAAGAGTAAGGGTGTATGGACATCAAAGGTAGGATCAAGCTGTATAAGTTCCTATATTGCTCTAAGTCCCTACTTGCTCCTCTCCAGATCCTCCTCTGTTAATATTATTATTATTATTAGGATTGTTATTATTATTATTATTAATTTTAGCTCTGCTAGGGGTAACTAACTATCTACCAACAAGAACTGCAACTTAACTTAAATAATTTAAGTAAATCTGCTGGTAAATATTTAAAATTAATTTTTTCAAATATTTTTTTCTACTTGAAAATATTTTCATAAAAATCAAAATTCAGTTACATCAACAAGCAAATAACACAAATTGAAAACAAATGTTCTTAGTTATAAATAGTCTTTTTGAACTATATAGCTGTCCTTCTTTCTCTACTGAAATCACTTTGTTGAAGACTGTTTTATTTACTTTTGTTTCAAACTTTTCACAGTTTATTAAAGGTGGTCTAATTCTGACTAGGACGGTTGCCTAGATTAAATTGCAATGTTGGTTCATCATTAACTTATGATGTGGGGATGCTGGAAAAACTGAACAGCAGCCTTGTGTGGCCACTTATCTGTGATTAGGTGCTTTGATTCTGTTCCACCTCTGTACTGGCAGGAATTTGTGTCTCCTCCAGGCCTAGGACTGGGTAATCGGCCCTATAGCATCAAGGGCACTCGCACCACTAGCTCCTATATTAGAGTCAAGCTCCTTTTGGTGGACGTCAGTTACAAAATACAACCCTCAGGCACATACAATCGAGCTGTTAATGGTTAGAATGATCTGCTCTCAGGTACAAAGGCAAAGGTGCTCTTCATTAACACTTCTATTTTTTATGCTCGCTGTGATTTTCAAATCTGACGGGCCTCGATTAGCATAAGGCAAGGTCTATTTATTCGTCACATCCGGCGACCGAGAGAGCAGAGGCTAAATGGGTGTTTCAATATCTCAAAATGTATGCCCAATTTGTCCTGATGTACAAATATTGAAAACTAAGATTTCCATTATCTTCTTTATTTCTGGAGCGATTTTCATCAACCAAGGCTTAAAATATGCCCTGAATTAATCTTCATCCCTCCAACTAATTGACTGTATATTACATGCTCTAGTTTTATTGTATGCGTAGCCTAAACAGCAACATTTCTTGACTTGCCTGATGTCATGATACATTCCACTCGAGATTTCTACCGTAATAATATACTTTCCGTAGAGATCTTTGCATACACTTATAATTAAACATTCCTAGTTGTGGATTCTTGACCTCTGCCATGCTGTACTTCGCTCATATCGCTGTATTTTATCTCCTACTGAAACCATGTTACACACATTTGAGATCGCCATTGTTAGGCTAATACGTTATTTGTAAACAGCGCACATATGTGCGTTTTCATTGGTTCTCTCTGCATTCTTCTATTTCTAACGTATGGCGTTTCGTGTGGGTAAAGAATGACGGGTTTGAATCTGACTTCATGGCAATAGATCCCCTTTCAAAAGCGTAAACCGTCCGTTGGAGCTTCCTGTCATGATTCACAATCAAGGCATTCCCCCACTGGGAGGATTATTCTCCCTTCCTATTTTCCTGGTTTCCTTCAGGTGGGTGCCTATTCAAGAAATCCGCCCCAACATTCTGAGAACCATGGGTATACTCAATGATAAACGAGTAAGGTTGGATCAAAAGAGATCACCTTAACAATCTTGCGTTACCATGTCTAGCATGAGCAAGAAAAACAAGTGGCTGCTGATCGCTCTGGACCACGAAATGTCTACCATAAAGATAGATCTGGAATTTCTTTATGGCCCAGATTAACGCCAAACACTCTCTCTCAACTGCGGAGTAATTTTCTTTCTGCTCTCTTCCATTTTGCGGCTGGCGTAAGCAACTGTGTTCAATTCTCCAGGTTGTGATTGCAATCTTTGCAATAAGGTTGCCACTAACCCTATATTGCTAGAATTATGCTAACCACCGCATGTTGTGTTAATAAACAGCACAGGTGCTGCTGGCAGTCTAATTGCTGATTATCAACTAATATTACCTTTTCACCTCTCTGAGTCTGTCCAATAACATGTCCAGAGACGATAGATGTTCCTCAAGGTTCCTATAGCTAAGAGGATATCTCCATGAAATTGGTGATAGCTGGGTTTTGCAGCGGACCCAATAATTTCCTCATCATCCTGGAAAAAACACTCGGAGCATTCTAAAAGGCAACGTATTTATATCATAGTGCCCCTCCGAAGTGCTAAAGGCCAGCAATGGTCTGATCTCAGGCTTGACAGGAATCTGGTAATACCCTTTACTTAGATCCACTAGTGACTCTGTTATAGCCTTTAAATTCCTGTAATCCTGGCAGAGTCTATGTTCACCAGAGGGTTTCCTCAGCTAAACCTAACTGGCGCTATAATATAATTCATATGGGAAAATGAAATTTTCCTGCACCAAGAAATCCATTCTCCCTTTAAACTTTGTTCTAATATTATCTCAGTTCATGTCCGTGTCAACACTTCCAATGGACCGTGTATGGACTTGACTTTTAATGCTGGGCCCAAGAGATCTCTAATTCGTTTTTCTCCTTTCTTTATTCAATGGGCACCTTTTGCTTATGTGGTAGAAAGGGGGAAATGTATTTGAATGTGTTGTATCATGTACGACGTAACTATCTTGACTGTTATACCACAAGCTCATGATAGTGTTGTCAATATTGAGGATTCTGATCATAGTGGCCATTCAATAGAGGTGAGGATGTCTTCATTAAAACAGGTACCATTTACTGGTTTTATTTTGTTCTATGTTCAACTGGTCTGTAACACGTGACACGACATTATAAAAGGGTGGATCGTGAAATAGTGGACCATCACTGCTACCTGGCCTCAGCCTTGTGACCTCGAGGACCAGGAGACTTATTTACGTCATAATCAGTTAAGCCCACCGACGTGATAACCTACCACCAATAAAAATAAATGTGTGTATGATGACACAAACTCCTTTACTAAAATCCCAGTGTACAATTATGTTTGTAAAATGCACCAGATGCCTTTACATCTTGAATTTATTTAATTATTCATTTAAGTACCCCGATTTTACCCGACTTTATTAAATTTATTTTCAATTTTCAATATTTGAAAGTAGTCTTAAAGTGGCGGGAATTAATTCTGAGCGACATTCACATCCCCTAGAGCATAGGACAGGTGCAGCGAGAAGTTGATTTACCTGCCTGTTCTTTTCTTCTGTACAACTGAACTGTGAAGTTGATTATTTGACCTTATCTTGTGCTACTATTACCACGAGTTCACCATTTCTGGTAACTATGTTACTATCTAAACAATTCAAGATCTACATCGCCACATAGACGACCCCTTACATGTTTATACCCGTTTATCAAGAATAACGTGATCAGCAAGCCATTTGAGCTTATGGAATACTTACTTGTGAAGTAAGATTGTGAATAACGTCATTTCCAATCCAGAAATCTGTATCAGGAGTTCCAAACCCGTTCTTGTAATCATTCCAGCCTCTATAAAAGTCTACGTCACCTTTTGTACGTCTCTGGTAGATACATAGATGAATCGATAGACATGTTAGTCGGTAAGTAGACAGACAGAGAAAGTAAGAAAGAGCACTGCAAAGACAGAGGGACAGATAGATAGTTAGATAGATGGATAAATAGATAGATAGATAGATAGATAGATAGATAGATAGATAGATAGATAGATAGATAGATAGATAGATAGATAGATAGATAGATAGATAGATAGATAGATAGATAGATAGATAGATGATCTAAAAAAAGACACATAATAAATCACCTGTATAACTATCCAGCCCCCACGATCAGTTTCTGTATCACACAGAGCCTCGATATGTCCCCACAACAAGAATTTCTGTCTAGGCTGTGAGCTTGACATTCCTCTCTCACATTTGATCTGTGTTTTGATTTTTAGAAGTCTTACAATTTGGTTAGAGAAAATATAATTTATTGTGTGAAACTAGCTCGGGTGGTGTGTGTAGAAGTTTAACGAACAATCACGAACTAAAATTTGGAGAATTGTGTAGAGGTTAACGAAGTTAAATAATAAATATAGCTTATTTACATTTTTTGTTGCTTAAATACTTGCTCAAATATTCGAAATTATGTTATCAAAACAACTGTCGCACACAAATCAATGTAAGTGATGATTGCAGCAGCATTATTGTAGTAATGTCACTTGTAACAACAAGTATTGGGGAATCGACATGAATGTAATGTATATATAAATATTACAGAGCAGCATGTTTCATATTAAATATATATGTTGAGTTGAACAATGTAATGTGTCTTCAAATTTTAGTAATGCCTGGCCGTCATCACCTGTTATGAGTCATGGGCTTTCTTATCTGACTCAAGTAATTTGGGTTTTACTTGTACTGTAAAATACACAGTAGAGAAATAGAGGTAACGTATATAAATAGACTAAACGTAAAGGAAAAGAGGAAACGTATAGAAATAAAGCAAACGTAATGGAACACAGCAAATGTATAGAATAGATGAAACTTATAAAAATAGAGCAAACGTATAGACATAGAGGACACATATAGAAAAAGTATATTAACAGAGGAAACATACAGGAGTAAAGGAAGCGTATATAAATAAAGCAAACTTATAGAAATAGATTAAATGTATAGAAATAAAAGAAAGATATAACATTTGATGAACCTTATAGAAATAGATCAAAAGAATAGAAATAGAAGTAACGTACAGAAGTAGATGACAGGTATAGAAATGAGAAGAACTGCACAAGATGAAGTTTGTTCATGATATTTTAGGGCTTAAAACTTATACTGGATGAAGGTGTCTGTCTCATACCCCGCCGTTCTTAGTCGCTATTCATGACATGTTGGGTGTCAGGAACACTTATCGTGAATAACACTCCACTGTGTTGCTCCACTGCAATTTGGATTTATAATCATACATAACGGCTCGTCTGACCACACAACAATGGCTGACAATAAGAAATAAACACTTTTACACGAACTTCCCTTTAATCATATGCACACTACAACAAGGCCTCACACGGCCAATAAACATATCAAATACAATAATGAAATACCACTATAGCCTTGCCTTAGCAGCTTAAACATCAGCATCATACATGACAGTGCAAAGTATACTGAAACACTGCAATGAATATCGCTCACCTTGAGCGATAAAACTGCAACAATGATACACTCCAAATCATTGACAACTTATAATTTCGGCCTGAAGATAATACCCACTAGACACTACACTGCTCTACAATTAACACATAATTACCAATCAGGACCGAAACATGGCAAGCACTCACGTAATAGTCCATACAATGAACCACACAGGAAACTTGCTGGCAAAGGGAAAGATATCCGTCCTACTCGGACCACGGCTAGTCTCTCACTGCCCAATTTTGCGCCTTTTCCCCCGACTTCCGGTGGTCACATGACACACCAGTTCGGGAAGCCCCGGCTTCACGCGGCTTGTTTTCGTACAAAAGATGCACTGCGAAATAGCGCCGTGACGTCCACCCCCCTCCCCCCCCCCCTTTTAAGTAAGAAAACGTTGTTTTTCTCCATCGGAGGAAGCTTCGCCCGACCCCCGTAGGAGTTTGGACGATCATATGCCACTAATAGCATATCCTCATATGAATAACGAATGCCACAGTTCTCCGCTACCATTGTCGTTCCTGCATTCTCCAACCATCCGATAAAAAAAAAGACAATATGGACATAAAGTAGGTTACCCAAGGTTCTGGCAATCGTGAAAAATAACAACGACTGTCCACACCTGGTCTACCATAACACAGTGCGCTGTAATCTAATAGTAAGTCTTACATAGGCATACGTTACCAATGATATTCTCCTAACACAAACCGTCATTTGTCACAAAGTTTAGACATACATTAGATTTAATTCTAAAGTTAATTGCCTTTATGGCGCCATAATACATACATTCAAAGCATAACATTATGCACAAACATGGTAATAACATGTGACATCTACCTCCTCAGTCACCCTCATTACATTCCAAAGCTGTACAGAACAACTTATATTTTATCAGAATAGTACTGTTGGCGATGGTCAGACTCTACAGTTCGGTTCGCGTTAACCGAAACACCCTACTAAACGCGACCCCAATACCTATCTTTTGCTATTGTTGGAATGTCAGAAGTTGGTTATGAAGCAATGACATATGCTTCCAATGGCTGCATCATGCGCACCCCACCTATTCACGAAAGTAACTTGTGCAACCTTGGTATTGTCTCGCAATGACAATACCTCAACGAACTTAAACGGCGCAACCTCATTAAACACACGTCTGAGTGTGCGCCAGCTAGCACTCGGGGGGATATTGCGGACCCATACCTTGCGGTCACTAGCTTTCAAGCCCTCAGATATGCCTCTACTGTTCCTATTCATGCCACTTGGCATCGGACTGTGCGTACTAATGGATGCATGCGGCGAACCCCGTCTCAGATGTACTTTTTTGTCAGGTGGTGATAACTCGACCACCTGATCCTCCGCCTCGGGACTTTGCTGTTGATGAGCCTTTGCTCCAGCCAGTCCCGTGGCGTAATGCACTTCGTGTACATTGCCGACGATCAAATCGGCGACTGGGTTCTCGAGGACGAACGCGTTCACTCTACCTGTTATGAACGTAGTGTTCACATTAATACACGCCTGGGGGTACGACTCAACTTTGCCCCCAAACGTGGTACACTTTACAGTTTTACCTGTGAGGCAGGACTCGTCGATGCATGACCGACGCACCACGATTGTGGTACACCCAGTGTCCCTCAACACCGAGACTGGTTTCTTCTCCACCACACCTTTGCGGAGAGTCCCTTGCTAGTCTCATGAACTTCCGACAGACATGGTACCGCATATCCGCAGTGTAGCACTACATTCTCGTTCGCATGGAACAGAGGTCGACACCCCACACAGTCCTCGATGTTAATAGTGTCCAACACAACGCGGAATTCGCGTGTTTAACTGGGGTAGTTCA